>JAODTK010004588.1:0-524286 GCA_026419785.1 Sclerodactyla briareus | reverse complement strand
TTTTGAAGTTTACATTTTCTCTTCAGGAGTCCATAGAGAGATATTCAATAGTCAAGTCTCGAGGTCACGAAAGATGTACAAGACGCTTGGTGGTAGGCTGGTCAAGGTAGTTACGAACACATCCAATCGGGTAGACAAGCATAGGATGCTGCCTTGACGACATTATCAAGTGAGTATGCCATGGCTCATGGTTGCATCAAAGGTAACTCCAAGGTGTTGACAGAAGATGAGGAATGGCTGATAAAATTCCAATGTAAGGAGTGGGGGAGGAAGGTATTGCTAAACGGGAATGGAGAGTGAGTACCTAGTTCAGAGTCATTCAAAAATAACTTGTTCGGAGTATACCTAGCCTTGATGTCCAAAAGACATTCTCTACTCGGAGAGGTTGTTCGAGCTCGGTTCCCACAGCTTAATACCATGTATAACTGGGGGTCATCAGCATAGGTCATATAGTCAATCCATGCGCAGTATCACGTTGTGGAGGGATGTGTGTACAACGTTAAGCGCTGGGGGTCCAAAGACAGATCCTTGTGGGATGCCAGTGGATAACGTGTGGTCTCAGAAAGAACAGCACCTATTTTCACGCGTTGAGTGCGGTCAGCAATGTACGATGTCAGCAATGAAGTGCAAGACCAAGATCCATAGCGCTGAGTGAGACGTTTCAACAAGGATTTGGTGTCGATAGATAATAATGTAAATGTCAAACGCAGCAGAGTACCAGCATAACAAGCACTGCTTCACCATGATCATCGATGGCACGTAAATAGATCGTCTGCAATCGGTGAGGGCAGTCTCGGTGCTGTTTGATACCGCCGATATGCTGATGCTTCCCCGATCAAAGAAGTTGTTATTCAAGGATAGGCTGTTAGTGGGTGGGAACTAAGCGCTGAATCACTTTGCTCAGAAACTTTAAGTTTGATATTGACGATAGCTTTGGTTCGTTCGTGTCACATGCTTATTTTCAGGATGAGGGGATGTGATGTCTTCTCAGTTGCCTCTGGAACGTGTCCTGTCGAGTGGAGTGTCATGATGGATGTGAAAGCCGGAAGGAGAGAGTCATGACATGTTGAAAAGACCAGTAGGAATGGATCTAGCGAAAGGAAGTGGCAGTGGAGCTTGATGATCCTGTGGATCTCATCAGTCGAGACGCATGGAAGCCAAAGATGTACTTACGGCTAAAGGTCTTAGGGTCAATAAACATACACAGATGGGCGACCCAGGGCCACACTGGGCCTTGAGACCTTAAATACCGGGCGCCCTGAAGGTACAGCTATTAGACATCATTATGACCAAACATCGCAGTGCACCAGAATTTTGTAGGAGATACAAAAATTTGCAGTATTTGATATATGGGCCTTGGGCCCAAAATCCAAAACACCACCAATGGCTCTCTACCCAAGGCCAGTGCAATAAACTTGAAGGAAATCAATTGAAGGCTTTTAGAATAAATGCAGTTTGAGTACCATTGTGTGAAACATTTCATAAAAATGGCCCTGCCCTTAGTCCCAAGTGGACTTTGAAGCAAAAATTCTTGAAAACCCAAGGGTAGAGCTGTTAAACCATCATTATGACTGAATGTCAGCACTGTGTATCAAAATTCGTAAGAGAAGCATTTTGCGTAATTACCAAGATGGGACCCGGGCCCACATAAAAAAACAATATGGGCTTGGGTCCCAAATTCATGGGTGCCTGAGGGTAGGCTATTGGAACATCAGTATGGTGAACATTCAGCAAAGGCAATAGAATTTGTAGGAGCTACAAGAGTTGGCTATTTCCTTAATGGGCCTGGGCCCAAACTGGGCCCTGAGCCCAAAATTCCCAGACCACCCCCAATGGCCCTCTACCCAATACCCTTACATATAACTTTGAAGGAAATCAATTGAACTTGTGGGAGAGATGCCAGGTCAAGTGCAATTGGGTGAAATTTCATTCATAAAAAAAAGGTCCTCGGGACCAAGTGGGACGCTGGACACAGATTCTGAAACCCACCCAAAGGTAAGGCTGCCAGACCATCATTATGACGAACAGCAGCACTGTGCAACCACAAATTGGTAGGAGGAGTATACATTTGGAATTGCACCATAATGCCTATTTTGATCCTTCAATGCCCTTGGACCTTCATAAAGTCCAAAACATATCCATGAGTCGAGAATATTGTGGTCAAGTTTAGTCGACATCCATCCCAAAGATGACTGGGGGAAAAAAGACAATTAGGACACACTGGATAGAGTAGATAGATAGAGTGGACATGCAGATTCCAAACAATTAATCAGGCCCACCATTTTACACGTTTTGTTGCGAACTCTCAAGCTTTGAACACTCTCTTGATACATTCAACCCGACTACGAGAAAGCAATTGATGTAGTCGGCAGTAAGCCACTCGACTACAAACAGTGGAACTTACAGCAGTGAGAAAGATCATTGATGAAGGGTTGAACCATAGATTTACACCTACAGGTCAAACAAGGTGTTCTGGGGGTTATAGATATATCTGTGCTTCCTCCCACCGAGAAATCAAAAGTAGAGGTCCACTGGATGGCCTAGTCCACCAACCCAACCTGCCCAACTAGTTAGAGGGTACCACATACCACATGTGAAAGCTGATATCTGTCTAACATCATTGTACAGCTTTCAGTTTGCCTCTGACATTGACCAGACTCCCTACCTCCAGACAGGTCTGTTGCTTCCAGGTTGAAGCTCTCCATCCTCCTTGCAGAGGTTCTCGGTGGTTCAACTGGAGAGGCGAGAATAATGAGTTATCCCAACACTAAGGCTTAAAAAAATATTCAAGAAAACGGTATTGTCAACATGTTCCAGTATAATTACATTTACAAAACAGTAGCCTCTCTACTACCCCTAAGGCGGTACCAATCGGTGCCCAGTCGGAACATATCAAATATAATCTATGGAAGCGGAGAGTACATCAACATAAGAACTAGCATTGTTCAAGTATAGATGCGATCCCCGGTGGAAAGGCGTTACCAGTTCCTGGGTTTGTGACCTCGGTTGGTTTCATAGCTCAATTGGCAGAACACTTGCATGTAACGCAAGAGGTCCGCGGTTCAATTCCCGGTGGGCCATGAACTTTTCATCACTTCCAGAGTTCAGCCACCCCGCCTCTCTGTATATATTTAAGTATATATATTTATTCCAATTACTTAGATAAAATGTTTCGAAGCAAGGCACATCAAGGAACCTTTGCAGTATTGATTGGGAGAGCAACGGCCATGACTCCTCTTCGCTCCTAACAAGCTCAGGAATATAAATATACATATTTATAGAGATATATACGAGGACCAGGACAACATTTTATTCTCCTCCAAAAGACATAAGTGAACTCCAGGAACCTGGAGGAGCAGAAGTTAAAGTTCAACATGACTGCTCACACCCTATGAGGAGACTTAGCGCAAATATCCTGTGACAAACCTCAGTGAACCAAGAAAGTCCACTGCATACAGGGGGAACCATGAACTGGAATTCGATCTGGAATGTTTGCTTGCAAAGACAATCTCACGCAGATATGGCAGAGTGGTAACAGCGACGGTGTGCAAGCGAACGTTCCTGAGTGCCAGCGCGAATAGATATATATACAAATGAGATATCTGTACCAAAATAGAAGCTGCAGTACAATGCTTGAAGGTACTACATGAAGGATATTTTGGAGAATACACATAACATGTTCATACAAGTAACCTGCCAATTGTTAATGATACAGTTAGTTTAACGAAATCAATATTGGTTGTGGGGTGCGCTATATTAAGTGTTATTTGAGAATATCATAAACTGCACATCAACTAAATAATGTGTGGATTCCACTGGCGGTAACATAGCTACTCCATTCAGAGGCTGCAAAAAGAATAGTATGGTCGTCATTTTCAGTGATGATATTCCTATTCCCTCTAATTAGAAGATTCCCTTATTTATCTCTTCACTCCGTCGTGATGCCGCTCGAGGCATGATGGCTTACAGCAGAGTGTATTTGTCATGGTGAGAGTGACGCTTTGTGTGCCACTCTTGACTCCTGTTACACAATTTCATTTAGTGTTATGTCCTAAATACTTCAATCGTGGAGTTATTGTCCCTGTATCAAAGAAGCCAACACTTAATCTAATGCCTCTGGTAATACAGGCCGATTATTTTAGCCCTGTATGTCAAATTGTTGGAACTTTTTCTGATTCCTGAGGCAGAAATCTCGAATAGACAATTTGGTTTTGGGAAAAAAAAGGGGGGGGGTCTATGGGTAATTCTCTGGGTGTAATATGTTGTCTGATGTCCTCACTGATTTGATTATAACCATTAACCTTGAATCTGTAGTTTGAACGCCTGAACAATGTTCGATAAGTCTGTACCAGTCAACTGTTTTATAAACTCCGTAATTTGATCCCCAACAATCATTGGGTACTCGGCTCAGGTGATACTATAATCTTAACGCGACTGTTAAGTGGAAAGGCTTTCTTATAAGGCAACTTTCAATGTCACAAAGGGTACTCGTAAGAAGTATTCTCTCACCTTTTTTCCTCACATTTGTGGTGTTGCCATTGTGATATCCATATAAGTAATTTGCCTATGCGACGAGATTACGTTTTTTCCTCTACAACTTATGGTATCCAATTCTATAGCTCAAACCAAGCTATGCTGGTGAGCTATTGGAATCTGCATGTCACTCTATCTATCTATTTATCTATATATCCAGGGTGTTAAAAATTGCCTTTTTGGACCCCAAACAGTCATTCTGCAAGGAGTGTCGACCAAACTTGGACACACTGTTTTTGACCCATAGGACATGTTTGACTTCGAGAAGGTTTCCAGGTAAAAGGTCATGGAAGGGGCAGTTAAGGCCCATTATTGTGTAAAATTCAAAAGTTCTCCGCCTACAAATTTGGTGCACAATGATGATGTTGGTTTAATGATGGTCTAACAGCCGTACCTTCGGGGTGTTCAGGAATTTTCGGTCAAAGGTCCCACCTGGGCCCGAAGGCCCATTTTATGAAATTTACACAATATATATTGCCAAGATTCCCAACAAGATTCAATTGATATCATATGGAATTACGCAAAATGCTTCTCCTCTTACGAATTTGGTGCACAGTGTGGCATTCGGTCAATAGTTGATGGTCCACAGCTGATTTTCGGGGTGTTCATGAATTTTGGTCTGAGGTTCCCTACTTGGCTCGTGGGACTACATTTATGGAATTGAAAACAATGGTACTTGAAATGAACTCTCCTTTCACGCTTCAATTGATTTTCTTCAAAAGTTACGTGTAACAGTCCTTGGGTGGAGGGCCATTAGATGTGTTTGGGAATTTGAGCCCAATTAGGGCCCATCATAGGAAAGACTGCAAAATCTTGTATATCCGACAAATTCTGTTGCACAGTGCTGATGTTCGGTTATAATGATGGTCTAATAGCTGTACCTTCAGGGTGCACAGGGATTTTTAGAGGACCCAGGCCCCAGTCACTGGAAGTTTATTGACTGCTAAGACATCTTTGGGCCATATGAAGATAATGGTCAAACACGGGCACAATAGGCCATGTTTGAAACAAACATCTTGAACATATCACATTATTGTGCATTCATCTGGTACACTTGTGCAGTTCGAGCTACAGCACAATTGGTGCTATAGTAACATTTGTCGTATTATAGTGAGCAGTGGAGTACCAGGTTTGGTATTAAAACTAGAGCACCAATGGTGCTGTAGCTCAAACCGCATAAATGTGCAAAGCCGAGATGTACAATTATGTGCCCTAAATGCTTAACATTATCAGGCCAATAAAAGGCAATCTCAAAAATGGCCTATTTTGCCCCTTGTAATGAACCTTCAACCTTGAAGGCCCAAAGATGTCTAGCAGTCAATGAACATTGTTACTCAGTTAGGTCAAACCCATCAAAAGAATGACCAATTAGAGGACAAAATTGGGAATTGACACAGCAGCCTTTATGTGCCTCTTAATGACCTAGAAAGTGAATTGGTCAAGATTATCCCAGTCGTGTGGAGGTTTGTGTATGATTTAAATTGCAAAATGATGAGAATGACCATCTAGATGAACATCTAATGTTTTCCAATTGGTCAAATCTTAATACTAACCAAAAATGATCATCCAATTTATACTGAGAAGAATAGGCCGCTTGTCAGAAGCCACAGGCCTGGGAGTCAAGGGAAAAAAAAATAGAAGGAATGACTGGCAATGTAGTCAGTCCCTGTAACATGTTTTCAAATGGCCACCACAAAAAATTGGCGAACGACGAATGACCAATAGGCTAAAAATGACAACCTGCCCCGAATAACTATGTTGGCCAATGCTTGATGGAAACAAAGAGCAATGGAGGTGCACCCTCAACATGGAAACGAATACGAAATAGTTTTGCTGAAACAAAAAAAAAGAGGCATGGAGGTGCACCCCTCACCTGGAACGAATAAGGAAATAGTTTTGACTCAGCTGACCTTGGAGGAGAGCTGGGATGTGTTCAATTATTGAATGGTACAGATCATCAAAGGCTGCCAGGTAGGTTTCACTCCCATGGCCCAGCCTAACTGGTAGGTCATACTGACTACCAACCAGGACTACAGACCTAATGCACCTATCAAAACCATTAACCTCTCAAAAAAACCCATTCCAATGCACTGTAATTGCATGAACCACATAGCCTTTTAGAAGTACTCACTACCGATTAATGAACAGGGACCCTGGCCCACTAGGTGATGATAATTTTTTTGCGCAGTCCAAGGTTCCCTCTCACCAACTTCCCTATTCCAAGAAATAAGACAATGGCAGCTATTTGTTAACAGAGTGAACAGGAGGTCTTCTCTGCTCTGAAGTTAATAGGCAATGAATGACCAGAGAAGGGTGACCCACCTGAGCTTAAATGAAATACAAGTAGTTGGGCTGGAATTGGAGGGATTCAAGGGAATGGAATACGAGTCAATGAGTCAATATTCATACTGGGTAATGAAAGTGAGACCTCATGACAAAATCAATAAGTTTATGAATATGGTGACCAGTGACAGGCAACTGCAGTGTAATTTTAATTCACCTGGCCATAAAATGTCTCAGCTTATCACAACTGGTCTATTTTATTGTAAAAATGCTGCAGACAATAAACTCTCGTCAATTTATTTTAATCATTTACGAAATATGCACTATTTGCGGGGGCGCATTATGACATGTTAAAATAGCACTTTGATGATTTTTGAACGCTAGATCCCGTGAACATCAGTTCCCATCATTGTGATCACACTGACAGAGTTCCATGGTGATCCAACTAAATCCTGGTGATGAAAAAGCATTTTGCAGAGTTTAGCAGTTTTTTCACGCTCTGCATAATTGTCCATTATGCCCCTTTAACAACTTTTTGACGCAGAAGTCTGTAGTGTGGCTATCAATCATTATGATCGAAACCTCAACATTATTAACTCAAATTGGTAGGATAGATCATGTTGCTGATTGCACAATATGGGCCCAACACCTGTGCCTTGAGCCAATTCCTGAAATCTCTGGAGGTATGGCTATTAGCCATCATATTGACTGAACATCAGCACAAAATTGTGGAGAAGCATTTTGGCATGATTTCACCATTATGGGGCATAGGGCCCACATTGGGCCTTCGAGCAGAAGTTTCGCAAACCCACAATGGACTACCACCCAAGGAGCTACAAGTAAAAATCAATTGAAACTTGGGGGAGGAGTTGCATTTACCGTACCAATTGTGTGAAATGAAAATCAGGAAGAATGGACCCGCCGAATGGACCTGGGACCAAAAATTCCTGAAACATCTCGAAGGTACGGCTGTTAGACCATCATTATGACCAAATGTCAGCACTGTGCACCAAAATTCGTAAGAGTAGAAGCATGTTGTGCCTAATTCCACATGACGAGCCTGCCCCCAGGGCGCACCTAGCCCTTGGGTCCTAAATCCCGAGTCCGCTGAAAGGTACAGCAATTAGACAACATTATGACTGAACATCAGTACTGTGGCAACAAACTTTGTAGTAGATACATTATTTCGTATTTTCATATATAAGGGCCCTAGGCCAAACTGGCCTGGCCCAATGGGGACCTTGGATCCAAACATTCCCTCCTGAACACCGCCAAGTACGGCTGTTAGACCATCATAATGACCGACATCAGCACCGTTGCACAAAATTTGTAGGAGAAGATACCTTTTGAAATTTGACACATATGGCCCTATATTGCCCCTTTAATGGCCTTGACCTTGACCTCACAAGGTCAAAGTTGTCCCACGGGTCAATGAACATTGTGTCCCAAGTTTGGTCGACATCCCATCGCAGAATGATGACGTTTGGGAGTCAAAAAGGCAATTGTTTGAAACACTGGATAGACAGATAGTGACATTGAGTGGACCTGCAGATTCTATAGCTCAACAGCATAGCTGGTTGAGCTAGAAACCAAGTGTATAATCTCCGGAAGAGATCTTTTGGCAAATCAACATAACTTGACGGATGGTACTGATAGTATTTCTGGTCGAAAAGGATTTCAAATATCCTCAGTGTTTCCATGGCTAATGAAGCAGCTCTAATTTACACATGTGGATAATAGGATAAGTAAGCGTTGGCAGTCTTTCAAGGCTAAGCAATTCTGGTATGTCCTTACTGGTGCAAATAGTGAGGTGAAAGTTACCTTTGGCAGGCTGTTTGCATGCCTGGTAACATATGGTATGGATTGTTTAAACTTAATTACACTAATATAGGGGCAAGAATTTTCCGCGATGCGGAAAATCCGCGGAAATCGCGGCATTCTGTAATATTTGAATTTAAAGCGAAAGCATGATTCTGCTTGCAAAAGAAAAAAACCCTTAAATTTGAGCGATATCCTTGAAAATGCAAAATATACAATAAATTCAATAATGCAATCACGCGAGCCACATCGTTGCTGCTGTAATCCTTTACCATCCATCAATTCATGTTAAAATTCAACGAAAACATCGTTTTCATTTCTTCCGAATCTCGAAAAGCTACCGCGTTGTGTGATATGCTGTGCCGTAAGTGCAAGCCACTAGCATCAGCATCCGGCCATGTACTGTAGTAGGCTACGTGAACACGTAACACCGGGGGCTTGCCATTATTTACATACGACTTTTGCAATCTATCGCCGAAAACTGTGGCCGAAAGTTTGTTGCGCACTGCCAGATAAACTGCTGCCATGAGATCAAGAACATTCTATTGTTACGTGTTACATGTTATCAAGTTGATTTATTACTGTCCATTTCTATATACCGAATTCACAGACCCCCCTGTGTACTGCAAGGGCACGAGGGATCACACATCACACAGGAACCGAACACGTGCGAAATGCCATTCTACTGTGGCTACCAGGCTCCACCGTGCATTCATGTGATTCAGTCAACGTCAGTGTGTAGCCATACGTTCAATAACCAAGACATTTGTAAAAAGCGGAATAGAGCGGAATTTGGTTCCTAAAAAGCAGAACCAAAGCAGAATACTTTTAAAAAAGCAGAAAATTCTTGCACTACACACTATCCGTAAACTAGAGACTCTGCAGGATAATTTGGTCAAACAATCTTTGGGATTGAATAGGCGGCCGCAAGGTACAGAAATTTTAGCTTCTCTTAATATTCATCCCATTATAAATGTCATTAATAGAAATGTTATTTCACTTTTCAGGCGTATTATGGCCGTTGATTCCCCAGCTAGAGATCTGCGAGCCCACATTGTATCTTCATATGTGACAAATATTATTATTACGGCACTGTGGTCAGCAGGTTATTTCACAACAGAATCTATAATTGACTGTCTTTTCAACTCTAACATACTCGGCTACCCTGATTACCATCCAGTGGGGTCACAGATTCTGTCAGACTCTAATTTTCACCCGGAATTTATTATTATTATTACACCAGTGCTTATAAAGCGCAATATCCCGAAGTTCAATGCGCTGAACTGAAACCTTACTCAGAAGAGCGAATATTGGTGTACCTTTTAACTCGATCCTCTTAAGCTCATTTATGCTCATTTATTGTTTATGCTGTGCAATATTTTATATGTATTTTTTTTCTCTGTGTTTCGGAGGTTGAATAAATAAATGAATAATAACTAGAGACCATTGAGCAATAGTCTATGCACTTAACCACTGAAGTTACAAGTTACCCATTATCAAAGCAATCAATATGGTGTAGGCATGACAGAGAGGATTTACAGCTGCTGGTATTTTTCACAAACTCAAATTCCGAAAAAAATTCTTTTCACTATTGATGCTCACCAATGCTTTCCTCCAGCACAGATTCCTCATCAGGGGTCTTCCAACACATACAGCTGATAACCCCAGTCCCATCATCACTGAGGAGGAAAAATTGACATCAGTATGATTAATATACCATAGCAGATTCGGGGTATGATGTGAAGAGTGGAGTGGATGTGCCTCCCCTCTGTGGAACACATTCGCCCTTCACTAAAGATAAGCAGTGACAGTTTTGATATTATTTTTGGTATTATTGGTTCAGGCCGAATAACAACAGGCCAAAGATCATGACGGCTGAAACACTCTGCCACATTGAGGGAGGACCTGATTCGCTGTCTGTCAAAGCATTCTGATGTGGAATAGCCCCCTCCCTACGTTTCTATAATCACATATTTCCTTTCTATTGTTGAGCTAAACAATTTATTGTTGACTTTTATCGTCTCCGGATATGACCTCATTTAGGAATGTGGTTCGTTCTAAACACTTTAGATTTTGAGAAGGTGTTGTGATAGTGTGCTAATATTCATGACATTCATCACTATACAGACCCTCTCCCCCCCCCCCCCCCCCCCCGGTTCAGCCTGAAATCTAAACAGATTGTGTAGCCGAACGCTAAAATATGTTAGAGTGTGATCAGTCCTTCAGGTTTGAAGCAGGCAAGACATCTAGGAGAGGTTCCAGGGGAGCAGGACCTGCCTGAAGCAGCCTATCATACAACACTACTTATCACAGGATCTGTACTAGCAGGAACATAGCAGATTTCCTACTGGAGTGGAAGCACTGATGATACTCGATGGAAAGGCCGATATAGCCATGTATGTGCATGGAAGGACACCAGCCACATAGAGTGCCCAGAGTTTGAAGGAATAGGTCAACGGTAGAGGGAGTATGGCCTCTGGCACCACCATACTGTCTCGAACCAAAGTTGTAACTAGGGGTTTCCACCTTAAGGGACTCTTGTCTGGATGCAAAAGGAGAAAAGTTTCAAACAGCATTGGAGGTAGACTGAAGTGCTAATCTATTCAAATCTTTTGGCATTGAAGACAAATTTATCCAGACATTTTTCCAAGCACATTGTGACTTGGATGAGGCATCTATCCTATTGCCAACATCTGCCATCACCTAAACCCTGCTATAACAACAGTACTGATCCTGCTGATAATTCATACCTGAACCCATTCTGAGAGTGGACGTGACTGCAACCATAAAATGCCAACATGAAAAAATGACTACCATTTTGCTGGGGTGGGCTGTGAGCAAGGCAGGCACTGAAACTATCACTATCAACACAACAAAACGTTATAGTCATTGTCAGGTTCCACTTACTCGGAGGACACACCCTTAGACTGCGATTACAATGTCATACCACCCCTCTCAGTCAACAGGGGAACTATCACCCCTTGCTGTAAAAACCTAACACAACACCTACTATTACAACCTTAAAGGACCCCATGTACATCTAAGTGGAGGTATCAGCACATGTGGGGGGGAGGGCTGAATATTGTCTCTCAAGTTTTGGGGCCAATCTCTTAAACTGCAGGATCATAAAGTATAGCCGGTTGAAACAGGTGTTTGACTTTGCTCACTAGCTGTGTAACAGCTTCATTCCTCATATGTCAGTATGACGTATTGACGAATCAGTGATTTCCCGAACGAGACCCTCTGTGAACTTTGTTTCACTCGCTGTCGACTGAATTATGGGTGAGACTATTGGGCGGTGCAATGTCAACGTTAATTGCAGCACAACAAACAATTTCTCTCTTTTACTAAATTGCCATGCCTGCAGAAAAATCACTCCATTGATCTGTATTCTGGAATTGTTCTGACAACCTCAAACTTAGTTTTTGTCATTTGTTTAATGATATTCTATTTCAATTTGAAAAGGTTCAGCTTTTTCTGACCTCATGCAGCGGTACTAAACAGGCTGCAATATGCCTGTGCAGAGCTAAAACCTGGCGTCAGTTCCATTCATTCAAAATGCTTCAGCTGCAACCTTCTGGGATAAATTCTCATTTTCGGTACGTAAACAGTTAGATAGTTTAAAGTTTTCTATAAATATCATGACCAAATTTTGTTGCGAATTTTTCAAACGATTTTTCAGGATTGCTTCCATCCACACTCATCGTCACCGTCATTGTTATGAGCATAATTCATTTTTGGGGATTTGTCAACAAAACCCTGCAGACGATATGTTGGTAATAATCAACCATGGTATATACCAAAGAGCGATAGCCCCCCTCTATTTTTAGGAACGGCCGTTTTATCGACTGCTTCAGCAGGCTATTCAAAAAGAGGCTGATATAAAAAGTTGTGAAAACTTATGTGTCCAATATTCGTACCCGATGAATATATCATTCCCGTTACGGAGTTGTGGCCTTTGCAGTTGGTGCTGTGAAATGCAACAACATTGAAAAGTACACTATCATGCAATAATAAATGTTGTAAAACTTGCACAACCCAGCGAATATTGTTGTTTTTTCACAGAAATATTTTGATTTCACTACAAAAAGGATTGGACTCTTCCTGATTTTCAATGGACTAAACTTCGAGGGTCAATAATTTCATATAGGAACATCATACTGGAATGGACTTGTGGACAGTTTTCCATTACCCACAATTCTACCTCCCATTCCTGCAGCTGTCAGTGTCCACTAAACATGTCTGTGATATCAGCTGTCAGTGTCCACTAAACATGTCTGTGATATTATATATATATATATATATATAATATATATATATATATATATATATATATCTATAATATATATATATATATATATCTATAATATATATATATATATAATATTATATATATATAAAAGACATCAGTAATTCCTAACTTTGACATTAGTCATGAAACCTTGTGTTACTTATTGTAGTTTGAGTGGTAGTATTTACCGCCATAATGGATAAATTTCGCCCTTTCTTCAGCCTTCACAACACGCCCATGATAGTGCCCATCGTATCGTATTATTCTTGTACATGCAGAACATCTGCAGTGAAAAAATAAAATCAACGTAAGATCAAAGAGGGAAGAGTAGTTGAGAGAGTGGGTGAGGTTAAACTTACAAACGCATACATTTCCTCTTGAAAGTTACTGTTACTGAAGGGCAGGACTTTTACTCATATATTAAGCGCTGATGCTTCACTAACATTATCTAACAATTCTTCAGGTTATAATGTTCAAATCTACAACTCCCATTAATACAAAAAACTTGATTCTGATTGGTCGATGCCCTGCCTCTAGTCAGGTCAGTTGCTTGTACTGCTGCATCTTGAAGTAAAATAGTTATGTTGAATCAGAGCAATTTGAATCAGGCAACATTTATACATAGAAAACATATCTTACACATTGTTCTAGCCCACCTCCATGGAATCCCTCTGCCTAAACTTACATGTGTACACGTACATCAGTTTCTTTCACATACCCTTTCATCCTTCATGACCCTTTCTCACTAAAAGCAGACAGGGTATACTTGTACACCTAAGAACAAAGTCAAATGCCTTATCTATGGTTTTAGACTGACCGCTGTTGACCTGAAATAAAACAATAATTTTTTGGCACTACCACATACGGAGTCTGTAGACTCTGTACAGTGGAGTACAGCCACCCAGGGATTATTGACTAACAGTATTGTGTATACAGCTACAATAAAATTGCCAGAAATATCATTCTTCCACAAATCTTCCATTATTTACAGAACTGATCCAGATCTCTACCAATTCAAGCAATATGGTTCCTGTAATCTCAATGCATAGAAGTTGTAGAACGGAAGCTCTAAAACTAAAGTTTCACCTAATCTAACTAAATATTGTATTTAACAAGACTGAATATTGAAATTTTATGGTCATACCTGTGAACAATCATGGAATGTGTTCATGTTGTTTCAGACCTCCTCTGCTGACCTCAGATGACCTTTGGCCTCATCCACAAACACAAGCAATCACACATGAGGAACACACATTCCAAGTGTATCCACCCAGACATGATCACACACTTAGCATGTCCGTATGGATTAATCTGTTTGTCAAAGAATCAAAAAACATATAAGCTTACTTTCTCGTGACATTCAAGGAAGGGGGGGTGGTGGGGGGAGGGTATCCTATCAATATCTTACTTCCTTGGGACCCTCCTGGATACGGTGGGAGGGAGAGGATATCCCTGACCAAGAGGTTTGCAGCAACAGGAGAACAGAGGATCCAACTTCCACCTGTGGTTGGTGGGATTAGCTGGTATTTAGCTGTGGATGATGGGTGGCAGTCAGTCATTCTGATGGGGTGGAGATTCTTTGATACGCACATCCATGAATTCTCATTCTCTGAGGAAGAAGAAGAAACCATTGTTTATATATGGGGTCCATATAAAATATGTATACAATAGGGAAGAATTGGTATAGATATGCTATATAGATATAGTTACATTCAGTTGTGTAGACATGTATTTTCAGTTATGTTGAGATGGGTAGAGATATAGCTTGAGTTATGTTGAGATGGGTAGAGATATAGCTTGAGTTATGTTGAGATGGGTAGAGATATAGCTGGAGTTATGTTGAGATGGATAGAGATATAGCTTGAGTTTTGTTGAGATAGATGGAGATATACCTTGAGTTACATTGAGTTAGATGGAGATATAGCTTGAGTTATGTTGGGATGGGTAGAGATATAGCTTGAGTTATGTTGATATGGGTAGAGATATAGCTTGAGTTTTGTTGAGATGGATGGAGATATACCTTGAGTTACATTGAGTTAGATGGAGATATAGCTTGAGTTATGTTGAGATGGGTAGAGATATAGCTTGAGTTTTGTTGAGATGGATGGAGATATACCTTGAGTTACATTGAGTTAGATGGAGATATAGCTGGAGTTATGTTGAGATGGATAGAGATATAGCTGGAGTTATGTTGAGATGGGTAGAGATATAGCTTTTGTTATGTTGAGATTGGTGGAGATATAGCTGGAGTTATGTTGAGATGGGTTAGAGATATAGCTTGAGTTATGTTGAGATGAGTAGAGATATAGCTTTTGTTATGTTGAGATTGGTGGAGATATAGCTGGAGTTATGTTGAGATGGATAGAGATATAGCTTGAGTTTTGTTGAGATGGATGGCAGAAGAGATACCTTGAGTTACACTGAGTTAGATGGAGATATAGCTGAGTTATGTTGAGATGGGTTAGAGATATAGCTTGAGTTATGTTGAGATGGGTAGAGAGATATAGCTTGAGTTTTGTTGAGATGGATGGAGATATACCTTGAGTTACATTGAGTTAGATGGAGATATAGCTGGAGTTATGTTGAGATGGTAGAGATATAGCTTGAGTTATGTTGAGATGGATAGAGATATAGCTTGATTTTTTGTTGAGATGGATGGAGATTTACCTTGAGTTACATTGAGTTAGATGGAGATATAGCTTGAGTTATGTTGGGATGGGTAGAGATATAGCTTGAGTTTTGTGAGATAGATGGAGATATACCTTGAGTTACACTGAGTTAGATGGAGATATAGCTTGAGTTATGTTGAGATGGGTAGAGATATAGCTTGAGTTTTGTTGAGATGGATGGAGATATACCTTGAGTTACATTTAGTTAGATGGAGATAAGCTGGTTATGTTGAGATGGGTAGAGATATAGCTTGAGTTATGTTAGAGGGTAGAGATATAGTTGAGTTTTTGTTGAGATGGAGGAGAATACACCTTGAGTTACATTGATTAGATGGAGATATAGCTTGAGTTATGTTTGGGATGGGTAGGAGATTTAGTCTTTAGTTTTGTTGAGATTAGATGGAGAATACCTTGAGTTACATTGAGTTAGTGGAGATATAGCTAGAGTTATGTTGAGATGGATAGAGTATAGCTGGAGTTATGTTAGATGATAGAGATATAGCTTGAGTATATTGAGATGTAGCGATATAGCTTTCGTTATGTTGAGATTGGTGGAGATATAGCTGGAGTTATGTTGAGAATGGTAGAGAATGAATAGCTTGACTATGGCGAGTAAACAGAGCTGTATCTTGAGTTTATGTTGATATGGGTAGAGATAGACTATAGCTTGAGTTAAAGTGGATGGGTAAGATATAGGCACCATGCGACACTCATTTAATAGAGACACCTTTTGTTAGCAAGTCAATGGAGCAAGCCAGAAAATAACGATATTCACGTCATTTGTGGGGATCGCACCAAATCCTGATATTTTGTTCTTTGTCTTCAACTTCACATAAAAATGGTGAAAATTCCAATTGAAATCTGATTTTTCCAACTCAATCCAGCCAATTATTTTTGGCTTTTTGGCCGATATGCGTTCCATGGAGGCCCTGCCTCCGCACTGTTTTATCATGTTAGTCTGTGTTCGGAGATCGGAAAACACAGCTTATTTGAGTCGAAAAATCAATTCCATTCAAATCAGATTTCTTCTGCAGTTTGTATCGATACTCGACAGTTAAAAAGAATTTATACAACATACGTCTGGCAACAGCCCATCGCGACCATGTCATGCTGGTAGGAAGGCAGAAATTTTACGCCGACTACATTCTTTCCTTCGTAGTTGTATGTACGCTCAGCCCCCACATGCACGTACAATAGATCCGCTAAGCATTAACCAGTAGGCCAAAACTAACTTTGACAATTTTAGCAAGGAACTGAAGGCACGATCTAAATTAGCCATGAAAGTCACCAAATCAATGCTAAAATTTCATGTATATTGTTTTGTTTCACTCAATTACCTAGTTGATTCACGTTCTTCTCATTCATCTAATTGTAGGCGCCCGCCCGATTTATTTGCATATCAGGGATCGACGATCGCGAATATATTCAGTCTTTAATCAGCAGAGTCAACGGAAACCCCTTGACGTTACTGCATGCAATAGAAAGTTTGATGCCGCCGGTCTGGTCAAGAATCATAGTAGCGCAGCTAGCCCACTGTACATCATCAGTGGGAATCAGGACCACTTGTCTCCAAGCAGCTTTGTTTATCGTCTGAAAATTGTGCACAACTTAACGAGTGAGCTAGCGCCCTGCATGCAGTTTTATTATTCGGACTGGGATATTGCAGGAAATAAGTCACACTGAATATACTTCATGGCAGTTTTTCTTTCTTGTGGTAATTTCATGCACGCGAGATTTTTGTGAATACGTGCCTCGATCGTGGCGATAACTGATAATAGTTCAAGTCCCCACCGAGCTCAGCGCGTTCGTTGCAGTGCCGCGGGCGTGCCCAAATTTTTTTCTTCTTAGAATCGGTTGTCTGCGGTTATTAATGAATGACTCGGTTTTTTTTGTTGACCTCTGCTGTCTGTAATACGTAACAAAGTTTAATAATACTTAAAAATAAAATAAAAACCGAAACCAAGTCAAACCGGTTGTCACGGTTTAATAACCGCTAACTGTTGCAGCCCTTCTACTTTGTGGTGTTCACAGGGAGATGTGCAGGGATGTTTTTTTTTTTTTAAGGGTCTATAACTCCCCCGAGCATAGGATCGATCCTATTCAAGGCCCAGCAAGGGTGGGCAGAACCTGGATACTGCTCCTAATTGTCCTGCAAATCCTTTACTAGGTACACGGATAAGGCAATGCCTCTTTGGCGGTACCTTAACTGTGGGGTGGGGTAATCACATCAGACGGAACGGCCTACCCCTCGTTTGTCCCTGCTCCATCCCTTAGCTGAGCGCCCGCGAGAAGGCAACAGGTTACATTTTTTAAAGTTTTTGGTATGACCCCGACAGGGAATTCGGACTGCCCGGTCTCCCGATTGGAAGGCCGATGCTCTACCAATTTGTATTGGGTACTGAAAAAATTTAACTTTGAAATTAAAATTTGCAAAGAGAAACTCAGCAAACAGGGCAATTGTGAAGACCTGTTTCATGGACTATAGAAGACACATTAAACTGTGGTACCATAAAGGGACGGCGAAAGCACATTGGGAAAGGCCAAAGTGGATGACATTTGAAGGAACTAAAATGTTCAATCCAGAAAAGGAGAAAAGCATGCAATTGGTACAATGGGATAGAAAGGGACGGAATGGAAACTGTTACAGAATCTTGGAATCACAAGTGGAGAGCAGAGAAAAAGGAAGGAAAACTTTGAACTCCAATCAGCAGAGAAAACTGAAGAAAACCCCCAAAACTCTTCCACCCGATCAAGATGACACACTGAATTATTGATTTCTGAAAGGAAATGGCAGGGCTCTTGATAAAAGCGTGTTGACGAAGGAAGAATATTAACCAATCAGCCAGTTTTTCTTTCTACGAAAAGGATGAGAAACTGATGTACGAGATCAAATATATTAGGTTTTGGGATTCTGTTGGAGAACTTTTGGGTCAGGTTTAGGTATCATTATCGATATCTGCAAGCATGTGTAGTGCCACCTGCTAGGCGGTGTTTTAACTAATGCAGTGCAAGGGGGTGGCAAGGAATCAAATAGTCCAATACAGCCTGGTCCAGTCTATCTACAGATACTAACTGAGCACCATCATTTCGATACCTCATCGACAAAGAACTTCGGTCAATTACTGTCCTCACATCAATTTCTATTAGTTCAGCGAAAATGGTGAATTTCCTAAAAAAGGCCGGCTGCCGTAACGATTGTTAGCGTTCCTGCAACATGGAACTATTCCACTGAATTACGAATTTTTACCTAAAACTATCGTTTCATCATCATCAAACCGATTTTTTTCTCACTTTTCTAAAGTTTTATATCAGTCATACAATAGATCACTACATATTAGTAGCTTCGTGGCTGGAATGGAGCAGGAGATGAAGGCTGTTGGAATTTACTTGGCCGCTGTGCAGTAACCTCGTGGGCAGTACGCGAATCCATGAATTGTTTCCCGTTTCCTTCTACTACTCGGAAAAGTTGATAATGTGTGACGACTGCCGAATTAATCGATCATACTGTGTTGCGTTATATATGACGTGCAGCTAACACGTTTTACCTAGCGATAGCCCCAAGATTCGACTTCAACTTCAAGTCAAATTTAAATAAAGCTCTCGATGACACTTGTCGCTGCATCTGCAATCTCCCGAAAAGAAGCTGATGTTCAAATTGACGGCACAGACAATTTTTTCCGTCCTGATATACGTAAGAGAGCTAGCTGAGCGTGGGGATTATAACAATTTATATTTCCATTTTTCGTTCTATCTGAAGTTTTATGTATGAAAACGCCGAAAATCTCTATAATTATCCAGGAATCAACTTCAAGATTTTGGGTTCCTCAAAATGCCCAAAAGAAACTCGTTAAATGGAAAGTAGTGTCCACCATCGGGAAATAAACAAATTAGCAAACTTCGACCCGGACCTGAAGATGATGTTTCAATAAAATAATATGACCCTATCACTCTTAACCGTAAGAGTTTGTAGCGGTCGCCATCGTAGACATCATTGACAATATGAACTTGACTCAACAGTGAAAGTATGACTAATGTTTTTTGATAGAGCAATGTTCCTATTTTCTCTCAAATGAGGTCAAAGGATTTATGACCTCACGTTAGTGTGTGTGTGTGTTGTGTGTGTGTGTGTTGTGGTGTGTGTGTTTGTGTGTGTGTGTGGTGCAGCGATGCCTCTGCATATGTGAGATTGCGTGTAGGCCCCTACGTGTATTGTAATCCACGGTAACACGACTAGGCGGTTAGCGTACGTACGTAAGTACGACTGTACGGGAGGGGTGCGAGGCGGAGGAAGACAGCCTCACATTTTTTGTGGTAAAAAGGTCGTGCAAGGATTAGAAACCCAGGCAATGTCCAGCGCATGTTTTAGAAGAAATGGTAGGTACTACTAATGTGAAAATATTGTCAAAATTCTCTTCTGAGTACCCTTTGGCTAATTCGTAGGAACGTTGTTTGCGCTTTGTGCCAATCAGGCAGTGGGCGCACTAGCTACCGGAGCGTCGGTGGGAAGCCCCATGGAGTCCCCCCCCCCATTCGCGCCAACCCCCCACCCCCACCCCCACCCCACTGCGAACTGTATTCGAGTGTTATGGAACATGTGCATTGGGTGGCATTGATTAAAGGAGTGAGTCCGTCAGCAGAAAATTTGTCCGATTTCTTTCAAAGTTTTCGTTCAAATTTTCTGCAGTCTCAGATTGTTCCGCCCAGCTCCGCGCCTGTATATAAGTGTCACACGTCAATCACGTACACCACCCCATACTGATGTCACGTCCCATTCCCTGTTGTTTTTCGTTGCATATAGCTTTTCATCTTTTTAAGAAACAGCACGGCAGGCTGGCGAAGCCAGTCTGAACAGTAAAGGATCAAGAGGTAGACTAGACTCTAGCCATTATGCATGCTGTGGTAGTGTTAAGAAAATAGCAGTTTGATTCCAGTGTAACAATGTATTTTGTTGGCAAACTCTTATCAAGTTTTTGTTTTGTATATTCACGTGGAGCAGTAACGTCGGAGATTTGTAGAGATTACAATCCTTCGCCTTTGTTTCTTTTCTCGTTTTATATTAGAGTACAATCGCTGTGGCCATTAGTCGTTCTGTTCTTTCGCACGCATGACCTAAAGGCCTGGGGGAGTTAGTGGGCTTATGCTTAGCCCCAAACTTTCTACGATGGAAGGAGTGGTCCACTTATATTATGACCATAGACATATTAATAGAGATCTCCGATTATGACCAGCCGACTGGGCAGTCGTGTGGTCCATGCGTCAGTTCCGACATTATTTGTCTTCTTCTTCTCGACTTTCTTTGGTGGGACTGCCCTACAATTCAAAGGAACAAAACGAAGCAGGGTTGGGTGTGTCATTGCTACTAAACCAGGGGGAGTGCTAGTCCGGATGCTGAAGCCTAAGTGTCGTTCAACATGACGCTTTGTAGGTTCGTGGGCTAAACAATACTTGTTAATCTCTGTGGCAGTTGTCCAGTCCTTGTGGTTCTTGGACTGAAGGAGAGTATTTGAGCTTCCGAGTGTGTGATGTCAATATTTAATTGTTCGAGTGGAGCGGCGGGTTCTACGTTGGGCTGGCTGAAGGTGATCATGATAGGAATGGCAAGGTGCCCCCCTATGGCTTTGTGAAAGTAGAGAGCCTGTAAATCTCCCTCTATGTCAAATGATACCACTGAAGGTTTGGACAAGGGCAGAGCAATGTGGTCCCAATCATAGTGTTGTGTACCATTCTGGCTGCACGTCGCTGAACCCTTTCAAGCTTCTGAGTGAGCTGTACAGCGTACGGGTCCCAAACAAGAGGAAACAGTATTCATGCTGGACGGATGAGGGTCTTATAAACCTCTGATTTGGTGTCTTTAGTACAGGAGTTTAGGATTCGACGAACGAAGCCAATTGTTTGTTAAGCACAAGTGTAATTCGGTTTATGTGATTATTCCACCTTCAGATCATGTGTATGTCAACACCAAAGGTAAGTATCGAAGCTGTGTCTTTAAGAATGGTGCTACCAAGGTGTAGTTGTAAATTATAGGGGGATTACTAGCAGGGATACGAAGCACGTTGCAACTTTCAGCATTGAATTTCATTGCCAGTTTTGGTCGCAGGCTGCTTAAGTAGGTCACTTTGTAGAGATCAGGAGTCTTGGGCGTTTGCACTGTTGTACTGATCAGAAGCCTTATTGGGATTCAAATCCATTGCCAATGAGTCTGACCGTACAGGGAGAAGGGTTTCGTGGCTGATCGAGTACGGTTATGATTACGAGTTAAGTTAGGAAAGGGGTAATGTCATGCTAATGCAGATCACTCTCGAGACTGCCAGATGAGACGTCAGTCGGGAATGAGAAGTGTGAATCTGTAGTGGACCAATGCACACAGACACCCCGTATCGGAAAACAAAAGTGGATTGCGACTGGCCATCGCCCCTCATACTCATTTTTTTAGGCGTCACCAGTTCTTAAGAGTTGGGAATGAAATTTCCCACGAATAGTAGTGATAGATTGGATGCTTTGTCGAAGGATCCGCGGATCCAGTGGAAGCACAGTAACATACCAAACAGTAGTAATACCCGAAGCATTGACGTTTGAGGGCTTGAAAGTGTTCAGGGGGGTTGTGTAAACAAGTGGACATTTTAGCGCAGAGCGAACAATTAGAGTTATGGGAGTTTGGTATGAGCCATTTATGCGTTAGAAATGTCATTTTGTAAGACTTGTGTTACCTGTAAACTGCGTGCAGGGGCGGCGCCACAGGGGGGGGGGGGCGGGAGAGGGCGGCTCCCCCTATGGGGTTTGGGGCCGAAAAAATAAAATCAACAGAATGAGTTTAATGCACACGTTTTCGTTCGGGGGTGGGGTGATGAGTGTCAAACTGCGTTATCCAACTATATCCCTATATTTGTTTCATCGAACCAAATCGAGACTCAAAACAGTTGCTGTAATATAGCGTTCGCAATGTAACGTATGTTTACAGGGCCGGAGCGAGCGGGGTGTGGGGGTTTGTCACCCCCTCCCAAAATTTCATGCGTCAGCAAATTTCGGTTCCGTCGGCAAAAAAAGGAGAAAGAGGAATGCAAAAGAGAGGGAGGAACGAGGAGAGGAGGAAGTGGCCTGGAGGGAAAAGAGAGAGGAGGCGGCAGAGAAGAGGAAAAGAGGAAAAGAGGAAAAAAAACAAAAAAAAAAAGAAGACAGGAGGGGAAGGGAGGGCAAAGGAAAAGGGAAGTAAGAAAGTGAAGAGGAAGCGGAATGGAAAGTGAATAGAAAGGAAAACAAAGGAAGCCAGGACTTTATTATCGGCTATTGCGATTTGGGCGGTTTCTCTAATATTTGACCCATTCAGCGTCGTCAAGAGAATGGCACATCGACAGAAAAAATAGATAGATAATGTGAAGGCCAGTTCGCCGTCGGTGTAATTGGGAACCGAGTTGAACAAGGTCGTCGGCATAATTTCGGCAAACGGTGGAAAAAGCAAAACAAAAAAAACGAAAATAAATAAGAATAATAAAAAATAACACAAAAAAAAACAAAAAAATAAAAACAAAAACATAAAAAATAAAAATAATAAAAAATAGCATAAAATAACAAATAAAAAAAAAAAAATAAACAAAAAAAAGAAAATAAAAAAAAAAAAAAAAATAAAAAGAAAAAAACTTAAAAAAAAAAACAATATAAAAAAGAAATAATTTAATACATCCCATAAAAAAGGAGACGTTTTAGCGTTTGACATTTATATTTTCAGGAGTTTGTCAGTTCTTTGACAGTTTTGGTTTCTTATTTGTCCTATATTCCAGAGATTCATTATTTCGGAGGGCTATTTTGTTTGAAAAACCAATTAAAGAAGACTTTCCATGACTTAACTTACACAATGAAACAGTGATCTTTAGGCTGGGAAATCTGCGAGTGGCAAAAGTGCAAAAGCAAAGTGGAAAGATTGTGGAAATTTGCACTAATTGATCTTTGTGAACTTGATCAATTGCCCATTGAAGTGTAAAATTTTGCGCGCTTCGCTCGCACATGAGCCTGCAATGAAGAAGCCCTGATGTTTTACTGTTTTGAGAACACTGTGGGCATTTTGAGTCACCGTTTGCTAATATTACAGTAAGGACCTCATGTTTAACTGCAACTTTGCACAGCGCCTTGCGGCCTTAAGTGTGACCAGGTGGCATGCGTGATGATCACTCCGACCCATGTCGATTTACGCCTTAGATTCTCTTCGAATTTGCATTAGTAACAAAAAGTTTTTTGCAGTTTAATCGGGTTTTTTTTGTAAGGGTGTTATCGAATGAAATATGACTTTCCTGGAAAAAAAAAATGTCATGCACCAGAAAATTATAGATTTTTGTCAAAACTCATTGACGTAGATAACACTTACAAAAGTGTATCCAAAAGTGGCCCATTTTTTGCATCTAAGCAGTATTAATGGACTCCAAAAACCGAAGACCCCTCCCCATGGAGACCTCCAGGACAAATTGCCCCCCCCCCGCCAGGCTATCGTAAAACCCTTCGCCGCCCCCAGCCTGCGTAGCGAACCCAAACCCGGCAGCGACGTACGTGCACCATTGGAATAGGTTACAGTCGAAATATCCTTTTCATACAGTATGTGGAAATTTAACCCGAATTGGCCGTTGACAGCAAATGGTAATAGATAAGTTACTTTTATAATTGATCAGTTTAGTAAGTACGTAAACCTGTATTCCCTTCCGAAAATCGGAGAGCAGAAACAGTGGCCAAATGTTCATGTGAAGATTATATCCGGCAACACGATGTTCCCGAAGTTTTTCACACTGGCCATGCCATACGCCATCAAGATGCAGGTGCACAGTTGAGGGTAAAACTTATGAAGGATGGGGTAACAAACTGGGGATCAAGAAGTCAAAAAGGATAACTTATCACCAGCTGGGGAATGGGGTGACCCGAAATGTTGTAATAGGAGACTCTGAAGGACCAATTATGTGAATATTATTGTGGTGGGTGGTGGAATGGGGACCAGCTTCGCACGCGTTCGGATTGTCGTACATTATAGTGTAAATTCGGTTACGCCGGGTATGACGCCTTATTTTGTTGTCCATGGGAAGGAGCTTAGTTACGCCGACCTTCAATGTTGTCCCCACGTGTAACTGGCCGAAGATTACACGTCACGATTATGCACGAAAGGTGAAAGTAGAATTATAGAGGAGCTATGCTAATGTGAGTGGAAATGAGTCAGTGTGACCGTGATAAGGAAAGGGGGGGGTATATGACGTAAACTCCATCACTTTGACTTCCATTACTTTGAACCGGCCCGATCTTGTGCTGATTGATGACCAGGATCATCAGAGATGAGAAGTTGACACCAAATGGCAAGGGCCAATATATATCGTTGAGAACAAAAAATTGTAACAAGGTCAGGTCGTCGAAGTTAGACGTTCAGCCTTATGCCGGTGGCAGAGTACGGAGTAATGTAGTAGCCTAAGATGCTCGTATTATGAAACGACGGGCGTTTAGTTCATAAGGGGGGGTACTGATGTAAACACTGTATTGTAATTGGCAATTAACCCTATCAAGTTTTTGTTTGGTATATCTACGTGGAGCAGTAACGTCGGAGATTTGTAGGATTGCATCCTTTGCCTTTGTGATTCGTTTATATGTTATAGGTTACATTTAAGTAGCTACTAGGAGAAGAGGGACATCCAGTGTCCCGGACCTCCTTCACACCTATGACCATACAGCTATTGTTATTCTGTTATATCGTGTTCTCGGCCGGTCGGGTGAATTTGTATTCTCTGTTCGCGTTCTGCCACGCGTTTCAGTTGGTTGGTGTGCTGTACCTCATTGATTCTACGTTACCAGCATTGTTTTGGGGAGTGTGTGGGGGGGGGGGGGGGGAGGTCAACATGAATCATTGTCCATCCCAAATTCTACTTGATGGCCTTTACCCTTGATCACCTTATGGAGAAGAGAATTTTTTTTTTTTTTTTTGATTCCGGCCTTTTCAAACATTGAATTTAAACAATCTGATATGAAATATTGAGTAGCCTATTGTGTTATGGCCGTAATGTAGGCTAGGTACATATATATAGGATCTTCACCAGTCGCAAAATAGGGGGGGGGGGTTGATATAGTCCCCACCATACAATATCGGGGGGGGGGGGGGCATTCATGTCCACCCGTCTCCCCGGGATCGCCGCCCCATGTGGCGCATTTAAAACCAACGAACTGGCTTTTAATTTTTGCTGAAGACTGAACTAGACTTCACTCAATAATATTGCCCGAGCTCGGTCGGATGGTTCTTAGCCTTGGCATCGGGGGTTAGTGTGGCTCCGGGCCGTCGCCAGGGCTGAGGAGACTGAGCGGAGGAGCGTAACATAGGTTGGTGAGGGTATATCTATAGTAGGTGTATAGTGTATAGGAAATTTTGGCTGTACAAGCTCTCCAGATCCTCGACGAGTACAGCTAAAGCCGTGTTTCCATGCAGCAGGCGGGGCGGGCGGGCGCGTGGGCAACGCGCGGGTGATATGTTCCCATGCACGTGGGCGGGCGGGACGGGTGCTTGACGCCGTTTTTCGTTTTAACAAGAAAATCTGCACTTTTCCCACTTTCAGTGTGTATATGCGTATATATGAGATACACTGTATTATTATTATTATTATTAGTATTTTTTTTTTTTTTTTTTTTTATATTTATTCAAATCACCGGACGCATACTTGTGTTCAAACCTACACACCGGTGTTAATTCTCAAGAGAAACCATTGTTCTGAATGTCAACGATTAGCGCCTAAAATCAGTAGCATCTACCAGACTTTTTGTTCTGGGGGGCACAGAAATTTTTCTAGGGGAAAAGAATACTATTAAGCGGAGCGCCACCATGAATTGGCGTTCGGAATCGTACGAGAACATTTTTGGTTGTGAAAGCCCCCAGATGGCCGGAAATGGCCTTCCCGTGCGTTTTTAGGCGCGTGTTCAAGCTCCAAACATGGCATTTTTGATCCCAAATATAATTGGTTTGGAAAAAAATTTGACATTTGTCGGAATCCGGTCCTATCGTTGGCCCCTACTTTAACGTTTAGCTTTCATCGTACAAAGAATTTTTAGTTGTGCAAGCCCCAGATGGCCAGGAAATGCATCCGGACCGTTGAGGCTGAAGTACCAAGCTTCAACGGCATTTATATGATCAACAAATTTCTTATATCAAACTGGTAGTCGATACTTTTAATTTTTTGGGAATATTTCTTCGAAAACAAAATCTCATGGGGGGGGGGGGGGGGGGGCAGGGGGGCACACGGGGGGAGGGGGCCAAGGTTTTGACGGAGGCACGTGCCCCAGGCCCCCCCCCCCTTGCGAAGTTCCACTGCATCTAAAATCCTAATGGAAAACTTACATTGACAGTTTTGAAGATTTAGCAAATACTTGACACGCGTTAATGGTTCAAACATGCACATATGGTTCGAATAGTGTTCTGGCGTGAAAAATAGAGCAATTTGGATAAGAATTCATCAGAGTGTTGAAACAGTTATGAATATGTTTGGGAACATTATTTAAACATAACATAGTCTCACTTTTCACTATGCGGGCTACAAGCCAAAGTAAATTGCGGAAAATCCCCGGAAATTTTCGATGACGAATACCACGCGTGCAGGCGGGTTTTAAAATCGTACATGGCCCCCCGCGTGCATGGAAACTCGGTCCGTTGAAATATATGGGGAGCGATTTTATTTGCCGCCCGCGGCGCGTGCATGGAAAACGCCGCTCAAGTTAGTAAGTTTTCGTACAGTTCTGTGTGCGAAGTATGCCCTGCGGAATTTTTCTGGGAGTGAGCGGGCGCATCACATGGACTGCACTGGTTGCATTTTCTGCCGAGCTAGCCCAGTCATTAATTCGAAATTCGCGATATATTCAAATCGGCAGACTGGTCAAGCTTCAAGGTATTATTAATTTTTCAGAATGAGAATCAGGGTTGGGTAGGTATTTAATAACATAAAACCCTGCGCAAGGCGAGGCCTATAGCCTGGCTAGCCCCTCCTAGACCCTAGCCTAGGCTAGGCTTAAATGAGTAGGCCTAAGGCTAGGCTGATCCCTTGCTGTGTTAGCAGTTATGCGAAATGACTTTCAATCCTGGATGAGTTATTCGAAGTGGTGACTTTGGTTTGGTAATTACCAGATAGAGTGAATAAAACCGAAGTGCTTTCAAAGGTAGGTGACGCCAATAACAACCCCCCTCGTTTTTGTCCGCTATACCTGGTATATACGGTATATACGAGGTCCCGAAATAACGCGGATTATTCGAAATTCACGATATATTCAAATCGGCAGACTGGTCAAGCTTCAAGGTATAATTTTTCAGAAATGAGGAATTAAGGGTTAGGTGAGGATATTAATAACATAAACCCTTCGCAGGCTTAGGCCAGCCTAGCCCTCCTACTCCTAGCCCTAGGCTTATGCTTAGGCTTAAGCGTGCGCTAGGTAGAGATGATACGATGCGGTGCTGTAGGCATTTTATGCGAAAGCAATTTTATGGAAAAAATGCTCATTTGTAAAGGTTACAGTGTTCTTTGTGGCCTAGGCAAGTGACTTAAGTGTGCGCTCAGTGATGGATAGGATACAAGTAGTTTTGAAATATTAATGACTATTTGCGAAAAACTTCATCATTCGGATGATTCAGGTGGGCTATCCCTGACACAGGCTAAATCCTTCCCAGAGAGGTCCGATCAAATAAACGACACAATTCCTTCCATTGACCACCGCGTGCATGGTTCGATATGGATATTGAGTGCATGGGCGTTGGTGACGCAAATGGCAGAGGCAAAACACGGCCCGCATAGGGCCAAAGTGCGGAATTCAGTTCATAGGGGCACTTTGTGTTAGCAGTCACTTTGTAGTTTCGATCTCCGTAATGCAGCCTACCATGATGAACAGTGATGGCTAGGCTTCCATGAAGCATATCCAAAAACCAAAATAAAAGGCTTGATTTGAGTACAAGAAAATCATATTGAATCAAATTTCTCCAATTTTCATGTGAAGTAGAACAACAGGAACAAACTATGGATTTATGGCAATACAACACAACTGAGTGGACATATCATGATTTTTCGCTTGCTCCATTGGGACTGTAACACAAAGTGCCCCTATGAAATGATTTCTCACATTGCCTTGTCTTGTTCTTGTCTTGTTCAAAGTACCTCCAATGGGCCCACAAACAGGTATTCGATGGAGGTTAGCCCCCCCGGTGGAGAGACAAACTATGAATTGATGCCGGCCACCAGTTGGAACTTGCCCTCTTGAAGGTGTTTTCATATCCAATTGGTGCTATGTCTGGGGGGGGCTGTGTTCCACTGGAAATGGTTCTTGGGAAAGTATGGAGTTGCCCAGCCAGCACCCAACATTGCAGGAAATATCCTGAACAAATGGATTGTTAGTCTAGTACGACTCGTGTGTGGAACAAAAATATTTGAGAAGGAACTACAATTTTGTCATGGATGAGTTTATGACGTATAAGATCATATATTACGTCTACCTTCAAGCGAGGGCCAACCCCAAGTTGACATAATGTCAGTAACTTTCATATCGCTTGTGACGGCCAGTGACACACCTCGCCAGCGCCTAGCATTTGGATCTTCCAAGTTTTCTTTTGCCAGTACTAGTTTTTGGAGACCAATTCGGGAGGCATACTCCAATTGGGAACGTACATAATAAGAATGCCTTTTCCTTAATTTGGGGAGAGCTATGCAAATCACGAGAAAGAAAAATTTCAGGCCTAGTTAGGCCTTTGCCGCCATATTACTGATATGAGGGGACCACGAAAGCTTCGAATCCAGAGTTCAACCCACGGTAACTGGAAGATTTCACAGACTCAAGACTAATTTCCTAACAAATTATAAGCAAATCTATAAGGGTTAACTTTTCAAAGTTGTAGTGAGAACATAACACTTATTTTGATTGAATTCCATACACCAGTCACAAACCTTGTTTTCGCTAAACATCAAGATCCAACTCCGATTGCAAGGATTCGATCATTGGGGGAATCATTTTTCCCGACTAAAAGCAAGGCATCATCGTCAACAACCTAATTTTGACGAGACTACTTACTTCGGGAGGTGTTTTATATAGCACAAGAAGACCATGGGCCCAAGGCCAGTGCCTTGAGGGCTCAGAGATAACCGCTGTTTGGGAAGAAGTTTGCCCATTGATACGATACACTGGGTTACGATTTGGAGATAATGAGTTGACCCAGGTTAGATATTGCTCTTAAGCATAAAAAGCTCACTTGTAGAACAGTATGTTTGTGAGACAACCTTGTCGAAGGCTTAGGAAATCTAGCACAATGCATCGACCTGCGAGCGATTGTCAATAGAGGTCGTCGAAGTCGTTCAAGTGAGTAAAAGCTGCGTACAGTCGATCTTTGCTTGCGGACCATGTTGATAGGGTGAGAACGTCATTTGAATCAAGATGATTCATGAAATTACTAACCACAATGTGCTCAGCCTTTACTTGAACACTTGTCAGAGAGAATTGAACGGTAATTTTTGACATACAGACCTGGAACCTTTCTTAGGAGTAGGGGTGACATTTGCTTTTTTCAACTCGTCAGGAAAATACCCCGTGTCAAGTGATTGATGAAAGAATGACACATACTGGAGTGTTTCAGTGGCTACCGTTTTTAATACACTTAAGGGATTCCATCCGGACCCGTTGCTTTTTTTTGTTTCAAGTTTGGACACATTAAGAACACCATTGGCAGTAACAACGATATTTGGCATAGTAGGGAATAGAGAAAGGGCCTTTGTTAGGAATATTCTTATGGTCGCTAAAGTGAAGACAAGTAAGTAGTCGTTTAGCAAATTTGCTTTACCTTTGGCATCATGATGGTTTCCCTTGATGCTTTAGTGGGGGAGGGGGGATACATTTTGAATCTTTTCTTTGTCTCTTAACAACTTGATAATTTTTCTTGTTGTCGGTATCATTCGCTCGCTCTCAAATAAGTTTATTTTGTTAGTCCCGTGAGAATTCCTGGCATGAGTTTGTCAACAAGTTCAGAGTAAACGGATATATACTGATGATCTCTGGGTCGTTTTCCCTCTCTAGGATAGAACGGTATAGCGTTCCTCCTTGCAATTTTCTTCTTAAGAACGGAGTGATCCAGGATTAGCTTGTATTTTACCCGAGTCAGTTTGGGGGTGGAATAATTTAATTTTGGGCTCTCTCAAAGAAAGATTTAATTGCATGGAAGTTCTCATTTATAGTCTAGCACTGTAAGCAGCAGATAGTCAGTAGCACAGTTGGTAGTAGCTACCTTCACACCAGTAAGTCGGCCCCTTTCCCATAGGTGGATTCTCCTAGGAACTTTTCCTATTGACAGAATAGTACACAGGATGTCAGCCACCATTAATGTCGTGATCATTTTGTAGTGCTCAACCAAAGAATAGTCCTAGATTTTAACTTTTCTGTTTTGTTGGTAAAACCAGGTCGAGAATAGATGAACCACGAGTATGGGTGGAAACATTTGGGTCGAGAGAGAAATCTGATGCAATTCAATCAACTCCTGCAGGATTCGGAATGAACGGCTCTAGGCGTGTTTGACAAGGTTTCCCATCATATTTTGAGGTTGAATCCCCCACCAAAGAGCATGGGGGTAGCTACATGTCATAGTGTTTGTCACGCATATCGGTTATACTCTGACGGAGTGTGTCCATATAAAAGTCGGGGATTGGGGTCGGTAAAAGACCACCAAAAACGAGGGATTCATTGTGAGTAGCGGAGATGTGAATCCTTGCTTCGCAGTTAGTATCATCACAAACTTCAGTAGCTAGAATGAAGTCGGAGCGACAAGCTTGAGACCCACCTCCACCCGAGTACGGTCTTTCTAACGATGCTATAATTTGGAGGGCAAATTTCACGTCCAAATGGTGTCATCACTTTATTCTCACATCCCCGTATACTTCAGGGGTAGTATTGTCAAATTCAGGCAGCAAGACTTGAATCTTTTTGTTCGCAGAGACAGACTTTAGTTAACAACCATGGCCCACAATTTTATCTTTATGTCTTAATCTGTCCTTTGCACCTAGAACGGACCTATTTGACCTTTGAACTTTAGTAGAGCACGGAGGTTTGAATTTCTTAACAGTCCCACCCTAGGCGAGAGCATGGGACTAGGCAAATATCAGGGATACTAGTGTTCAAAAATTGCACTGTCAATATCAAGTTCACCAGTGTCCAAGACCACTGAAGGAATTTGAGAGTTCAATGGATTGGTTGGAAACCATGGAGTTAGATTTCTGGGCATCACAACGTGGCAAACCCTGCCAACTTTTGTATACGCTGAAGTGTGGCGTCATATGAAGTTTCATCATATCACTGTCAATTTAGATGGGGAAATTGCTTGCGTTGTCACAGTCAACACACTTTGTGTTCCCAGCTCCAATTCCCCCGCACCACCCACATGGCCATACTCGAATAGCCCGGACCCTGGATTTCGTTCCCCTGTCGCCAGCCGGATTAAAGTACATTTATCATCAAGGCAGAGAACATGAGCACTTAAAAAAAAAAAAATTCAACTGTAAATAACAGTGGGCTTGTCTCATTTTTGCAGAAACGATGAGTCCCCACACAAAGCGAGCATTGATGCTCCTGTGGTTCGGAAGAATTGCCCTGATTGAGGCCAAGACCGACTAGATTACAATTTGGGGTAGTACTCTGATCAGTATGGTTGAGACAAGTCACTGTCTATCCCAGCACTATCGATTATATCAGGGCCGCAAGGAATCCCAAGCGAGTAAGCCTAATCTTTACCATCAGCTTGTAGCATTGGCACCACCCCAACCCTCTAAATACACTTTGTTATGCAACATCGTGTTATGGCCTAACCAATGACAACTCAGTATGGAACTTACTCACCCCTCGCAAAAAAACCCAAAGGAAATCGAATCACCACAAGTGAAATCGGGCGATAGAGGACAGGCAAATTAATGTTAGAAACACGCGTGGGTTATGGCAAGTAAAAAAGTGAGACTGTACGAACCCGGGGAAGAGAGAGCAGGAGGCATGTCTGCACTCGCGATGACTGCACAGCGACTCTGCCTATAACTCAGGGAGGGGAACCCCTTCCCCCAGGAACTTGGGAGTGGTTCCCGTTCCCTCCGAACATCTAGTTGGTTGGTTGTGTGTGATAATAGAAACCCATGCTCGCGCAACCAGGCGAGGAACTTTTTTGGCGATCACCTGTTATACGTACGTGGAGCTGCACTCGATCAACTCGCCAGTCTGGCGTTCGCTAAGAAAATGGTCCGCCATGGCAAATTCTAACTAACATTTGCGAGTCGGCGAGCGGGAAAATGGTGAGGCTTGTTGTTACTACTGGTTTTATTGACAGGAGGCATTGTGTGAGGGCTTACTAATACATTATTCAAAAAGCTACCAGACCTATCGATTTTAAGCAAGTGTGCGCATTGAATGAGCAGGTCTCAACCTTTGGTCATAATCCCATGTATGTTCCCAGGATCTGTTCTGGACCCTCCTCTTTCTAATTTCAGTATATGATAAAAATTTTGGTACGCGCACAAATAGCCGAAACGTCATGGCGCACACAGGCTGGAACATAGCAGAAGCATAACTTGGATTCTGATCGAAGTGAGAGGGAAGGGTGAAAATAAGCTAATGTACCCAAATCATATTATGACAATTATACCGACACTGTCAGGCGTGGGTTTTTAGGCAAACATGGTGGGGAGATGATTCTTTGTGACTGTCTGAGCAGAGCGCTGCCATCGGTTGGCGTGGAACGTACAAGAAAAAAAGAGACCTTCCGCTCACCAGAAGCGGTCTTTCCCAGCTGCAAAAAGGCATGGAAGTATTGTCCTGTTTTGGAGCATCACCATGTTCACACTACATACCATGGACCAAATTGGGAAGAGAAACGAGGGATTCTCAGGATATTTGGGAGAGGCGAGGTAAATTCCGAAATTTATCTTCAAGAAAGGAATGATCGAGGTCTATTCCTCAAATTGGCGGCCAGCCGAAACCATCAGTAGAGTCGCGTAGGGTGTCAGGAAATTTTTCGTTTTACAGATCCCACAGATTGCAGGGAACGGCACGTCCCGTGCCATATGGCAGTAAGCACGTTTCTAAAATTGGCGATGAATTAGAAATTTGTCTTTCAAGAAAGTTCTTGAAGGAACTGATCGATGCCTATCCTTAAATTTGGGGCCAGCCAGCCACAGCAGTGGCGCGTAAGGTACAGGAAATTTTTGTTTACAGACCCACAGATGCAGGAGGACACACCATTCCAGGCCGTTATAGGCCGTAAGCAAACGGTTCTAAAATTGGCGAGAATTTGCAGAAAATTTATATTTCAAGAAAACGTGCTTGAAGAAACCTGATCGATGTCTACATTACATTCGGCCAGAAGACACCATCAGTGGACGGTTAGGGCACAAAGACATTCTTCGTTCATAGACCCTCCGATCTTATGAATGTAAGCAACAGCATGAAACGTGACAATATAACTTTATGAAATAATATCTAAGGAAAACGCTCTTGAAGGAAATGATCTATGTCTAAGCCATTACATTCGCGCCACATCAGTTTTACGCATAGAGTTAAAAGAAAATATCTTACGGACCCCTCCCCAAATTGGAGGGAGCGGCACTTCCCGTGCCTTTAGGGACAGTAACCAATCACTGAAATTGCCAAAAGTTCAGAGAACTGAACGATGTTAATTTCAGATCATCGTGGGCCTCACAAGCCCTCCATCCTAGGGCTGTTTTAGAGATCTTTCTTCGCGGTATGCATTTTCGGGAATTTGACTGAAAGGAATTGAGCCAATCAGCAGAAAATTTGTCATTTTTATTCATGACGAAGTCAGAGGATCTATGACAGTCACGTTGGGGTGTTGTGGGGTGTTGTTATGTGTTGGTGGCCGCCAGCTTGTAAACACGAAACTTGATCAGGTCTGGGTAGATAAGGTATCTGGTATTTTTGTTCCCCAAGATGAGTACCATGCTCCTATTGTTTTGAGTAGGTCAGAGGTCATCTGAGGTTCACTGGAGGTCAAGTCTGAAAAACTTGTAAACACGATAAGTCCAGACGGGTTGTTAGTCAAGTTCAAGTTGGAAATTGGGTGTATAGCTTTTATGGGGAGTACAGGAAAAACCCTAGTGTTTTGGTTCAGGTCAGGGGTAGTTTGGTCAAAAATAGAAAATTGGAAAAATTTGATATTTTGGCCATTGGCGTGTGAACAGATAACTCGACCCCACACAGGTGGATTGTGTGACGCTTACTTGTATGTGTGTTCCAATGATGAGTTACATGAACCCTATTGTTTTGAGGTCAGGCGAGGGCATTGAGGTCACCAGAGGTCAAAGTCTGAAAACCTTGTAAACACGATAAGGTCCAGAATGGTTGTCTGACAAGTTGAAAATTACGGTGTATAGATTTCTCGCATGGGGAGTACAGGAACCCTATTGTTTTTGGTTTCGTTGGGGGGAATTTTGATTCAAAAATAGAAAATTTGTGAAAAGTCGATGTTGTTGGACAATTTTGGCGTGTAAACACAGTAACTCGACCTCGCCTGGATGGATGAAGCTCATACTGGTATGTTGGTTCCCATGATGAGAACAGAACCATTGTTTTGGGGTCAGGTCAGAGGTCATCTGAGGTTCACAGAGGTTCAAAGTCTTGCAAAAACCTTGTAAACATGAAAGTCCGAATGGTTGTCAGATTTTCAAGCTGCCCCCAATTTGGCTTATAGCTTTCTTATGGGAGTACAGGAAACCTATGTGTTTGGTTTCAGGTTCAGGGTGGATTTGTCAAAAATAGAATTTCTGTGCAACATTTGATTATTTGGCCAATTTGGCTTGAAACATGATACATCAACCCAACATGGATGGATGAAGCTATTACTTGGTATTGTGTTCCCATGATGAGTACATGAATCCTATTGTTTTTGGGTAAGGTCAAGGTCATGGAGGTCAACCAGAGTGTCAAGTCTGAAAACCTTGTAAACACGATAAGTCCAGAAGGATTGTCTGATCAAGTTGAAAATTGGGTGTATAGCTTTCGTATGGGGAGTACAGGAAACCCTATGTTTTGGTTCAGTCGGGGGTGAATTTTGGCAAAAAATAGAAAAATTGGATTTTGGCCCATTTGGCTGGTAAAACATGATAACCGAACCCCACCCGGATGATGAAGCTAATACTTGGTAGGGGTGTTCCCATGATGAGTAATGAACACTATTGCTTTGAGGTCAGGGCAGGGGTCATCTGAGGTCACCGAGGGGCAAAGTCTGAAAACCTTGTAAACACGATTAAGTCCAGAATGGTTGGTCTGATCAAGTTGAATAGGTGATAGCTTTCTTATGGGGAGTACAGGGAACCCTATTGTTTTTGGTTCAGGTCGGGGGGAATTTTGGTTCAAAAATAGAAAATTTATATTGTGGCCAAATTGGGCATGTAAACACGATAACGACCCCCACCGGATGGATGAAGATCAAATACTTGGTATGCGTGTTCCCATGATGAGTACATGAACCCTATTGTTTTTGGGTCAGGCAGAGGTCATCTGAGGCACCAGAGGTCAAAGTCTGGAAATTGTGAACACGATAAGTCCAGAATGGTTGGTTGATCAAGTTGAATTAGGTGTATAGCTTTCTTATGGGGAGTACAGGAACCTTTGTTGTTGGTTCTGGTCGGGGTGAATTTCGGTCAAAACTAGAAATTTGATATTTGGCAAATTTTGCTTGTAAACACGACAAACTCGACCCACCAGGATGGATGAAGCCATTACGTGGTGAGTGTCCCATGATGAGTACACGAACACCTATGTTGTTTTGGGTCAGTCAGAGTCATCTGAGGTCACCAGAGGTCAAAGGCTGGAAATTTGTAAGCCCGATGAGTCCAGAAATGGTGGTTGATCAAGGTGAAATTAGGTGTATAGCTTTACGATGGGGGTACAGGAAACTATGTTTTTGGTTCAGGTCGGGGGTGAATTTGTGTCAAAAATAGAAAATTTGAGATTTGGCAAATGTTTTGCTTTGTGAAACACGATAATCGACCCACCCCGGATGGGAGAAGTCATAATTGGGATGCGTGTTTCCCCATGGATGAGTACATGAACTGATTGTTTTGAGGTCAGGTCAGAGGTCATTGAGGGTCACCAGAGGTCAAAGTCTGAAACCTTGTAAACACGCATAGTCCAGAATGGTTGGTGATCAAAGTTGAAATGGGTGTTATAGCCTTTCTATGGGGGTACAAAAAACCCTAATCGTTTTGGTATAGGTTGGGGGTGAATCTCTGGTTTAAAATAGAAAATTTGGAATTGGAAGAAGTCGATGTTGCCAAAGTTGCTTGTAAACCATAACTCGACCCGCCTGGATGGATGAAGCTATACTTGGCGGTGTGGCCCCATGGATGAGTATATGAACCTATTGTTTGGGGGGCAGGTAAGAGGTCATCTCGAGGTACCAGAGGTCACAAGTCTGAAAACCTGGTAAACACGATAAGTCCAGAATGGTTGGTACTGATCAGGTTGAAATTAAGTGTGTATCTTTCTATGGGGAGTACATGAATCCCTATGGTTTTGGTAAAGGGCAAGGGTAAATGAGGCTCATACTTAGGTTTGTGTATTCCCCATGATGAGTGCATGAACCTCTTGTTTTGGGTCGGTCGGAGGATCTAAAGTTACCAGAGTTCAGTTGAAAACCTCAAATTTGTGTGTAGCTTTTCTTACCAAGGGTACGGTAACCATATGAGTTGGTTGGGAAAAGATAGGAAATTTGTCAGAACTTTAGTTGCCCAAAATTGAGCTGGTACATTCTCCCATTGGACGGGTGTATGGATATGGGTTGACAGAGAAAGTAAAGGAATCATTAAGCCTTTTTTGGCTTTCTGGCGTTCAGATTGTTCTGTGCAATTGGTCGTCCAAAGTTCGGGGTCTCAGTAATGTTTGCCCCACTCAGCGCTGTGTCTAACGTAGGGGACAGAAGGTCAATCACGGTAAAACTCCCATACGGAGTCACGATCCCCTGCCCTGTGTTTTTTGTTACATATAGCTTCATCTTCTATTAGGAACAGAGCGTTAAGGCGGGCAAGGCAGTCTTGAACAATAGGATCCGAAGTAGGACTAAACTGTGGCCCAGTGTTAGGAATGGCAGTTGGATTTTGGACTGTTGTAATGGAAGGGGGTGGGAGTGAAATACAATAATGTCCCAAACCAAATTCTCCTTGGGGATTACAGATATGTTCACCACATTGAAAGTGGCACGTTATGGAGAAAAGCTCCTCCAAAAATTGGGGGGACAGTCCCCCCCCCCCCAAGATTATTTACTCTTGAAACATTTCATTTTCCAATGAAAAAACTTTTTATCTGTCAGTATGGTTTCCGTCAGTATCGTTCAACTAGTTTGGCTAGTCTCGACGTTATTGGCTTCATTACTACTGGTTTCAACAACATAGAGTCAACACTGGGGTATTTGTCGATCTGCCGAAAGTTTTGACACGGTCAATCAAGATATCTATTGATAAATTGAACTATTATGGCTGTGAGAGAGCTTGCTCTATAAATTTATTTAAGAGCTACTTTACGGATCGTAAGCAGTGGGTTGGCATCAAAAAACACGTCTAAACCTTTTATAATATGACATGTGGTGGTCCCCAAGGATCTAATTTTGGGACCCTCTTTTTTTAATGTTACATAAACGATTTCCAACGTTCCACTTTTCAAATTGAATGATATTTTAAATAGGGAAAATCAGTATGATTATGGACTGGTTTGCAATAATAAGCTGTCGTTGAATGCTAAGAAAAACTAATTTCTTCGTCTTGTTATCAACGGGATAACTTTAAATCTCATTTTGAATATTACCCTTATCAGAAGAAGAAAAACTGACAATGTCAATTTCTTGGTGTGAACTGGTTATCTGCTTGGACGCTGGGAAAAAAAAACACATGATCAACAATTATGCAGTAAGATATGCTAAAACTATTGGCATCATACATAAAAATTGTTTTCATGTCCTCGTCACCATTAAGGTTAGAATATATCATACCTTGGTCGGTAGCCATCTCTCGTATGGTAATCTACTCGTGGGGGATTTAGCAACAATGTTCATTTGAATACTGTAGACTATCAGTCCCGCAAAAGAGGCAGTACGCTCATTACCAACTCCCGTTATCTTGCTCATCCTATATTTAAAAGCCTTCTCCAAATTCATGTTTATATTGGTACTTGGACCGGAAAGTGTGAAATTAAATAGATCAAAATATATAAAACAGGTGCTCACAGGTCCCCATCCAGCGTTGGATAAAGAGGAGCAAATGAGAGGAAGAGGCTTGTAGTGTAGGCCTATCATCGGGCACATCAGAAAAGATGACTGGCCTAGCTCTAGTAGGATTATCCTACCCAAGTTTTTATCACTGAGCTAGCTCCTACTGACTGAACTAGCTTATTGATATGTCGCCCTATATTATGCCAATTGCACATTAAACACATAAGCCATCCAGTGACAAGGTTGTAACTGTCCGTCGAATTGATTGCATCACTGTACTGAACCAGGAACCAAACGGCGTGGCGATTCATAAAATAAAATATATCAGGGGCGGTGGGGATAAAAAAAACAACCAGTATTGGATCGCTGCACATGATATGGTTAGACGGTATCCGTATCAGTAGCTACATCTTGCTCAGACAGGCACTATGTAGCTTATGAATGTAAGAGTAACTTGAAAACTTGAGAGCTGTCGAGCTTGAAACAGTGAATAAACATAACTCATTATTTCCTGCTTCCGCAAACAAAAGAAAGCAATGAATTCACGATGCCAGCTTAGTTCTTGTTTCACTGTAGTAGTAGGCCTACCAGCCCTATGGCCCATAACACTGACCCTGCACTGCAGCCATCATGGGTTCAGTGAACACGCCTCAATAGAGAGGCCCCACACGCACACGCCCCTTGAAAGGATATAGGACCCCTTCATTTCATTAGGAGGACAACTTTGGTAGCAGTCAATGCCAGCAAGCCAGAAAAATCATGGACATTCTTCCATTATGGCGCGTGTATCGCCACCAAATTTTGTATTTTTTGTTCTTGTTATTCTACTTCCATGAAAATTGCAGAAATTTGATTGAAATCAGATTTTTCCAACTCAAATGAAGCTGTTTTTCCAATCGCCGTAACACAGCCCACCATGATAAAAGTGAAGCAGGCTGGAAAAATATTGAGCCAAAACCAAATAATTGCTTGATTCAAGTTGGAGAAATCGGATTCAATCAGATCACCTCTTGTGCCGACAAAGAAAAATTACATGAACTATCTGAAAAGTTTAACTGCAATGTCAAGAAAACTGTCCCGTTGACTTAGTATAGGCCTATACAGGATTAGCTCTTGTTATGCCTTAGTGACGTCAGTAAGGTATATTGTTGCTATTGTGAAGTAGGCATTTGCGCATATCTCGGATCGTGAATAATTGGGAATAATTCTATTAGTGGTACCTTCAGAATCAGTCGGCTATTTTGGTTTGAAAGTTATTACTCCTCCGATGAGTTTGTGCACAGCCTGAGCTCATTAATCTTCAATCCAGGGTTACATGTATTGAAATGAATGATATAATGATGTCCAATGTGTCACTATGCAGAAAAGTCATTTTCGAATTGTTTCTTCTCGGAAAGTTTTATAGACTTTGCATCACCCTGGCTCATGGGGAAGGCAATTATGCTGTGGACAGGTTTTTGGAAAGGGTAATTTGGCAATTTTAACAAAGTGTTCTCTTCATCTGACACATTTAAAAGCACACGTTGTCTAGGGATCCTGTCTCTGCTTCTTGAGATGAGGATCCTATTTTCCCCTTTGGGGGGAAAATTCATCTTTAATATTTTGATGCCTATTATCTGAATATTCAAAGTGCAGAGAACTTTAAAATGCTCTCCACGATTTTCGTCATTTGAACGCCATGCCTCTTATTTACAAAATTGTGTCATGCTACAACAGATAACACAGACATTCATGTTTTGCATCAGCCTTCTCTAATATGGCCTATTATTTAATTCGGGTTTTTCATTTTCAGAGCAACATAGAATCAGTTCCTCAGTGCTTTCACCAGAAATTCTCTTGTGATGGCTACGAAGAGAGGGCGCTTCCAGCCCAGGGCAGGCTTTCAAGCACAGCAACAAGAACAGTACAGGAAGTGGCGTACCACAGGGATTGATTAAGCAGGCCCGAAAGTCTGGAGCCTTGAATCTCTCAAACAGAAACCTGAGCACTGGGTATGAACCATTCAAAGCAGCATAATTCCTATTGGAAAAAACTCTTCCAGTAGGTCTTCTGTAGTCTATCTGTTACTCATTTTCATTTTTGATTCCTGACTGAATCAGGGATCTATGTAGTCATGACAGTGTGTGTAATGTACGTTGTATGTATGTGTGTTGTGACCCCTGGCTTGTAAGATCGTAACTTGATCCTACTTAGGTGGGGTGAAGCTCATACTTGGTATGTGGGTTCCCCATAATGAGTTCATGATCCAATTGTTTTGGGGTCAGGTCAAAGGTCATCTGACGTCATTAGAGGTCAAACTGAAAATCTTGTAAAGAGGATAAGTCCAGAACACTTGATCCATGTCAAGGTGAATTTTGGTGTGTAGCTTTTTCCATGGGGAGGAAAAACGCTATCGTTTCTGGTGCGGACCAGGGGTCATTTTGGCAACAAATTGAAAAATGACTGCTCATTTTGGCAATTTCAGTTGTGCTTGTCTCTATTTTTTAACTTCCTCTTTTTTTTCTTTGTTATCCTGTGCCAACAACAACCTCGACCCCACCTGATATGGCCCCCCACCCGCCCGACAGCAGGTACTAGTTGTCCCCGACCCCGGTGTCCCCATAATGAGACATGATCCCTATGTTTTGGGGTCAGGTCAAAGGTCATCTGGGACCGTCATTAGATTGGTCAAAATTTCAAATTTGGACAGAGGAGCGGAGAAAGTCCAGAGCTGCTTAGTCCGTTTCGACAATTTAAATTTGGTGTGTAGCTTCCTTATGGGGAGTACAAGCGCCTATTGTTTTGATGCAGACCTAAAAATTGTGAAAAATGAATATTTTGGCCACTTTCAACTTGTTAACACAACACTGACACTGCAGTGAATGTAGTTCATACCTGACGTGTGTTCCCCTAGTGCGTACATGATCCCTATTACTCTTGTGTCAAAGGTAATATGAGGTTAACAAACAAGTGAGAGGGCATAAAGGCAGTCAAGGAATCACTAAGCCTCCTTGCTTTCTGCTATCTTTGGTCAGTAATCAAACATCTTCTAATCACTGAGGCATTCAGATAGAAGAGACTCAACTAACTACTACAGTACATTGCTTGTACATGGTCTGTGAGCAGCAATTTGGTCAAAAAATAGGGGAGGGGCCCTGTCTCCTTTCCTAAGAAGTTACTGTTCAAAGTTAGTGGAATCAAGAGGCATGTACATCTTCTCTTCTGTCTCTAAGATTGCTGAACTTTGCACATTTTTAGCTCAAACCAGCTATGCTGGTTGAGCTATTGTGGATGCCCATTTCACTATCTATCTCTCTATTTATCAATCTCTTGTCTGTCGGTCTGTCCTGTCTGTCTGTCTATCCAACCATCCACAAATTTTCGTGTTTCGCTGATCTTCGACCAGACTTGGTCACAATGTTTATGGATCTGATGGTTCATCGTTGACCACCTAAACGTCACAGGGTCAATGGCATTGAAGGGCCAATGGGCCAATAAGTGGAAAACTTCAAAACGGTACTTCTCCTACAAGTTTTGGTGGCACAGTTTTGATGTTCGGTCATAATCATGCTCTAATAACCGTACTTTCAGGGTTCTCAGGAGTTTTGGTCCAATGTCCGCTTGTCCCTAGAGCCCATTTTATTAATATCACACATGTTACTTGAATGCATCTCCTCCATCAAGCTTCAATATTTTTCTCAAGTATCATGTTAATGTTCATTGGGTAGATGGCCATTGGTGGTGTTCATGAATTTTGGGCCTAGGGCATATATGGCCCATATACAATACTGGCAAAATCTGTATACCTACAATTTTGTTGCAACAATGCTGATGTTCGGTCATAAAGAATAGTCTAATAGCTGTACCTCAGGGTGCCCAGGGATTAGGACCTAAGGCCTATTGTGTGCCCGAGGGCCCATCCATGTGGAATTATGCAAAATGCTTCTCCTCTACAAGTTTGTTTGGTGCATAGTACTGACATTCAGTCATAATGATGGTATAACATAGTCGTAACGGTGTGTTCATGGAATTTCCTGATCCATGCTACAACTTGGGCCCCTGAGGGCCCATTTCATGGAATTCACACCCATTGGTACTTGAAATGCATCTCCTTCCACAAGTACTAATTGATTTTATTTGAAGTTACGTGTTTGTAAAGCTCCTTGGTTAGTGTGGACCATGGGGGGGGTTTTGAGAAACATTTGCTTCTTGCTACGATTAAGGTCCAAGGTGGGCCTAGGGCACAAACAGTTAACCTCATGCAAAAATGCGTCTACAAAATTTCGGATGCCATCAAGCGGTGCTTGAAGTGTGGTCATATACATGAGGGTGTTCGAGTAGCCCGCACCTTACGGTTTTTTTGTTTTGTTTTTCAGGAATCAGTTTTGGGACTTGTAGCCCTGTTTGGGCCGAGGGCCCATCACGTGCAATCAATCAAAATGTTTCTCCTACAGTCGCTGATGCTTGATCATAATGTGATTTAATACCAATTGGATATTGGATTTTTGGTCAAAGGACCCACTTGGGCCCTACAGGCCGATCTACTCTATCCAGTGTGTCAACAATTGGACCCCCTAACAGTCATTCTGTGACGGACTGCGACCAAACTTCGGACACATTGTTAGTTGACCATGAGACAGGTTGACTTGTGAAGTCAAGGGGCCTATATAGGCCTATTCATGAAATTTCAAAATGGATCTCCCTCCTACAAAGTACATTAGATTTTTTCTGAAAATGTGCCATAATGTTCTGTTGGAGTGCTCTTTCAGATTGTTTGCAGGTTTTGGATTACAACTTCATATAGTGTTGTGGAATTAAAGCAGCTAACATCTGATGAAAGCAGCAAAACAGTCATTCATTGAGGGATTGTTGACGAAAATTGGACCCAAGTTCAGACTTTGTGTATTGTGAGGAAAGGTCAAGCGTCAGAGGTCTAGTTAAAGGGGCGCACGGGCCATTGGTGAAATTGCCGTCTTGCGTCTTTCTCAATTGGGCATTCTCGATGGATGTTGACTAAGTGAGCAGTAACAATGTACATTGACTAAGACCTGTGTGGCCATATGAAGATCATTGTGAAAGGTTGGTCAAAGGCACAATAGGCATTGCTGAAACTGCCTTCTTGGCCTTCTTGATTTGCGTTGAACATGTATAATTGTACATTCATCTTGGTTAACATTTTGTGCAGTTTGCGCTACAGCACCATTGGTTGCTTTGTATGTCTAAGATATGTTGAAGCGCAATCAGTTGTGCGGGGTACCAATTACAAGCAAACGAATGAATTGAAGGCCTGGAGAAATCCCCAGGGGTGGAGCTGCCATAAGAACAGTTACAAGATTCGTGAGAAAATGGGAGCTAGTCTTGGATTATTATCCCTCTAGGGCAGTCGGACCGCCCCTCCATGTTAGCTCAATCAATGCACTACACCTGTGGAAAATTCCTTGATATGTAAGTCCAAATGTCGTTGAACTTTTGAATGGTAGGTCATGAATGCATAATTGAACTTATGTGACGTACATAATTCAGATGCTGCACAAGAGAGGTGCAACATTAAGCAGTGAATTGGTCCGAGGGAGAGAAAAAAGCAAATGAATCCGGGACAGGCGGCGGGATTGTTCAACAGTGTCAGTGCGACTGTGAATATTCATAGGAGAGCCTTAAAAAACACGATGTGTTGGTCTCGGCATATCCTGAACAGTATGAAAAGACATTATTGCTGGACAATTCACACTGTCATTTAGCCGAAGGAAACAAGAGGTGTCCACTATAGATTTTGTGTCTTGCTATGTGTAGGTAAGTCAATGCCATAGTTATAATATTATAAATTGAATTCCATGTAAATATATGAATGGTGGATCAGCACTGTAGCATATTAAAGACCTGACATACAGTAGCCTTCTGCCAAAGTGACTAAGGCATTCCTCAATTACAGTTTGACCTGGAAGCTAGTATACTCAGCAATAATCATTGGGAGATGTGCTGGTATTTATTTCATGTTGGTTCTGCTCAGTTCTATAGGCTACAAATAAATTTTCCCCACCTGATTACCCACAAATACACACGACTTTGTGAATCCTGGCATCCCCCTCTATTTTTGTTGGTTTACCTTGTTTCAGTTCCAGGACGAGTGTGGCGCATCAACCTTGACGATACCAGTGAGGGAAAGTCTCTCTCGATGGATGCGGTGGAAGATCAGTGGTGGGACAGGTTGGACCTTGCTGAAGCTAATCCTAGCATCAATCAGCTGACAGAGATATCACCACAAATCAGCCAAACTGGGGGCACAGCACTCTTGATGTGAGTGTCGGCTCTACAATGGGAGGTGCTAGATAGATGTTGGTGGACACATGGTGATATCAAGTGCAGACCTTGGTCATGTTTTGCCTCACCTCAGCCATCTGCCTATCTGTCTCTTTGCATGTCTGTATGTCTAACTATCTGTCTCCTCCTTGCCACAGATTGAATTGGCTGAACGTGGAATATACAGTTTTGTACCATTGACTGATGTTATTTTATGGGGTGTTCTCCTCCTTCCACAGATTGAATTGATGCGTGATAGACAAAGTTTGATGACATTGACTGATGTTATTTAGGGTGTTTCGGGAATTTTGGGTCAGGTCATCTAAGAATCACTTTTGGCCATTGTGTTCGAATGGTCAGGGGGTTGTAGTTTCTACTTACGAAAAGTCCGATGTCATGTTTATTTGGTCAGTATTACCATCAGCCAATGGTAGCTAACTATATGTTTGTTTGTGAAATTGAGGTCACGTCATCTAGGATGCATTTTTAGCTCCCCCTCCAGCATGTGCTGGTGAGCTATTGTGACCTGCATGTCTATCTTCTATCTATCTATCTATCTATCATATGTATCCTATCTACTGTCAACAATTGATTCAATTGCTACTCCTCCTACAGTTTTTGATGGATCATGTGAACTTGTCACAAACCGATGGCCAAGTGAAGGGGCAATCTGGGGTGTTCATGAATTTGGGGCCCGAGGCCCGTTGTGGGCCTTAGGGCCCATAGTGAAATAGTCACGCAGAATGCTTCTCTCTCCTACAAATTTTTTGGTGCACAGTTCTGATGTTCATCCCTATGGTGGTCTAATAGCCTACCTAGCTTCGGGTGTTCAGGAAATTCAGTCAGTCCAAGGGTCCCACTTGGACCCTAGGGCCCATAATGTGAAATCACACAAATGCGTTCTCCTCTCCCAATTTTTGATGCACGTTCTGATTTTCGGGTCAAATATGGTCAATATCCACACCTTCGTGCATGTTTCACATGAAATTTTGGTCCCACGGTCCCACGCGGGCCCGATAGCCCATCATTGAAATCAATTCAAATGCTTCTCCTCCTACAATTTTTGATGCACAGTGCTAATGTTTGCTGCATAATGATGTCTAATAGCCGTGCCTTCGGGGTGTTCAGGCAATTTTGTCCAAGTCCCACTTGGGCCCTAGGGCCCATTTTATGAAATTACACACAATGGTGTTTGAAAAGCATCTCTTACAAGCGTCAATGATTGTCCTTAAAGTTACTATGTAGTGGTTCTTGGGTAGTGGGCCATCAGGATGTGTTTCATGAATTTTTTGGCTGGCCCCAGTGTTGGGCCCCTTGGGCCCATATGTGAATCGGCATAAAATGCTTCTCCTCCTACATATTTTGATGCACATTGCTGATGTCCAGTCATAATGATGGTCTAATAGCCGTACTGCGGTGTTGTTTCAGGAAGCTTTTGGTCCACGTCCCACTTGGGCCCTATGGCCCATCATGTGAAATCACGCAAAATGCTTCTCGCTCCTACAAATTTTGATGCACAGTGGCTGAGGTCGGTCATAATGAATGGTCTAATAGCTGTAACCTTCGGGTGTTCAGGAAATTTTGGTCCATGGTCCTACTTAGGCCTAGGGCCCACATGTTAAATCTCGCAAATGCTTCTCCTCCTACAAATTTGATTCAGTTCTGATGTTTGGTCATAATGAGGGTCCCTAATAGCCGTACCTTCGGTTTTTCAAGAAATTTTGGTCAAAGGTTCCACTAGGGTCCCTTGGCCCATTTCATGAACTTACACACAATGGTGCTTGCAATCGGAACTCCCTCTTAATCTTCAATTGATTTCCTTCAAACGTTGCCTGTAATGGTCCTTGGGTAGTAGGCCATGGTGTGTTCGGGGATTTTTTGGTCAAGGCCCAGTATGGCCCTGGAGCCCATCATTAAATCATGCCCTAATTCTTCTCCTACAATTTGGTGCACAGTGCTGATGTCCAGTCATACTTATGGCCTATAACCTTCAGTTGTTCGGATTTTAATGGTCCAAGGTCCCACTTGGGAACTAGGGCCCATCATGTTAATCACGCAAAATGCGTCCTCACAAATTTTGGTGCACAGTACTGATTTTCCGTCATATGTGCTCCTAATAGCCGAACCTTCGGATTGTTCAGGAATTTTTGGTCCAAGTTCCATTTGGGCCCTAGGCCCATTTTATGATAACACACATGTGCTTGAAGGCATCAACTCTTACAAGCTTCAGTTGATTTTCTCTTTCTTCAAACTCGGGAGCAGTGGTCCTTGTGTGATAATGGGCTATTTGGGGGTGTTTTTTATTTTGGCCAGTGTGGACGCTAGGGTCCATTATATAAAATCATGCAAAAATGTATCTATTTCTGCAGTGTCGTTGCATAGTGTTGCTAGTGGGTTATAATAATACCTGATAGTCACCTACTGTGACGACCCCAGCTATTCATCTTTGCTCATTTTTTATACATTTACTACATGTATCATCTACACTTCAATCATTCATCACATTTAATCCTATAGAAAAATGCCAGTCGCCTACTGATTACAAGTAGACAGGTGAGCTACGGTGCCATGGCAACTCTCTTGTTGCCATTTTGTTGCATGTCCGGTGTTTTATACTCCTACAATTATCAGATGATCATGAAGTTAATCAGTATGTATGGAGTATTCAAATGAATTTGTGGTCCAGGTCAATTCAGGGTTTAATTTCAGCTATTTTGTTTGATCGGTTAAGTACTTTCTACTCCTACAGTAACAGATTGGATGGTCATGAGATTGAAGGTCAAAGGTCATCTGGGGGTCAATTTTGGGGCCATCATTTGGATGACATGCACTTCTAACTCCTGCGAATAGATTGGATGATCATGGAAGTTGTTATTATTAGAGCCGTGAATCAAATTTTTTGGTGTCTCAATGCATTTATAGGATTTTCCCTGCATTTAGGCAAATGTTGCATTGGTTGATACATTGATTCCCTGGAGACTGGAGTTATCAATTTAATAATGGTTTACCATCTGTTCGATGCAGATCGTACCAAAGACTATTTAGAACAGAAAGGCTTCTTACACAAATGAAGGCAGAAAACCTCTTTTCACTGTATTTAGGACTCACATTGTGAATCATCAACGAAATGAAATTTGGTTCCAGACCTGTGGTTCCAAGTTTCATGTGCTTTGGTAGGAACACAAACATGATGGATTGGGGTGAAAAGTGCAGGTGTACGTTTACAGGACATGGGTCTTTAATTACTACAGTATACCAGTCCCTGTAGTAACCAGAACATTTGGATGAGAATGTCAACCAAATAACAGCACACACAGGAAATACACCTGAATGGTAAAGTAGGTATGTAAGAGTTAATATTAGATTGATCGACTTTCCAGAATGATGGATTCAACAAAAATTCAAAATTTCCCAGGCGCACTATCGGTTACTTCCCATCTAGAACCAAAAACCGAAACGCTCAAACACGCTTGATCCTGCGACCATCAACTCGAGCTTTCGCCATGTCACGACAGTGAGGTTAAGCCGATAGTTAGCCAAGCATAAGTGAAGTTGTGGATCTGCGGGGCTGGAGTGAAGTTCAATTTGTTGAATGGTACGGAAGTGGGGAAAAATTTCTTGAGACTCCCAAGTACATATTCACGCCCCTTTGAATTTTTACATTTTTGTGATACAGTCTCATTAGTTCCACGGAATTGTTCAAATGATGTGTTGCTATGGTGACATTCGATAAAGAAAAAGGTTGTCGGGAACCATGCAGGTGTTCGGGAAGATGTAGTATACTATACGAGAACTGCAATTGTTTAACTATATTATCGAAGTTGCTGAGGGGGGGGAGATACAGTAACTGTCATGAGGAATAATATAGGAGGGCTGCTATGTACGGCTATCTCTCATGTGGAAATGTGTCGGAGGTTGGTGCTACTGTTTGATATTCACAACACGATGTATCGCCAATATCCATTGTAGCGCCACACGACAATCAGCTAACCAGGTCTACAGCCACGATCACAATGAAATCCAGCACTACAGAGGGCTGAATGTGACAGTAAGCAAATAGTAAGAAACTCAAGAAAACATTGAGATTGCATTCCAAAACTCTGGTTAGAGCCTTTGGTGAAAATGAACAAGGGTGATATGACTCACTCTGTGTTCAGCAGTGGCAGATGCTGGAGAGTAGCCAACATTTGACCAAGAGACACTGTAATCATGTCAGTGTTGTCCCACAGGTTTACTGACACAGAGTTGGCGACATGGCAAGACTATGCTATCGCAGAGGATTTTAGGGACCCCCCTTGAAAATACATGAAGAGAGGGGATTGGGCTAATCCAACAAATGATATCCACATTTCCAGAATTAGTTATTGGAAGATACCGGACAACTTAGTACTAATGGGGTCAATTTTAGGCATTCGGTGGCCTTTCTTTGGACAAATATCACAGCACTGTGAAAAGAGTAACAAACCAAAGGCAATAGCATACAGGCTCTGACAGAGGCTGAACATTGTGGGCGGGGGGGGGGGAAGGGGCAGTGCGCGAATGACACATTTTTATTCCATTTTACAAGAATCTACTGTGATTGAATAGTAAGATCTTTAGGGGAAAAGTTAATGCCTTTGGGTGGACAAACAATAAACATGCAAACGAAAGAAATGAACACTGCCGCGAATTTGAGAGTTTAAAGGTACATAACCTTACACCACCATGTCAAATGGTGTCCTCCCAAATACAAGGGCTAGTTCTACTGCTTGATCAATTTTCCCTATGTCAACCTGAAATATGCAATTACACTAACTATGATCAAATTGGGCTGGCAATCTAAGATCTAATACACTCACTGATGACTCACGATCTATAGCGAGCCTCTAAACACAATCAGCCATAATACGCAATGTAGTGAAAGTCAGAGAGAGGCTACAAAAGAACGTTGCTTAGTGCATGTGCAATGCTGGGCACAGTCTCGCAGTTATTCTATATTATTGTCCGGCCTGTGAATTAAAACTCTTCAGAACACATTGTTTTATTACAACGAACAATAACTATATGTGAGACACATTGTGGAAGGATTATGGGTGGGAAACATGCGCGGTATCTCTCTGAAAAAAGAAAATCAGTTTGGCATGCACTGGTTGCCCTGCAGTATATGAACTACTAGTTCAAAATTTGAGGGGAAAAAAAAACATTGAAAAAAAGTGTTCGTAGATTTTGACTCCCGGCGGTAGGTAGGCAATAATGCACTGGAATCATACTGACCATAGGCTTTGAGCAAACAAAGCTTTTCACAGGGAATGCATGGAAGAAGAAATGATGAACAGTCGTACACATGGCTTACATGTACAAGTGCGAAAAAACCGTATTAGATTATTATTTTTGAGTAAAAGTACAAAGGCATGTCACATGTCACCAGGTTGAATATTCAAATCATCCCTGATTGTTCCATTTAAACTAATCTAGAAAACTGCTATTATAGGTAGCAGATCGTGATTGAGTACATACAAACCCACACAACCTTGTGGCAAATTTAGGGGGGGGGGGAGGTTTCAGAGGCAGTGAATAGTGAATGATGTGAATCGGACATAATTGGAGCACCATGGAGAGGAATGTGAATTGTAATGAAATATGTGTGTTAGATTATCTAGGGAAATTAGCTGCATCAGTGAGCAGGGTTCCTTGAGGAGGCCTTACATCTGGAAAGCAAATAGAATCAAACCTATACTCATCTGAACAATGTAAATATGACTAGACGTTCAAGTACTTCTATGTATAAACATTATGGACAGCTGAAAACTCCACACCAGATTTCAGCCACAACACACAATCAGCTATTACAAAATTTGCCTTGTGAACTCAGGGGGGGGGGCCCAGGATCCCCATATAATACAAAGTCAATGTAAAACATATCTTATGAACAATAGCATGTAACCGAACAAACTAGATGGGATCCGAATGAGGAACCCAAGAATGGTTCAAAAATATTATGGCATAACCTCAGGTAATTCTAAGTGGATTCATTGTCTTCCTGTTATCATGGCACCAAAAAAGCAGCATTTACTGTACAGGGTCCTATGAGTGGCCTTTTGCATCATTCCCTCCATGATGTCATGAATTCCTCAAAATTTCTCAAGTGAATTGGAAATCTCAACAAGGGAAATAACATGTGAGAAATTACAAGGTGGCTAAGGGGTTTTGAGATGTCCCTCATTTTATCTGTGATAGTTTGAAGCCAATCTGTAACATGACCAGTAGCCTTGGTAATAGGCAGGTTACACAAGAATTCAAAATTCGCTGCCCAAGGTGGGACTCGTACTAAGAAACGTGAGCACATTACACCACGTCTTAATGATTTACACTGGATTCAGTTAAGAAACGCTTCGATGATAAAATTGTGACACTTATTTCTCTGTTTTAGCGGTGGAGCGCTCCTCGTATCTTCAGACGTTGTGCAAAGGTATCGTCCCCACAGGAGTCTCGTCATCTTCCGCTTGTCTTTTGGTTCCGCCTGTTGCCGGTGACTAGATTTTACGGAGGGGGGGGGCTCGTACTTTTGCGGCAGCTGCTGCTGAACTTGGGAACGATACCTAAACCTTAAAACAGTATGGACTTATAGCACTTTCAAGTCTCATTGAAGACTATCTTTTCAGAAGTGATGGTTGTGATGGTCGTTGCCGTTGCTATTGTTTTTTCCAATTCTTTTTCTGTAAGGTCAAGCGGCGTAGAGACGTCTCATTGTGGACAGTGATATAGCTTTTATAAGAAGGTTCATTATATTAATTTGAGGATGGCTTGGAATTAGTCTAACTATTAAAGGATTAATACTGAACTATCCAGTTAATCGGGCTAACTTTTTGACAAGTTTGGTCCGAAATTTTCACAAAGCATATTCACAAGGATCCTGATGTTTCATCTGATTCTCACAGCCCCATAACCAGCTGACAGAATTCACAGAGGAGGTCTTTGAACTGAAACAGATTCTGTTTTTTCCACGTAGAGCACAACAGTCCTTCATCACTCCCAAGGGTATCGCCAATCTGATGCATATTGAAGACCTGGTAATATATTCATTTGTGTGTGGGTGGTTTGTGTGTTTGTCATGGGAATGCAGTCCCAAATCACTGATTATGAGTGACGTTTAACCATCTGTCCCTCTTTCTGATACTCTTCCATTTGGTTCTCCTGGGAGCTTTCATAACACTGCCACATGTGGCCCTCACTACTACTGAAAGTACTCACAAGGTTCTAATTTTGCATACGCATGGGCAGTGAAATATGAGAAATGGGGATACATGCCTTGTCTACCAGCACTGTGAAAAATAGTAAACTTGGAATATATAGATTTTATGTTCTGAACTCTCCCACTAATCAAACAAATTACTGAAGTTATGGCCGGGTAATATCTATTATGCCACTCATGTTCTCATTGTTCAAAGCCTTGCCAGAAACAAAAGAATCTGTGTGGATTAATCTGGCGTGTGTGTGTGTGTTGTAATTCCATTTGTAAGGCATTACTGTTCAATGAATGGATCTAGAGGTCCATCCTTGTTGTAATCAACTAATTAGTAATATATAATCCTATTGTTTTTGGGGTTCGATTGATGGTCACCGTGGTCAGCAGGGGTATTGTCTGAATTTGTGAACACAAAATAACAATCAACACAAAGAGAGAGTCTCATACTAAGTATAGTTAACAGGGTGGGTGTGATCTGGGGGGATGGTGTTTTTTTTGGTTGGGGGGGGGGGATGAACATGCATTTTGGTCCCCCCCCAATATTTGAGCCAGACTGCTATTTTCACTGACACGTATCCGACATATCCAGCAGATAGCAGTGTTCAAACACATGCATAATGACCTAAATGATCAAGTGAGTGCTTTCTACTATGCTCATTTTCAATATTTTTGCGCACACGGCGCGGTATTCCGTGTGCCGTAGTGTTCAGACTATGATTGTGCCCGTGCAGAAATATGATGTTCCTTAACAAAAAATTCCTGAAATTACTCTGGGTTGTTCTTAGTTAGCAATGAAAGAAGGTGCTTCTTCAATCCCCATCGTTTGCATAAGACTGGCTCCACCAGCTTGGTGTGTGGCTTCTTCATTGAACGTTATCGTTTCCGATCAGATCAGTCAGGAACACTACCAAATTAGGCAAAAGACATGATCAAAATTCAGGTGAAGTTCATATTCAAAGAATTCCTCTACTTTTCAATGAAATGTCCAGAAGTGTAAAACTTTTGCGCGCGCTTCGCGGCAGTTGCCGTTCACTTCTGTGTATACTCATTTGGGCCACATTGTCTGGCCCCAATTGGGAAGGGTCCTCTCATGCTCCTGTGGTCTGCAAAGAGATAAAAATGGGGGGCGTAAACTTGAGTAAAAAAACTCAGGGCCTATTCTGAGAGTGATAGGTCAGAGGGGGGTCAGTGCAATGACGATTGCCCACTTCCATTGCTCCTTTCATAACCGTGACCTCACCTGCATTGTATGTTAGAATGTCACAGCAACCCAACACGGAAACCTTGAAATTGATCCCTAAGCGATAAAGTTTTGGGAGGGGAAGGAACTCCCTGAATAGAAATTGTTATTCAATTCTAGGAATGCTACGTATTATCCCATAAGGCACGGGAAGTGCCATTTCCGCAATCTGGGGGGTCTGTCAAAAAAAGAAAATTGGTTACGCTATGCGCCAACCAATGGGGCGCTCTGTAGATGTATTCATCTTGTCCTCCCCCCCCCCACCCAATCAACAACAAAATCGCCAGCCTTGACTGAATTTAACCATAAGAGTAGATGACTTATTATTTTGGGGGGGTGGGGTGGGGGTTGGGTCGAAGGTCAGCAGATGTCAAAGTCTGAAATCTTTGTCAACATGATAACAGTTCAACACTAAAATGCAGAGAGCTCATATTCGGTAATTAGGTTGGTCATATAGAAGAAGTGATCTCTCATGGGTAGGTGACAGTCATTAGGGAGTGTCTTCAGTGCTGAAGTGAAATAGTGCTTACAAAAGTCAGTCTTACAGTTATGCTTTTAAAATAATCAAGCTGACACATCTGTTTCAAATTGTCAGGCATTATTGTGCCTGCAATTAAGGCACTCTCCTAGTTTCTCTACAAAAACTCTGAAGGGCAGTAACTCCAAATAAGAAAATCGCTTGTAGGCGCCAAAAAATCTCTAGCCCAATAGCGAGTCCAAGTCCTGTAAGTACCTCTCTTCGGGTTCTCCAAGTTTGATAGGTTTGTCTCCAGGCAGGGGGGTGGCTGAATCACCTTACACCATAAAAAAACAGCCCTCACACATCCCTCCACATCGCTATTTGGGGGCATACTCCCTCAAACCAACCTTCCGCATCGCCTCCTACACCTGCCTTCTTCCGAGTCATCATGAAGATGAAAATTTAGACTGCTGCCCTAATAATCTGCTCTCTTTATTCTTTACAGGATGTTCTCACAACAGTCTTAGTCAGCTTCCTGATGATCTTGGAAGTCTGAAAAAACTGAAAGCTCTGAATATCACACAACCAGATCACACACCTACCACTGTCTATTGGTAGTCTCAAGGTATGTATCTAACAACAAGGGAGCTGAATATATCACAATCAAATCAGACACCTACCAGGGTCCTTTGGTAGTCGCAAAGGATGCTATCTAACAACACAGAGCTGAGTATATCAACCAATCAGATACCATCTCACATAGTCTATTGGTAGTCTCAAAGGTATTATCTAACAACAAAGGAGATGAATATATCCACACAATTAGATCCCACACACCTAACCGTGTCTCTTGGTAGTCTCAAAGGTATTTATCTAACAACAAGGAGCTGAATATATCACACTCAGATCAACATACCTACATGGTCTATTGGTAGTCCTCAGAGTAGATATCTACCAACAAGTATATGATGTACACACATCAGATCACACATCTAACATGGTCCTATGGTAGTCTCAGAGATATGTAATCTAACACAAAGGGGCTGAATATATCATAACGATCAGATCACATCACCTACCATGGTCTATTGGTAGACTCAAAGGTATGTATTAACCACAAAGGAGCGAAGCATCACACATCAGATCACACACCTACATGGTCTATTGTTAGTCTCCGAGTTGTTCTAACAACAAAGAGCGAATATATCAGTCTCAAAGGGTTTGTCTAACACAATGAGCTTGAATATATCCACAATCAGATACACAGACAACCTACCATTGTCTGTTGTGGTATCTCAAAGGTATTTGTCTAACAACAAATTAGCTGAATATCACACAATCAATCACCACACCTACATTGTCTTTTGGTTGGTCTCAAGGTATGTATCAACAAAGGAGCTGAATACATCACACAGTCAGATCACACATCTACCATTGTCTGTTTGTAGTCTCAAAGGTAGTGTTTTAACAACCACGGGCTGTATAATCACCCAATCAGATCACCACCTACTATTGGTCCTGTTGGTAGTCTCAAGGTAGTGTCTAACACCAAAGGAGCTGATATACACCTAATCATCACACACACCCTCTATTGTCTGTTTGGTAGTCTCAAAGATATTTGTCTAACAACAAAGGAGCTGAATATATCACACAATTAGACCACCACCTACCATTGTCTATTAGTAGTCTCAAAGGTATGTATCTAACAACAAAGGAGATGAATATATCCACATCAGATCATACACCTACCATGTCTATATAAGTACTCAAAGGTATGTCAGTCCTACAACAACGAGCTGAATATATCATCGAGAAATCAAAGCACCACACTCCCACTGTTCCTATTGGGTCGTCAAAGGTATGTATCTAACAACAAGAGCTGAAATATCACACCATTGAACCACACAATACCATGGTCTATTGGTAGGTCTTAAAGGTTTGTCTCTAACACTAAGGAGTCTGAATATATCACACAATTAGACCACACACATACATGGTCTATTAAGTAGTCTCACAGTATGTATCTTACCAACACGGAGATTGAATAATTCACACAACAGATCACACACCTACCATGGTCGATCTGTTATTCTCAAAGGTAGTATCTAACAACAAAAGGGCTGAATATCACACAATTACCACACACCACCAGGTCTTTATTAGTCCAAAGGTTGTATCTAACCCAAGGAGCTGATATATCACAAAATCAAATCACACCCTACCTGGTCTATTGGTAGTCTCAAAGGTAGGTATCTAACAACAAAGGAGCGTCATATATCCACAATAAGACCACACCCTACATGGTCTATAGTAGTCGCAAGGTATTATCTAACAACAAGGAGATTAAAATATTCACACAGCAGATCATACACCGACCATGGCTATTGGGTAGTCTCAGGTTTCTGTATCGACAAAACAAAGGATCTAGTATATCACACAACAATCACCAGCTAGCCATGGCTATTTGGTAGTCTCAAAGGTATGTATCTAACAACAAATGAGCTGAATATCTCAACACAATAGATCCACACCTACGTGTCTATTGGTAGTCTCAAAGGTCTGTATCTACCAACAAAAGGAGCTGAATATATCACATCAATCAGATCACCTACCTACCATGGTCTATTGTGTCTCGAGTATAATATCTACCAACAAAGTAGATGAATATATCGCACAATCAGATCACACATCTAACATGTCTATTGGTATCTCGAGATAAATGATCTAACAACAAAGGGGCTGATATATCATACGACAATCACACACCTACCATGGTCTATTGGTAGACGCAAAGGTATGTAATCTAACAACACAGGGGCTGAAATGCATCACCAAATCAGATCACCCACCACCATGGTCTATGTTATCCTCGCGAGGTATGTTTCTAACAACAAAGGAGGTCGAAGTATCAGTCTCAAAGGTATGTGTGTCCTAACAAAAAAGCCTGAATCTATCACACAATCAATCACACACCTACCATGGCTGTTGTGGTAGTATCAAAGTTGGGTATAACACAAAGGAGCTGAATATCACACAACATATCACACCCGCCTGTCTGTTGGTTGTCTCAAAGAGGTATCTAACAACAAAGGAGCGGAATACAGCACCAGTCAGATCACACAAAAAAAAATTTTCCTTACCATTGTCCTGTTTGGTATCTCAAGCTAGGTGTCTAACAACAAAGGGGCTAATATATCACGCACAATCAGATCACACACCTACTATTGTTCCTGTTGTAGTCTCAAAGTAATGGTCCTAACAACGATGCGCTGAAATATCACTATCAATCACACACACCTACTATTGTCCTGTTTGGTAGTCCAATATATGTTCTAACAACAAAGGATCTTGAAGAATTCACACCTGAGACCACACACCACCATGGTCTATAGTAGTCTCAACGGTAAGTATCTAACATCAAAGGAGAATGAATATATCACACAATCAGATCATACCTACCATGTCTTTAGGAGTCTCAAATGTAATTATCTACCGACCGACTGAAATAATCACACAATCAAGATCATATACCTACCATGGTCTATTGGTTTCTCAAAGGTATGTATCTAACAACAAGGGAGCTGAATATATCACACACTTAGACACACCTACCATGGTCTATTGCTAGTCTTAAAGGTTTGTATCTAACAACGAAGGAGCTGAATATATCACACAATTAACCACACCACTACCATTGTCTATTAGTAGTCTCAAAGGTATGTATCTTAACAACAAAGGAATGAATCTATCACACAAACAGTCACACCCCACCATGGTCTATCGTTAGTCTCAAGGTATGTATCTAACAACAAAGGCTGAATATTATCACACAATTCGATCACACACCTACCATGTCTATTGTTAGTCTTACAGGTTTGTATCTAACAACAAAGGACTGAATTATCACACACTTAGACCACACCACCTACTATTGTCTGTTGTAGTCTCAAGGTATTGTCTAACAACAAAGGAGCTGATATTCCATAATCAGATCAACACACACCTACTATTGTCTGTTGGTTCCTTCAAAGGTATGTGTCTACAACAAAAGAGCTGAATAGATCACTAATCAGATCAACACACACCTACTATTGTATGTTGGTAGTCTCAAAGGTATTTACCTAACAACAAGAGGAGCCGAATATATCACACAATCAAATCACAACCGACTTTGTCGTTTGGTTAGTCTCAAAGTTATGTGTCTAACAAAAAGGCTGAATATATCACATAATCAATCACACACACCTACTATGTCCTGTTGGTAGTCTCAAAGGTAAGTGCCTAACACAAAGAGCTCAATTATATCACACACTCAGATCACACACCTACCACTGGCTATTGGTAGTCTCAAAGGTACTGTATCTAACAACAAAGGAACTGAAATATATACAAACAATACACACCGACCATGGTCTATTGGTAGTCTTAAAGTATGTACTCAACAAATGAGCTGAATATATCACACAATTAGACCACAACCCACCATTGGTAGTAGTAGTCCCAAAGGTATGTATCTAACAACAAGAGCTGATATACACAACAATCAGATCACACACCTACATGTCTAAGTTATGTAGTCTCAAAGGTATGTATCTAGCAACAAGCGAGCTGAATATATCACCAATCAGATCCCATACCTACCATGGTCTATTGTTAGGCCTCAAAGGAATGTATCTAACAACAAAGAATTGAATATATATCACAAATAAGATCACACCCTACCATGGTCATTGGTATTCTTAAGGTTTGACCTAACAACCAAGGAGCTGAATATATCACACAATTGACCACACACCTACCATTGTCCTATTATAGTCTCAAAGGTATGTCATCTAACAACAACGGATCTGAAATATACACAAAATCAAATCACACCCTACCATGGTCTATTGTTAGTCTCAAAGGTATGTATCTAACAACAAAGCAGCTGATATATCACCACATTACCACAATCACCTACCATTGTCTATTAGTAGTCTCAAAGGTATGTATCCAACAACAAAGGAGATGAAAATATCACACAGCAGATCATACACCTACCATTGTCTATTAGTAGTCTCAAAGGTATTTACCTAACAACCAGGGAGCTGAATAATTCACACAATCAGATCACATCTACCATGGCCTATTGATAGTCTCAAAGGTATTTATCTAACAACAAAAGAGCTGATATATCACACAATTAGATCACACCCTGCTACTGGGTCTATTGGGATTCTTAAAGGTTTGTATCGTACAACAAGAGTCTGAATATATCCCCAATTAGACCACCACCTACCATGGTCTATTAGTAGCTCAAAGTAGGTATCTAACAACAAAGGAGATGAATATATCACACAAACGATCACACACCTACCATGGTCTATCCTACTAAAGGTATGTTATCTAACAACAAAAGGGCGAATATATCACACAATTATCACACACCTACCTGGTCTATTGTTAGCCTTTAAAGGTTTTGTATCCAACAACAAAGGGCTGAATAATCACCAATTAATCACACACCTACCATAGTCTATTGGTAGTCTCAAAGGTCTGTATCTACCACAATTGGGGCTGAAACATCACACAATCAATCACACATTTACCATGGTCTATTTGGTATCTCAAAGGTATGTTCTAACAACAATGACTTGAATATAATCACACACTCAGATCAACCCCTACATGGGTCTATCGCTAGTCTCAAAGTATGTGGCTCACAACAAATGGGCTGATATCCACACAATCAGATCCCACACTACCATGGTCTAATTGTTAGCTTGAAGGTTTTGATATCTAACGCAAAGGAGCGAATATTCACACAATTAGATCACCACCTACCCTGGTCTATGGTAGTCTCAAATGTAGGACTACCAACATGGGGCTGAATACCTCACACAATAGATCACACACCTACCATGGTCTATTATAGTCTCAGGTTATGTATCTACCAACAAGGATCTGAAATATCAGCAAAAAAAAGAACACATAGGTCACACACCCACCATTGTCTACAAAGTATGTATCTCAACCAAAGGAGTCTTATGTCCATTGCTTAATACGAGTTCATGGAGTGTTATCACTGATTTCAGGGTTGTCATAGATAACATTTACTCAACCAATCTAGTGTAAACTACATGTTTATATCACAAATGGTAGATTTGAGAATTAAAACACAGTTCACATCATTATCAAATCAAATCAAATCATTCTCAAATCATTAATCGGAAAAACACTGAAATGAAGTCAATGTATGTAAAATTCCACATCTAAAATAAACATTGACTAAAGCTAGTCCCTGGGCTGACTAATTTCCTATGTCAATTAATCATAAAAAACAAAAATGTTACTTTGAAGGTTTATTTCTCTTATCTTCCTTAATTCTTTTCAGGTGTAGGAAATCTGACCTCACCCACAAAAGATAACAGAGGCTGCCATCAGAGATAGGATACATGCTTCCTTGGAGCAGCTATACCTGAGAAACAACGCAACGCACAAAACTACCAGAGTTCAATCTAAGATGCTCTCAAGTATGCCTCTTCCCCCCTTTTTTTTGGCTCCTAAAAAAGACTTATTTCAGAAATTTTGAGCACATGGTGGTTCTATTGGGTAGCGTCACGGTGACATTCCAGTGGCTAGGGGTATGAGTAGAAAGTAGAGATGAGTTTGGTTCATTTGGCACAGATGGTCTTTTACAGATTAGGAGTCAACTAGATAACCTGATGTTTTCACAGAGTGTTGAATTCCCTAGCAGGTCTGTTAAAACGGTCAATGGAATGCCTATACAGCTTTAACAGCAATCTGGGCGTATCAGCATGGTGACTAAGGATGCCCCATCGATCGGTCTGAAAAGTGTACCCCGGGGGTCAAAATCTGAACATCTATTTTGTACGAGAATTTGTGACTTCACCGGGGAACTCGTCCTGGCTGTACTGTGGCTTCCATACGGTGGTTTTACATTGTATTGTGTGAATAATCGACGAGAGTATTAAAAACACCATTTTGATAGCGTCTGACCCTTCCCAAGACTTTGGATTCCAAGTTACAGATTTATGTTAAGATATATGTGAAAATTAATCTGCACGCTTCTTTTCATTTTCCTTTGGGTTTTGTTGTCTACGAGGCTGCAAAATGTCCGCCAAAATTGGCTCTATTTGTCTGTTTCAAGGGGTAGTAAACAAATGACGTACGGGCTACTAGCAAGAACCATATAGATCGGCGATTTTGTTTTACCGACTGGAGCCCTACGCAGTGCATACAAACTCTGCCGTTCGATCGCTCAATTGGTATCTGTAGGAAAAACGCTCAATGCTATGTCTATTAGAACACATCTGTAGCTAATCCTTGAGGCTCTCGACATGGCTGCCGAGGTTCAGATACTAGTGGGAGAAGGCATGGGAAGGAGAGAATCTAGTCCGCCGGGGGGGAGTAGTCGCTATGAGTCGGCCAAGAGTGTAGCGGGGGCACGCGAGGCGCTTGGCCTTTTTTTTTTTAATTTTTTCTTCTCGAATATGCTTGGTAAGTAGCTACACCTCCAGCCTCGGTGTATCCACACTGCCAATAACTTGTTGGTTATTTAGCCAGTGATAGTCCTACTCCTAGCCTAGCCTAGGTCTTCTCCAACTGTATGGTAGACATTTCTGATTCGCTTGTACGGCACACTGGCCTAATGCTATTCCTCACACGCATGAGAGCCTATCCTAAGCTTTTGCATTAGAATGATAGTTAGACTTTTGCTTTTCTGCATTGGTAGTTGGTACCTAGGATGAATCATTGGTCGAACTTTTTAAGATTTGATGCCGACTGGGAAAATGTGACAATGACATGAACCTCTTGAGAGGTGTTTGAGATTATCACCGCCCACCTAGCCTACTGGCTGCTGCTAGCAGGCCTCATCTGTTCGTTTTATTCTCCATTAATAAATAATTTAACACAAAGGGAAAAAATAAGCGCTCCGTCAACCAAAGTTTCAAAGAACATGAAATTAAATATTCCAATTCACGCTGTTCCATAGTCAACACAATTTTCTTTTTTCCTCTTTTTCACAACAATTTGTGTTGATCAGAAAATGTATGACCTCCATTAGTTTTCAATTCGTTGGCCGAGTGAGCAGGGTTTTTAAGACATACTGTACCACAAGCAAACTATATAGGTTGTTTAGTCATTACTACTGACTAGTTCCTAGTCCTCACTGCAAAGTTTGAGACCCTCACAAGTTCAAACACCTACTCTAACCACTATACGATGTCACAAAGCATAATAGTGTAAAAATAAACCTACAACTGTTCAGGCTTTGGGTCGAATTCTAAGACATTATAAATAATAAGAAAATATTTTTGAGCCTATTTGAAATACCACAAAATGATATCTTTCACCTTCGAAAATTCCCCCAATATTGCCTCCCTTTTTTTTTCTCTTGAAAAAATAACTCCCCTGAAGGCCAGAAGAAGCAACAAACGTTGCTACTGGTGCCCAGATTGCTTTCCTCATCTGCAGGATACCTGTAGCCTATATATTTCTGGGGTTGTATGACTTGTCAATTTTGTGAGATCAGTTTTATGGTTCAAAGTAGGCCTACACAGAAAATTTGAACCTGCTTATTAATTTTTGTGGCAACATTACTTTCCAGATGCAGTTGTGGTCCTTGTTTTGCGATGCCTTCAGGCTTCAGCCAGAGTTACTGGCTGTGAAGAAATTGGTCCAGTGAAGACTATACTGTGGAAGAGGCTTGCATGAACACATATTCGGGTTTGAAACTGTCTGCCAGAACCCTTGGGTATTGCAAACATCTTTCACCAGTACCATCCGCAGTACCAAGTACTACACAGTAGAAGACAATCCATGAGTTAGTAGTCTATTGACCTAAGGTCATTGGCACCACCAGATCTTCAGCGGCTGCAGATTGAACCACTCAAAACCATCAGTCCCCGACGATTAGCATGGTAAATAATTGACTCTCCAGTGATTTTAATCCCAATAAACTGACAGAAATAATAGAGAAGTATTATGCAAGGCCCCTCATCATAATGATGAACTTGATGCGTGGTCTTTCCAAGAGCTATCCTACAACGGCCCGCCAAGGGTGGTATTCACAGGATGGGCATTAGAACTTTCTTGTTAACAATGCAATCACAAATTTGAAATTATGGAAATGAGCCTGACTATAGATTACTCACAGGGGATGATCTAATCAGTTTAGGTAACTAGCCACCCTGTTTGCTCATCAAACTTCTGGCATGAGATTTGATGTTCAGTCAGGTAGGCCCCCTGTCAATTAGGTCAGTTTTGTTCTCTACTCGGTGAACTCATAACAAGCGTTCATAGTTTTTCTCCAAAATCCGCTCACAATCCTCCTCTTTTTACAAGGAAAGAAACAAAGGAAACACATACACACAGCCTACAGGCACTGGTCCGTGATGCTGGCGGTTCCTCGGTAGAAACGTCTGGGTCGTTCGTCCATCTTGTGCTGCGACAAGTACAAAGTGCAGTCCCCTCCACACACACTACGGTTTCAGGCTCCCCCCCAGCTCTGATAATCAAGGACTCATGCAGAATAACACTGAGTTTTGTTTAAACAATCCATTGGACAGCAGTAGATAACATTTCCATTACTGTGCGTTACCTCAGAAATAAAAGTACTGTATGATATCGTAGCAACAGTGTCCCTCCTTCTATATAACAGCACAGTATTGCAGGGTCATAGTCCAGCTCTATAAACTCATTGACTGGTCTGGGTTGTTTATCTCCTCTGCAGCACCTCTTGTCTTATCCCACATGCCCATTTCCTATCAAAATAACTGTGTTCAAACGTGGCAATTGTAATTTCGCTGCTTACCAGTTCACGTCGGTAAGTGGTCAGCTCTTTCGCATGGCTGAAATCGAATATACAACTTGTTCTGTGATAGGAAATAGGCCTACATGTTGGCCATAAGTTTGGGAAAAACTGACTGATACCCTGACGTATTCCTTGCTGGGGCAGAAGGTCAGTCACGTATGTGTGAGATAATTTCTTGTGAACAGAGGTGGGAACCCATGTTTGATTGAATCTCATACTGCTGTGGTATATCAATCTAATGGGTAATGACTGAATTGTTTTGGGCTGATCTAAGGATAGATAGGAGCAAACTCATTCATATCAGTATCTTGGCACTATGTTACTGTAACTACTTGCTCAAAGTCAAACTGTTTGATGACATTGTTATGAGTGTTAACAAATACCCTAGTACTCTATTGTTGGTCCCCATTAATATTGATAAAGATTGGGGGCTTCAAAGTATCTTGTTGAACATTCCGCGTGTACAGTATAGGTAGATAACTATACTTTTAACCCCTTGGTTGGTGATTCCTAGCTGCTAATTTCAATATGCAGGCAAGCATGAGCTTTCCTAGAATAAGTAGGCTATTCTAATTATTTTATATTTGCAGATTTTGACAATTCCCAAAAAGTGGGAATCCCCTCATTACCATTCTTGTGATCTACATATGCTATCAACACAACCAGTCACATGGTCCGTGGGACATAATATCCTATTACGTAAGATTGTACAACTAACCTAACATATTTTTTTCTGGTAAAATCTTGATAGCTCCCTTGATATCACTTCTTTCATAGCAGATGCTCATAGTGACCAGCAGTTGGCCCCTGCTATCCCATGGCTTAATAGTGACAGGCTTAGAGTATAGTTCTAGAACCTACTTCTTTATCGATTCTGCCGGAAGCAAAAGGAATATGTGCAGTCATGCTTGTGTGTGTATGTTGCACTTTCTTGTGAACACAACAAATGGAAAATGCAGGAGCTATTTTTTAAAGAGGAGTCTCATAAAAGTTCCTAATCCCAAAATATCTGTGAGTTTTGTGTCTCCATAAATCTATAGGAGGAAGCAGCTCATCAAGAAATCCTGTCAAGTTTGATTGTTGAAGTAGGCACTAACACCAACTCGTCTTCTTTTCTTGACTAGTGCTCAATATCCAGGTGTGTAATAACCAATCACTGCTCTGGGACCGCCGTTCATGTCCCACTCCCATGCAATGGAACTCTAGGGTGTGAACACTTTGCATACCAAGAGATTTGTTTAGGGGGACGTATTTGAGGTCGAGACTCAAGAAGTGGTGCCCTGTATATAGCTCATCCTCCCTAATTGGCAATGGGTCCCGCTAAACATATGCACGGCATAATACCACTGACAGTCAAAAAGGTATTGGGGTTAAAAATTTTATTGGTCACAGGGTCCAGGGAATCCGAACCTGACCACCCCCCTCTTTGCGTCTTCAACAACCGGTAGATTCTTTCCGACACTGCGGAGCATCCGCTGATTTTGACTACTTGGGACAGAGTGTCCAGATCGACCCCCCCCCCCCCTCCCACCCTGGTGATAATGTGAGACCTATCGACTGGAATCTAAGACCGAACAAATGCCTGTTTGCCACTGCAAGTACACCCCCTTTTGAGGGGTTTGATTGATTTCCTAAACTGGGTTCAGGAGCCACCCCTGAGGCTCAGCTAGCCCCTGGCTGTATTGACTCGTGGATGAGCAACACCGCGATACTCTCCTTCTCTTTCTCTATATGCTCAGATGATCTAACGAGGCAGGGGTATAATCAATCCCAACCCTCTCCCGTGACCGCCATTTTCCGTCCCCAATGACCGAAAGGATTAATGAACTCCAGGAACCGACCACTTTCTCGGACCTGGAGGAGTGGAAAGTTCAATGTTCATGGGACTGCTCACAGCTGACAGGAAACATACTGCAAATATCCTGTAACAAATCCCATTAACCCCATACAACCTGCATCAAGCGGAAACTATGAAGTAAAGACAAGACCTCGCCCATTGCAACTGCAAAATCCAGCCACCTAGGGACAATTGTCAGGTGACCCGCTGGAATTCAACCTCGAATATTTTGGTTGTAAAGTTCCACTGATACCACCACATTCTTCCGCTCTTAACTTTGGAACAGAGACCTTTTGTATGCAGCGTGGACACCTATTGACCCCTCAGCTTTATCAGTGTGTCCGTGAAGCCTCTCTTCAATGGACCACTCTACCAGGAGATAATTGGGGACCTGTGGGAAACTTAGTACACCCTGTGCTTTAATGGCAACACTTTTTTGGGAAGCCGTCTATCCCCAGTAATCAGGGTGTAGACTTGGAAGCGCTTTGAGAATGTCTAACGTTGTTGGAAAGTATAGTGCATGAAACTTGCAAATGATTATCCACTAGCAATTGGAGCAATGATGGGACCCAATTTGTATGTAGATATGAAATGACAACAATTTGGTTTGGGCCCAACGTTTACTATGCCATGTTTGGTTACAGCTAGGAAACAATTGGAAAGGTTGCATAACCTACGTTTAAATTGGACCCTATGACCTCCCTTTACACATCTGAAATCTGAATCAGAATAACCACTCGCCTTGTTCAGGAGCATATTTACTCATATGTGAAATTGTGGTGTCAATCGACGATCCGTTGGGAGAACTAATCCACTGACACCTGGTCTTCTGCGTCAGCCAAGCCAAATATGGAGATGGATACAAAGATATCCCCACGAACCAGCATGACTGACCTTCATTCATTTCATTCTGCCCAATGTGTCCACTCCATTCACCTTGTGCAACAGAGACTGAAATGCACATCAAGTGATCAACTTCACTTCTTCAATGTACAAGCTTGAAGCAAGAGAGGAATGAAGCCGAGTAGTTGACTCAATTCAGTTTTGTTGAAAAATTCGTTCATCTCTCATATGTTTCCTTCTGGTACAATACAACATAAGAAATGACAGCTTAAACGGTACACTCTGTCATCATTGGCATGTATTAACCTAAAGCCAGTCCATCCTACTCGACCAAGGCCTTTGTGATGATCAAGGTGGGCAACCTGTCAATATACCTAATGTGGCCTATGCTATTAGGGCCTATGATATGTACCTTTTGATGTTTCCGTCTTTTCTCTGAAGGCATTAGAATGACTGTGTATCACAAATCGTGCAACAACCCCATCAACTTTAAATGTCATTTGACCTTTTAAGCAATCGAACACAGGTCGTCAGGGGTCAAATTTGGTCTAAATCCCTCTAAATTGAGCCCACAAAAAAAATTGATCATGAACAGTGTGTCCCAAGTTTCGTCACATGATTAAGGATTCCACTCCTTAAACCGCACTCCGGTTTGATGGCCCCATCTTTGTCAGGGTGCACAGAAGCAGCAGTGAGTATTGGATGTGGTTCGACAGTGTCTGTAGGCTCCTCCCTTCCACTCTGGCAGAATTCAAGAAGACAGTCATCTTCCAAAGATTCTTCCAAGTACCCTGAAATGGAGAGGGATAATTGATGACCACTTCTCTATTCACTAGTTGCACAGATAAACAAGGATGTCATGAACGGCGGATAAACAAGTGGGGGGATCATGAACCGCTAGTCTTGCCTCTCAGTGGTGGGTCTCATTTTGCTTAGTATGTTCCAATCAACCTGATTCATAAAGGTCCAAAAAGCAAGAAACTATTTTAAAAAATGGAAATTTGCCACTCCAGTTATGGCAAACAGCACATTGAGTGCCTCCGTTGACCAAATCTATGGTCAGTTCTGGGGCCGAAGGTGAACGTGTACCAGTTCCATGGGGATTGAACGCATCGTGTGATATTCATGCAAATCAGTGCATGAATGACCTCAGGTGACCCTGAATTCATTTTGATGAAAACCAAGACCAGTACCTGCTTCCAAATGCAGCCTGTAACTGAGCCGTCTTTGGGGTCTAAGTGGCATATGAGGCATATGATGGAATGGAAGCCTTGAGACCCGCTGTTTCATCGACACGTGAGCTTTCATACCATGGCAGCGAGAGCTTGACATCCCGTGAAGGGTGGTGGTGCGGTCAGGTCCTCTACACTCTCAAAGGTCTTTGTGCCTATGTATACAAAAAACATCAATATTTACTGTTGGTTCAGACATGCATGGATTTGGCAAGGAATCACAGCAAAAATGGGGAAGTGGTGGGGGAATTACAGTCAATGTTGAGTCAGGCAGTTTCATGTTGTCAGGTCATACAATAGGGAAGGTTACCTTGGCAAGTACGGCGGATTATATTAACTTGAGGATCCAAAACACCACACAAAATTTGCAGCACAAAAGTATAATAATAACAGAAAATTATGCTGTTTGGGGAGGACCCCATCCACGGCACAACCTGACTTTGCGGGTTATATACTATTCCGCAGTTATTCCTACCTGTATCTAACAGTACTGATAGTTTGAATCCTGTGGTGGAATTTGGGAAATCCTTAAACGGGCCGCTAAAGTGCAGGAAGCCCAATCCACCCCTATTTCGAAGCATGATAACAGTGACTGTAGGAATGAAGCAACAGTAACGCATCCATTAAACAGGCTAGCTAACACAGCGTAGCTAGGCTTAATGATGCATTAGCACTTTTACTTTGTAGCTTACCGTCTCAGCTACTAACTTATTTGATTTGATTCGATTGCTACAGTTCAGAAGCCCAATTTGACTCATCATGGCACCCTAACCGAATTTTTTGATGATTGTGATGAGCACCGGCGACAATTGCTTCCTCTCGACTAGTGCTAGATCTATTCGAGGCGGCGTGCACGCAATCCTGCTCCCGGGACCGGCATTACGTCCCCATCCGACGGTGATCAGTGGAACTCGCAGACCTGTGACCACTTTTCTCATCACCTGGAGGAGCGAAGATGTTCGACGCGACTGCTCACGCCGACCGACGAACCTATTGCAAGTGCCCCGAAACAACCCCCCAATACCAACCCACTGCTCAACAGCAGGACATGAACCTAGAACCAGAACACGCCAGTCAACTGCAAGTCCAGCCACTTCTGGAAAAACGCCCGGTTCTGATCGGCAAGAATTGAACCCGGGACCTGTTGCGCATCAAAGCGATCACTGATCCGCTCTACATTCTCCCGTCTCGAGTGCTTGCTGAGTTGTAGCGAAACCATCATTCCTCACCGCGTCGGACCGCAATTAACCTGATAGTTTCCGACCCGCCTCCATCCCACGTTGTTGTGACAGATCATAATTACGAGAAATGTCGCAGTCTTCGTGGAATGGGGACTGCAAATGACAGAATCTTTACTGTTCTTTTCACAGCCGACGTCAAAAATTCCGATAAATTTGCTTCTTTCGGAAGATACGTAGTTCGTATGCACCTCATCAGTGTAGTATTGCATTACACACTCAAGTTTTTGTTACTCTTCATGTCACGACGCGACATACTTGTTTTGTTAACGACGTTCGTGTCCTCAAAGAGCTATACAGCATGCGGGGGTCTTGCCACTATGGTGTCCCGCTTGACGTCAGCACATGGGCCGAATCCCGCAGGATTGGACCGGATGCGGAGACTTCCTTGACCTTTAAAAAGAAACTGCTTGATTGTGGTGAATGTGAAACCTCTGTCTATGCTTCCAAACCCTTCAATGCAATGTTCCGTATATGAGTTTTTACCTGCATAGTTTAGTCTATTGTGCAAATAATTGGGGAGAGTCCTTTTTTTTCATCGCAATAAATAATTTTTTCATTGATTTATCGTGTTTGATAACCCAGAATTCTGATCATCATAGACTACAAAACTTTGTAACAGAGAGTTGTAAATTACTTCCAGTTTGGACTGACATCCATTTAGTTTTTTCTCCTCAGCTCATTCATTATAACTTTATAGCCTCCTTGATTCCGTCGTATCATGTCCGTGTGTATATGTATTTATTATGTATGTATGTAATGTTGTAATGTACTGTATGGTATGTGTGTGTGTGTTGACGCCTGGTTTTGTTGCAATGATACTCAACACTCCACCTTGAGAATCAGTTGGTATGTAGGTTCCCCCATAATGAGTACTGATTTTGTCTTGGTTGGGGTCAGGTCAAGGACATCTGAGGTCAAAACACAGCTGCCAATTCTGGAACTTGTTGAAACACGATGAGTCTGGCATGTGTGTTCCGATCAATCTAATTTTGTATGCAGCTTTCTCATATTAGTACAGGAACTCTAATCTGTTTTCCTCCTGGTGTCTACTCCTTGTTATTGTTATAGAATTGGGCCAATTGTTGGGTACTTATACTTGGGCCATTTCCGCTTGTTGAACACGATAACTGCAAGCCCCACCGATGGTTGTATCAGCCCATACTTTTGGTATGGGGTGGCCCCCATAACCATTGAATGGTCCCAGTCATTTTGGGGTCAGGATCGAGGTCATCAAGGCAGTCAAAGATTACTCGAGCTTTTGGCTCTCTGGTTAATTGATCCTGCCATTGTCCTTTAATAACCTTTGAGAAGTGCCTGTGTTTTCTGTTCCGTGAATCTATGACATTCCTCGACCACACAGAGACCCCTCGCTATAGCTGGTACTAACACTTTTTCCATCAAGTAGATCTCAAAAATCACTTGCATAGATTCAGGAGAAGGCCCAATTGCGCAATATGCATGATGTCACCTGGACACCTGGAAGTTATGTCAGTAAATTCTCTGTTTCATTTTGTCTGAATAGTCAACATTTTTAGCAGAGGTTCTGGTTATTTTTCTTCACCAACAATAACCATCAACACTACCCACCACAACAGCAACCCTCTCCCATAGACTTAAATGTTTTTCGAAGTTAAAATATGTGATTTTTCACTAGAAAACAAACTCTTGTTTGCAGGTCGTGGCAAGTATGATTTCATTCATTATTCCATATGGGGTGATTTCGATCTTGTGCAATCCACATGCACCGATTATTTCGAACGACTGTAACTCCATACCGGAAAGTTGTATGAACTTCGGGTTTTGGACTGAACCCGCATTCATTTTTCCTAAGCTAATATAGAAGCCTTTTTATAATTCATCCCTGCAGTTGTCCTTCAACGGAGGTGAATAATTAAAAGCGTTGGTTAAAAAATTGCAAAGCGGTGTTAACCTGTGTTGACATTCCCTTAATTTTAATCTCTCTAAAGCCAGCTTTTCTTCAGGAACTCCATTTATGCAACCATCGTATTGAGGCCCTGGAGTGGATGTTCTCCAAGAGCATTACCAGGTATATCAGTCCTAGACTACGAGCCACAAAATATCATCCCTCCCAGAAGAATATCTGTCGCCAGAAACCTCGCAGCGATTAGACATCACCAATAACCGAACTGTCAAGTTACAGTGGGTAGAAAAATCTCCAAATCCTATTTCACTCACCACCTACCCCATATTAGGCACTTTGCACCCCACCCCCGCGCCATTGAACTCTGGTACAATCTTTTACAGTAGTCCGGGCTGGCAACCCGAATCTTCCATCTTATTTTTGCCAGTTTGAATGTTTAAGTTCATAACATTGCTTGGATCTTCATCAATTTTTTTCAATCGCCGTAACTCACCCCTCTGCTTTCAATCGTCATTCAGAATCTTGCTGGGAGCATTTTTCTTCCGATGCATCATCAGGATAAGTTTATCCTTATCGTTTTAGCCTGATTTTTGGTTTGCGGTATGCTGTAGGGGTGGGTATTTTGGAGTTTTTGGGACACGGCATCCCCCACGAACAACACTTGCCCTGTATGAGATGGACAAGGAAGGAGGTGGCCTCAAGAGTCATCTATATGAGCACCGTCTCATACTCGACAAATGAGTCATTTTCAATGGTGGGTCATACAATTCCCTTGTAAAAAAAAAAAAGAGTCACCTAGATTACTTCAATTTCTTGAAAATCCACTTAGTAGGCCCGCCACTTCTATCATTTCCACATATCCAGATCGTGAATTGACACACTACAGTATTTGCTTTGTTACTGACCATTCAGCGAAAGTGACACACATGTGAGTCACTTTGAATTCAACAATGAACCCACACTCACTGACCCATGACACACACTTGACTGACCATAACACACACTTGACTGACCATGACACACCCTCTACGACCATGACCACACTCAACTGACCATGACACACACTTGCACTGACCATGACAAACACACTGACTGACCTGACACACCGCGAATGACCTGACCCACACTGGACTCACCATAAATTATGCTTTCTGAACAATTTTGTGAGTTTCTGAATCCCACTGTTGCTGATTTCTCTTTGAAAAATATGTGTCACACATCGACCTTTGTATTACACATGTTCTTTGTAAAGATCGTGCCCTCTCTGCTAGGCTATGAGTTGGTCGGCCATTGTTATATTGTGCCTGCTCAATGATTTCTGTTATATTTTGTTTAACAGCTTGCCCTTCAAGCTTGGTACCTTGGCTAATTTAAAGTCTCTGATACTAGAAGGAAATCCGATGAGGCAAAGGAGAGATATGCTCACGTAAGAGATTTTATTCACTTTGGACAACTTAACGCTTTGGCTAAACTCAAGTCTCTGATAATAGTGGTGGGAACCCAATAGCACATAATAGCTATGGGCAATGTATTCATTCTATGTTGCTTGTCAGTTTTGGCGTTATATCACCTTGGACTCCCCAAAAACCCTCCACCATCCGCTGTTAAAGCAGTTTCTTGTGTTTTCTGGTGTTAATAGGTAACATCCAATGAACATTTCATAGCTATTTCTTGTCCATGTAATATGTAATTTCAATAAATCGATCATCATTCGAGGAAACATCCATCTTTAAAATGCATGATACTTTTTACTGTTGCTTCACAACTATTGTTATATTTGTTTTGCGTACATGTTCTGTACTACTCAATGAATTTTATGCATCTTCCTACCTTATGACATATTCATTGTGTGTTCCATATAAACTCTATCCATTTTGAGATCTGTGAACTATTGATCGTTCGATGTGGTCACCCCCCCCCCCCCCCCCCTCCCCCGACAACATCCAATCCAGTGCGTACTCAATGGGACTGATGAGCTACCCATTGGCTCCGTTCTCGGCAAAAATGAGACTAATTATTTGCTAGATGGCCCTTGTCATCATCCATAATGTTCTACTGGTTGGAGTGTGTTCCACCTACTCAGCTGTTATGAGTGCCTGATTCACTATAGAGGTTTCAACTATCAGTTGTACCAGAAGAACTGCTGCCAGACATAGCTTCAACTCTGATCAGTACGTAGGAAGACTCAAAACATGTTAGGAGATCAGTGCATTTGCTAACTCCTGTTGCACATCTCACCCAACTCCCCACCCATCCTTAAGTAGAGAGTGATTGAAATGATGTGAAGCTTCCTTCCCTTTCTCAAGTTGTTTCATGATTCTTCTTCTTCTCCATTTTTATTTTGGATATCCACCTGACCCTTGCATCACCTTCGTCTTGGGTTGAGAATTTGTTGGGAGCGCTACATAAATACTATTTTAATCTTTCTATGATATTATTAATTCATAGTATACACCAAAAAGCTGCGGGGTGGCCATATTTGCCTCAACCTTCAGCACCCCTATGTGAGGATTTGTTGGAGCAGGAGAATTTCTTGGGATGCATCCCTAATGCATACAGCACTAACCCATTTCTAGGCATTGGCTCAGAGACTGGCCTCTCCTCTCCCACGGTTCTCAAAAATGTGGTACAAAGACCTTCGATATGAGGAATCCACAAAACTACAAGGCAGCAGCTCAGAAGGGGGGGGGGTCCCACCCAGCGGACTAAGAGTGGGAGGGGGTGGGGGGCTTAGAGCACCAGGTACCAGATCCCAGCTCAACTGGGAGGAATCTCAGATCTTGGGTAGAGACTTGGCCCGACTGCTGAACCACTATCGGTCTCTTTATAGAATCTTACTTTTGACTACAGAGTGGCACTGTAGGACTACTGAAGTACCTTCGTAGTAGAAATCGATAACCGGCAGACTCAGAGATCTTTCAATGGGGCAGGTGGACCCATCCGCCTCAGACCCATCCATTGCTATGTGCTACTATGGTGGAGGTAATCTGGCAAACTATGAATCTACAAGTAAGACATTTATGTCATATTAATTGAATTTTTTTTGTTATAAACATTCCTAAGCACCTCATCAAACAAAAGTTTGTCAGTGGTGCTTCATGGGTGAACAACAATGACAAAAACCCCAATCTCTTGAACAATATGGACTTTAGGAGTGTACTGGAACTTTTTAAAGGCTAATTATCATGCAACATGAGCATAGCAACACGGCCCACCTGGACTCTGCCTCTGCCCGTAGCTCCAGTACAGCAGGTCAGGGGGCTTGATTTAGTGTTCAACAGTGTGATGGCTTCGATTTGCAATGTCAGCATCCTAACCCTAATTCTCCTTGTGGCCCCGTGTCATTCGCTCGAATGGGAATCATGTATCTTACTTGCAAAAATTAGCAGAATGCTCGGTCGCCAAAACAATGGTAATAGTGTATAGTGTACTGGTATCTTCTGGAGAAACTGCGACACAGTTAGGATGATGCAACACCCCTGCTATTATGCAACATAGCATATAATGTATAGAAAACCACAGAATCTGTTCTGCTACAGATCGTGGAAACGTTATTAGTGAGTGTGAAATAGTTATAGAAGTGAGTGTGAACGAGATGAGAAGAAAATTTCATCACCATAGCATTTGCTGTGAATGCTGCCTTGTATACTCTTCTAATTCACTGAATGTGAAGAATTAGAGGCCTTGGCATCGCTTTCCCAAAATGCTCAAATTAGTTTTGAATCCTTAACCGTAAATCTAAAAACTCGGGGACAGTCACTACGGAGTGTCATGTGACCCTTCATAGAATACTACACGCATGGGTCATCTGATCCTCAATTTTATCGTGCAAATCAAATTCCCTAATAATGAATACAGCATAGTTCTGATGCAATTTAAGCTCCTAAAGCTTCTGCTTTTTAGCTCACCCAGCATGTGCTGTGAGCTATTGTTATCCCTGATGTCTATCTTTATTCTATCTATCATATCTATCTATCTATCGTCAACAATGGATTTCAAATTGCTCTCCTCCTCCAGTGTTTGATGGATCATGGTGGTAACTTGGTCAAAATGATGGCCAATGAAGGGCATTTGGGTGTTCAGTATTTTGCGTCCCAAGGCCCATTGTGGGCCTTGCTGGGGCCCATCATGTGAATCACGCAAAATGCTTCTCCTCCTCAAATTTTGGTGCAACAGTGCTGATGTTCAGCATAATAATGGTCTAATAGCCGTACCTTCGTGTTGTTGCAGGATTTGGGGGCCCAAGCCCATTGTGGCCCTAGGGCCACTCATGTGAAATCACGCACAATGCTCTCCTCCAAATTTCTGTGCACCATGCTGATGTTCATCCATAATACGGTCTAATAGCCATACCTTCCGGGGTGTTCAGGATTTTGTGCCAAGGCCCATTGGGGGCGCCCTAGGGCCCATCATGTGAAATCACGCAAAATGCTTCTCCTACAATTCTGATGCACATGCTGATGTTCGTTCATATGATGGTCTAATAGCTTACCTTCGGGGTGTTCAGGAATTTTGGGCCCAAGGCCCATTGTGCCCTTGGGCCCATCCTGTGGAATCCATGCAAAATACTTCTTCTCCTACAAATTTTGATGCACGTGGCCTGATGTTAGGTCATAATGATGGCTAATAGCCGCCGTATCTTTGGGGTGTTCAAGAATATTTGGTCCAAGGTTCCACCTGGGCCCTAGGGCCCATCATGTGGAATCACTGACACATGCTGCTCCTTCTACGAATTTGAGCACAGGGTGATGGTCGGTCATAATGATGTCTAATCAGCTGTACCTTCGGGTGTCCAGGAGATTTTGGTCCATAGTCCCACTGGGGGCCCCTAGGGCCCTCATGTGAAGTAAGAAAAGCTTCTCCCTCTACAAATTGAATGCACGTGCTGATGGTTCATCATAATGATGTTCTAATAGCTGTACCTTTGGGGGTGTCAAGAACTTTCTTTCAAGGCCCATTGTGGGCCCTAGGGCCCATCATGTGGAATCATGCAAAATACTTCTTCTCCTACAAATTTTGAAGCACAGTGCTGATGTTCGGTTCATCATGAGGCCTAATAGCCTTCCTTTGGGGTGTTCAGAAATTTCTGTCGCAAGGGCCACTTGGGCCCTAGTGCCCATCGTGTGAAATCATGCAAATTCTTCTCCTCCTAACTCATTTTGATGCCAGTGCTGTGTTCTCATAATGATGGTCTAATAGCTTACCTTCGGGGTTGTCCGGGATTTTGTTCCATAGTCCCACTTGCCCTAGGCCCATCAGGAAGTCATGCAACTGCTTCTCCTCCTAACACATTTTGATGCCAGTGCTGAGTTCAGTCATTAATGAGTTCTAATAGCTGTACCTTGGGGGTTTTCAGGAAATTTTGGTCCAAGGTCGCCACTTGGGCCTTGGCCCATTTATGAAATTGAACACAAAATGGTGCTTGAAATAGATCTCCTCTTACCAAGCTTCAATTGATTTCCTTCACTTCCATGTAATGTCCTTGTAGTGGGGCCCTGGGGTGTTCAGGAATTTTTGCTTGAGGCCCAGTGTGGGCCCCAGGGCCCATCATGTTAAACCACGCAAAATGTTTCTCTCCTCCTACAAATTTTGGTGCGCATTGCTGATGTTCAGTCATTGTTTGTTTAATTGCCGTACCTTCAGGGTGTTCAGAATTTTTGGTCCAATGTCCCACTTGGGCCCTAGGGCCCTCTTGAAATCACGCAAAATGCGTCTCTAACAAATTTTGGTGTCCCAGTACTGATGTTTCGGTCATAATGAATGCTCTAATACCGAACCTTCGGGGTTTCAAAATTCTTGTCCAAGGTGCCATTTGGGCCCTATGGCCATTTTTATGAAATTCACCATGGTCTTGAAATGCATCATCCTCTACCAGCTTCAGTTGATTTTCTTCAAACTTGGGGAGCAGTGGTCCTTGTGGAATGGGCTATTTGGGGTGGTTTTTTAATTTTTGGCCAGTGTGGACCCAAGAGTCTCTTATATAAAATCATGGCAAAAATGTATCTTTTGTCTGCATTGTTTCTGCAGTGTTGTTGCATACTGTTATAGTGGGTTCTAATATACCTGGCTAGTCACTATTGAACTAGCCCACTACAGCATCTTTGCTCATTTGTTTATAACATTACATGTATCATCTAACCCATTTGCTCATTGCATCACACATTTATCCTGATAGAAATGCCAGTGTCTACTGATATACAGTACAGGTGCAGCGACTGTGCCATGGCACTCTTGTTACATCTTTCCACAATGTTGACCTTTAGCTGGAAACATAGTTTCTGCTAAATTGTTTCAAATTTTTAAGGATGTCTCCCAATACCTTATAAAAAGCAGGAATCCTATCATGGTACTGTAAAAATAGGGCTGAAGACTTATTTTCTCTGGCACCCTTCTCTGCATTAGCAGGTAATAACATTTAGTTTACAGTTCCATGCCCTCTATATTTTATTCCTTCTTTCCTCCCCAGAGCTACCCAACGTATAATCATTTGAGTGACTGATATAAAAACTATATTGAATTGTTTAGCTCAAACCAGCTAGCTGGTTAGGCTTTTTTGATCAGCCACTCATTCTTCTATCCTACTAATGCCCTTTGTGTCCACATTGAACTTTGGTTTCCCCATTAATTGCCTTTTAGGCCATGGCCATTGATCATATGTTTGCATGATGTTTGACCAAAATTGAACATGTTGATCATTGACCACTAGAATATTTCTGACCTTGTGAAGGTCCAAGGTCAAGTTCATTAAAGCATCACAATTGGCCATTTGTTCACAATTACAAAATTATCTTCTCCTACAAAAGCATTAGATTGTCGTGAAACTCTTCTCATGTTCATTGGGTAGTGCTCCTTTCAGATTGTACAACAGATTTTTATGGAAAGTCATATAATGCCATTAGAGTTAACATAACATCTTGGGCAAAGACTATCTAAGCCGCTAACCGTTCATACTTTGATGACTGTGTAACCTGAAACTTGGAAACAATTGTCATTTGACCCCTGGTACACTTTGGCCTTGTGAATGTCAAGGTCAAAGGTTATTAAAGAGGAATAAGGGACGATTTTTTTTAAATCTACAACGCATTTTCTGCTAGAAGAGGAATTGACTGTTCCTCAAATCTGCTTTCTAATGTTTTCCTCAAAAAGGGCTTTCTTCAGTACATTTTCCAAATTTGCATGTAATGTTATCTGAAGTAGTTCAAGGTTGATTCCATGGAAAAGTTTGACATATTTCCCATGCTCCTTTTCATTTCCTCGCCATCATTCACTCAGAAGTGACCCTCGCAATCTAGCGGCGAGTGGATCTGACCACCTCGCAATCTAGCTGTACTGTAGATTCTATTTTCTGGTATGACCGGTCCGGAGGCGAGCGATTTGCTCAGTCACTCAAAAGTGACACTTGAGTATTGCTCTTTCTACTAATAATCATGGAATGCTCCTTTAATAGTGGATGTGTTTACAGAGAAGAAATATATAACTAATTCAGAAGTTCATGAAAGATCGGAGCAATAGATTCTTTGGAAACAGGATTTGAGCAATTTGCAGCGAAGTTTTGAGGCAGAATGTTTCGTACTTCGTAGCATTGAACTTGTAAGCCTATTAATACTGTTAAGGTACTACCTAAGATTACGATTACGACACAAGTCAACGTAGCCTACGATCGTTAAAATCTGTGAAAACATTTGAAACTCATCAAAAAATGAAACAGTCATGGTCGCATTTGATACAAGCCATTTCACAAAAGGTATTGAGTCATTTTATTTGCAAGGTGTTTCAAGATATTCACGTTTCTGATCTAGGGCTAGTTGTGGGCCTGTACAAAATCATGCAGTTAAGCTTATCTTATGGCCTACTGCTGGCTATTTGTGGAATTAATAAAACCATGGAATTACCCTTTTTATTTTCTATTCAGTCCCCAAAAATTATTGCCGGAAATAACCTTCACTAGTGGCCCAGAAAAAATTGTTGCCGTTGAAAGATTTGTCCCTTTCGGCGACATCACGTAGCTATGGGCATGGAAGGCAGGAACAGTATGGCTGGGTAACATATACCCGGGGCAGTACCACTGTTTACAGTGAACTTGTGTCAGCGTAGTTTGCAATGCACTCCATTGGAAAGTCAGGGAGCACAAACTTGGCTAAGAGGAGGCTTGTTAGATTGGTATTTAGGGTGGGGTCAGGGATAGGGGGACAGTGGTTGTGAAAGGTTACGGTATGTTTAGAGTTCGTAACAACAAGATCTGTGATGTACATCTGCAATTGGAATCTGACTCTAACTCCGGCTCAATCCCTACAACCTGCGTACCACTAATGTTAATACTCAAATTACACATGAGTACAACATTACAGTATGCAACTCATGCCGTTTTTTGTTCACCGAGCTAACCAGGTTTTTTGCAGGATTTCTCTTCTCTGAAACGGTGAGGCCAATTTTGGACGAAATTTGTATGTTATCCAGGGTTGGGTGGACACAACCTGACTAGTTCTTGGGCGCAAAACTCATTATAAAGGATGGTATTTCTTATTCATAATATTTATTGTTAAAGCTCGGTAGCAAGAATTAAAGATGAACCGTAACTGCTAGGGAATTTGGTTTGGCACCCTAGGTGAATGAGGTCGATGACCTATCATATTTACGGCGTAAAAAAGCTAAGTAAGCCTGTCTAATTTGCAGAGGAATTTATGTGAAAATTCCAGGTTGTAAGATTTTCTTAAACTTTCCATTGATATGTCTAAATCCAGTCCTGGAAATATTTGACAGAGCCTTCAAGGTCAATGGAGTTCTTCAATTTGTCTAATTTTGCGTAATTTATGCCAAATCATGAAGTTGGTTGGATTTAATTCACTGGTGGGTATGTTTTTTACCCTTCATTTTCCGAATTTTTGCATCATGGATTCCAGTTCCTGGAGGTAATTCAACCTACTGTCTACTTGCATAATTTATTCTATGCTAAAGAGTTTTGCCCGAGTCCCATGAAACTTTGTAGTATGACTTATCCTACCTTCCAACATTTTGAATGAGACTGGAAGTTTCTTCAGTTAGTCTATTCTGCATAGCTCATTCCAAATTCCAAAGTTTGTTAGATTTTTTATGAAGCTTGATGCGTATGCTCTACCTTCAGTCCCTTTTTGATTCCCTACGAATTCCAGATGGAATCTATGCAGTCACGTCGGTTTGGTGTGTGTGTGTGTGAATGTGTGACTCCCAGCTTGTAACACGATAACTTGATCCGCGGCTGGGTAGGTCATCTCATACTTGGTATGTGTGTTCCCCATGATGAGTACATGAACCCTATTGTTTTTTGGTCCGGGTCGGAGGTCAATCTGAGTACCAGAGTCACGTCTGAAAACCTTGTAAACCGGATAAGTCCAGAATGGTTGTCTGATCAGAGTTGAAATTGGGTGTATAACTTTCGTATGGTGAGTACAGAACCCCATTATTTTTGTTCAGGTGGATGCTGAATTTTTTGGTCTAAAATAGAAAAATTATGTGAAAATGCATATTTTGTCGAATTTTGGCTTGTAAACACCGATCCTCGACCCCACCTGGATGGATGAAGCTCATACTTGGTATGTATGTTCCCCATGATGATTCCATAACCTCTATTGGTTTTTGGGGTCGGGCAGATGTCACCAGAGGTCGAAGTCTGAAAACTTGTAAACCCTATATCGAGAATTTTGGTCTGATCAAGTTGAAATTAGGTGGTATAGCCTTCTTATGGGATACAGGAACCCTGGGTTTTGGGTTCAGGTCAGGTGAATTTTGGTCGAAACAGGACATTTTTTGAAATTCTATATTTGGGCCATTTTCGGCTTGTAAAACACTATAATCGCGACCCCACCTGGATTGAGAAGCTCATAGTTGGTAGTGTGTTTCCCCATGATGAGTACATTAACCTATTGTTTTTTGGTCCAGGTTGGGGTGGATTTTGGTCATCTGAGGTCACCTAGAGGTCATAGTCTGAACCTTTAAACAGATAAAGTTCCAGAACTGTTGTCTGTTCAAGTTGAAATTAGTTTATGCTTTCTTATGGTAATACAGGAACCCTATTGTTTTTGGTTCAGGTCCAGGGTGAATTTTGGTATAAATAGAAAATTTGTGAAAATTTGATAGTTCGCCAATTTGGCTTGTACACACGGTACATCACCCCACCCGGATGATGAACTCATACTTGGTATGTGGTGTTCCCCAGTTAGTACATGAAACCCTATCGTTTGATATTGGGTCAAGGTCATCTGAGTCACCAGAGGTCAAAGTCCTGCCAACCTTGTAAACACGAATATGTCCTACGTGTTTGGTCTTATCAAGGTTGAAATTAGGTGTATAGCTTTCTTATGGGGAGTACAGGAACCCTATTGTTTTCGTTTCAGGTCGGGAGTGATTTTGTTCGAAATAAAATTTGTGAATTTCAATATTTTAGCCCAATTTTGGCTTGTAAACCGATAACTTGACCCCACCTGGATTGATAAACTATACTTGGTAATTTTTGTTTCCCGCATGATGAGTAATGAACCCTATTGTTTTTGGGGTCAGGTCATCCCTGAGGTCACCGGGGAGGTCAAGTCTGAAAACCTTGTAACACGAATAATTCCAAAGGTTGGTCTGATCAGGTTTGAAATTAGGTGGGTTCTTTCTTATGGGAGTACATAAACCCTATTGTTTTTTGTAAAAGGGCCGGGTGAATGAGGCTCATACTTGGTTTGGTGTAGTCCCCATTGATGAGTACATTATCCCCTATTGTTTTGTGGGGTCAGTTTCCTTAGTGGTCATCTAAATTTCCCAGTCTTAAACCTAAATTTCATTGGTAGCTTTCTTACCAAGTTACAGGAACCTTATTAGTTGGTTGGTAAATATAGGAATTTGTCAGACTTTAATGTTGCCTATAATGACTGGTACTATCTCCCCATTTGTCCATGTGGCTGTCTATGGTTGACAGAAACAGTAAGGAATCACTAAGCCCTTTTGCTTTCTGTTTTTTTTAACATTGGACATCGAGTGTCACTGGGGGTTATTCCATGTGTGCAAATTTGCTTTCCTTCATGCAAATTTCAAGTCGTAAGGATTCCATGAATGTGTAGGGTGTGTCCCCATTGGTCTGAGATAATAATTTGAAATGAGAAAATGGGTCACTGAAAGTTGAATATTGTGTCTAACTCTACAATTTCGTCATATTCCACAAAACCATACGTCTATACTAACCGATACTATAGACATGGCAACCATTTCAGTGGAATTTGAAATTGTTTCACTGTGTATCAAGCTGTTCCTATTAATGCTAATCCAAAAAATCTGGAGCAAGACATGAAAACCTTTGTAATTGTGTTGCCTGGGACTAATAGCAAAACATCGATGGTGCACCAGCGGGACAACTGTGGTGATCGCCTGGACCCCTTGAAACCTCTTCTGAACAAGTGAACGTTTACAAATAACAGTGTCTAAATTTCCCCGAATAGCGGGAGTGACGAGCATAATGTTCATTTATTTTTACTTTGCTAAGTTAAGCCTGCCTTGGTGCTAAGTTGGTGAATGAGAACTGTAAAGTTAAACTACAGTAGTCATACAGTTTAATCCTCAATGACCTGACTGTGTTTGCAGTGGTTACACACATTCCCCATAACAGACCTTGTTTACAATTGTGATTATTCAGTCTTCTGTTGAGGACGAGTGAATAGGCCTCAGGCCAAGGAGCATATGCCCAACTATTTCTTTTGGTTTGTATGTCTAAGTTCAAAACCTAACTGCTTTCTACAAGTTTAAGCCAACAACCGTTTCAGCTAACCTGTATCATGGATGTTTTCTGCCCCAACCACAGCTTTATGTTTTGCCGCCTGCCTCAAATTCACCAACATAACTCCGAATATTCCATTCCATGAACGCTCTAATGCCATACTGTGTGACCTGTTTAACCTAGGAACGCTTGAAGATTCTCGATACACGCCACTAATCAGACGCCCAGCAGTGTATTTGATCCAAAACATTGGGGGCACCAGGCTTTTTAAAAGACTTATTTATTAACCTTTTTATTCCTTGTACAAGTCAGAGGAATCTATGCAGTCACTTCGTTGTGTGTGTGTAGTGTGTGGTGTGTGAGTCCCCAGCTTGTAAACATGATAACGTGGATAGGTCTTAGTAGCCAGGCTAATACTTGTATGTGTGTTCCCAAGGATGATACATGACCATTGTTTTGGTCAGGCCAAGAGTGGCGATCATGGGGGGACGGCGTCCCCCCCAATATTTGGGGTTTTGGGGACGCAATGCATTTTGGTCCCCCCCAAAAGGAGCCCGACGGCTATTTTCGCTGACACTGTATCCGCCTATATCCTCAGCACCATGTTAAAAACAAATGCCTGATTGACCGGTAAACTGAATCGAGTTGAGGAATTCTGCTGCTCCTTTTCGAAATGTTGCAGCGCTGCACGGAATATTTCATGTGGTCGGTAAGTGTTTCGACATATGATGTGCCGTCTGCATACATGATGATGTTCCCTTAGCAACCATGCCTTGAAATTTACTCTGGTTGTTCTCAATTATCAATGAGAAGAGGTTTCTCCTCCAATCCCTTGTTTTACATAAGACGCTTCACAAGCTTAAGGGTTGTCTCTCCTTCACTTGGACTTTGTAAACAAATCGCTATCTGGAGGTGAAGGAGGTTGAGGCGACTTGGGTAAGGGTCTACCACCCTGGCGGGATCGTGATTCTTTATTTATTTATGGTGCGACCATTTGTTGAAAGGTGAGTGCACTACTGGTGCACATGCTAGCAACTATGAGGGCACACGTGCGGCAATCGAAAATGCACAAGGGACGCCACAAATGTTAAGTTGTCAGAAAGACATGATTCAAATGTCAGTGAGAAAAGGCTGTCCAAAATGAACAAGTCCAAATATTTTGGCCTGAAATGTTTGAGGTAATGCCCAAAAGTGTAACTCTGTTGTCTTTTGAAGTGAAGAATGTTGGGCGATTGAGGCTAAGTCCCCACCACCTGGCGGACCTATGTTTGTTTTGGCAAACTATGGTCTATCTGCAAATTTCAAATAGAGTATTTCGGGGCAATCAATACTATTGTAGCGACCCTTTGTTTGAAAGTTGGTTGCGTGTCACGGTGCACAAATCCTAAGGGGCGGGGCACACCGTGCGGTTGGAAACCCCATATACATGTCACGAAGATTCGGCCAGGAAACGCCACAATTTCGTGCAAAGACTGATAAAATGTTTGGTGAGACATTTTATATCCAAAGATTGCCTTCTTTTAGTGGGATTTCCAAAAGTGTAAAATTTTCGCGCGCCGCTTCGCGCGCAGGTTGCGTTTTACTTACTGTGTTATACCATTGGACCAAGTCGTGCTTGCCAGTAGAATGTCCCTCCATGCGCCTGTGATCCCAGAGAAAATAAAACGGGGCTGGTATCTTTAATAAAAAACTCAGGCCTGCCTATCTAGTGATAGGTCAGAGATTGGTCAGTGCATGTCGAGTCGTTGGTCAATTGATCCTTGCCAAATCTCCGCTTCGCGCGAAGTATTGTGGGTTGCATTGTCCATTGTCGATTGATCCGTTCATGACTGAAACCTCACTTGCAGTCTTATTTCAGAATGTCCCCCAGCACGCAACGCAAACCTTGAAATTGCTCCCTATTGCGATAAGTTTTTTGGAGAACCTCCCTGAAATAAAACATTGTATCAATGTATAGGAATCGGCTGACTGTCCCATGAGGCATGGAAGTGCCGTTTCCTGCAATCTAGGGGTTGTGTGGAACGTAAAATTTTCTTCATCTACGCCAACCTTTGCGCTCCGCTTAGATGTATGCATCTTGTCCGTCCCCCCCAACCGCAACACAATCGCCGCCCTTGTCCGTCAGAGGCATCTGAGGGCACCCGAGGTCAAAGTCTGAAAACCTTGTACACATAAGTCCGAAATGGTTGGTCCTATTGAATTGAAATTCGTTGATCGCTTTCTTATGGGGAGTACAGGAACCCTATTAGTTTTTTGGTTGTCCGGTCCTGGAGTAACTTTGGGGGGGTCAAAAATAAAAATTTGTGAAAATTTGATATTTTTGGCCAATTTTTGCTTTAAACACTATAACTCAAACCCACCTGAATGGGTCAAGCTTATACTTAGTATATATGTTCCCCATGAGTACATTAACCCTATTTTTTTGTGGTTCAGGGTCAGAGGTCAATCAGAGGTCGAAGTGTGAAAACTTTAAACACGATAAGTCCAGAATGGTTGGCTGATCCGTTGAAATTAGGTGTATAGCTTTCTTATGGGGGAGTACGGGAAACCCTATGGTTTTTGGTTCGGGTCGGGGTTGAATTTGGTCTAACATAGAAAAATTGTGAAATTTGATATTTCGCCACTTTGGCTTAAACCACTATAACTCGGCCCCACCCTTATTTATGAAGTTCATATTGGTAGTGTGTTTTCCCCATGTGAAACTTAACCCATTGTTTTGGGTCAGGGTCAGAGGGTCAGCTGAGGTCAAGTGTCACAACCTTGTAAACGATAAGTCAGGATGGTTTGGTCTGGGCAATTTTAAATTAGTGTATATCTTTCGTATGGGGAGTAACAGGAACCCGAATTGTTTTTGGTTCCGGTCGGGGTGGATTTTAGTCGAAAATCTGAAAATTGTGAAAATTCGTATTTTGGCCAATTTTGGCTTGTAACACTAACTCGACCCCCACCCAGATGGATGAATTTCATAATTGGTATGTTGTTTCCCCCTGGTCATGACCCTACTTGTTTGTATGGTGTGTGTCCCCATGAAGGAGTACATTAACCCTATTGTGGTTTTGGTGTCAGGTCAGAGGTCATCTTAGGTCCACCCAGAGGTTCAAAGTCTGAAAACCTGTAAACAAGATCGTCCGAAAGGTTGTTCGATCAGTTGAATCAGGTGTAATAGCTGTCTTTATGGAGCTTACAGGAACCCTATTGTTTCGGGTTCAGATCGGGTGAATTTTGGTCCAGAACGATTTGGTCTGATCAGGTTGAAATTAGTGTGTATCTTTCTTATGGGATTATCATAACCCTATTGTTTTTGGTAAAGGGCAGGGTGAAGAAGGCTCATACTTGTTTGGTGGATTCCCCCTGATGAGTACATGAACCCTACTGTTTTGGAGTCAGGTTGGAGTCTCTAGGGTTTCCGAGATTCAAAAGTCTGAAAACTTGAAGATTTTAGTGTGTAGCTTTCTTACCAAGGGTCAGGACCAATTAGTTGGTTGGTAAAGAGAGGAAATTTGTCATACATCATGTTGTCAATGAGCTGGTACTATCTCCCCTGTGTCGTGGGTCTGGCTATTGGTTGACATAAACAGTCAAGGCTCACTAGCCTTTTGCTTTCTGGTTTTTCTATAAACTCAGGTGTGGTATGAGTCTGATGTGCTGAAATACAATCATTGACCACATCGAGGATAGGTCAAAGGAACTAAAATCAAACGCATTCACAGAATTTTCCCGTAGACGTCCAATGGTTCCTTGTTTGATCATTCTGAAGTGACTATTAGTAGCATCATTTATTTTGGAGCTACAGCACAGTTGGTTGCTTCTGGTTTCTTTGTTGAACAATTTTTTGGGTCAATTTATAATTTCATTGAATAGGTCCCTGTGGCAAAACGCATATCTTTGTGTTACGGCTGGCCGGCTCTTGTGAAAGTGCCAACTGATCAACCATTTTTCTCCTGAATAGAAATGATTTGAATACGCATTTGACTGAAGTTCTTCTTGTAGATGAGGTATCGAACACTGGCTATTCATTTTCAATTGCATTGATGCTCCTTTTTTTTAATTATTGCAAAGGCTGAATGGGGAGGTTCATATATTTTATTTACATTTCATGTTTTTGATCTGCGAAGTCAGAGGAAATCTATGCAGTCATTACCTGGGTGTGTGTGTGTGTGTGTTGTGTTATGTGACGCTGGCTTTTGTGAACACGATAACCGACCCCTTCTGGATGGGAATGAAGCTCATACTTGTATGTGTGTTTCCCCATATGAGTAAATGAAGCCCTATTGTGTTGGGGTCATGTCATAGGTCATCTGAGGTTTACCAGAGGTCAAATTCTGAAAAACCTTGCCTTGTGAACACGATAAGTCCAGATGGTTTGGTCTGATCGGGTTCAAATTTTGGTGTTTAGCTTTCTTATGGGGAGTCCAGAAACACCTATTGTTTTTGGTACTATGTTCGGGGGGAAATTTGGTCAAATAGGAAATTTGTGAGAAGTCAATAGTTTGGCCTATTTGGCTTGTGAACACTATAACTCAAGCCCCACCTAGAATGGATAAGCGCATACTTTGTCTGTTTGTTCCCCATGATGATACATGACCCTATCGTTTTTGGTGTCAGGTTAGAGGCCATCTGAGGTCACCAGGGTCACCAGGTCAAGAGTCTGAGACCTTGTGAACACGATACTCCTAATGGTTTGGTCCTGATTGGTTTCAAATTTTGGTTTGTAGCTTTTCTTATGGTGAGTACAGGAACGAAGAACGCACATACTGTACATGCAAACCGACGTACGTAACGTACTACACAAGCCGTAGCGCGCGAGCGATCGCCCGCAGCCCAGGTCACCTCGAAAGTGACACTTGATTTTCTCGTTCCACGGATCATCATGGCATACTCCTTCGAATATTAATGTGTAGTACAGAGATGAATGAAGGAAGATAATTCAGAAGTTCTTGGAAGACGAGCCCTAGATTCCTTGAAACCAAGATTTTTGGTAGCAATTTGCAGAGAAGGTAGCAGTTTGAAGCAGAGGGGTTTCGTCCTTCGTATCATTGAACTGTAAGCCTATATAATCCTGTTAAGTCCTATGCCTAAGTATTATGATTCTACAGCACAAGTCAAAGTAGCCTACGATAACGTTAAAAACTGCGATCTGGGGGGGGGGGGACCCATTTGAAAATCAATCAGATAATGAAACAAGCCATTTCAACAAAAGATCGAGTCATGTTATTTGCAAGGTGTTTTCAGATATTCACTTTTCGATCTAGGGCCAAGTGTGGTCCCTGTACAAAATCAATAGCAAGTAAAGTAGCGTTAGTCCTAGTTTTTCAGTTCCGGCGAACAAAAACGGCATGATTTTGCATACGTCAAGCGTCTAATTTATGTGAATTTCAATGGTTTGTAAGATTTCCCTCAAACTTGACAGTGAGTATTGTCTAAATCCGTCCTGAAATTATTTAAACACAGATTCAGGGTCATGGAGTCATTTCAATGTTTCTAATTTGCGTAATTTATCTAGGCAAAATCATGAAGTTGTTGGATTTTAATGAAACCTGTTGGTTATGCTTTTACTTTCAGTCCACATTTTTTTTCATGCATGGTTCTGGGTCACTGAGGAATTCACCAAACTGTCTAATTTGCTAATTTTATGCTATGCGAAGTTTGCCGATTCCCCATGAAACCTTTGTATGTATGACTTATCCTTACCTTCCACTTTTTGAATGATACTGGAAGTTTATTCAGTTAGTCTATTTTGATATTTCATTCCAATTAAAGTTTTGTTGATTTTATGAAGTTTGATGGGGTATGATCTACCTTCAGTTCCCTTTTTTGTTTTACATGACTCGAGTCACTGGGTAATGAATTGCTTCAATTCCATGTAAATGTAACAAGTTGGTAAGATTCCCATGAAATGTGTAAGTGTGTCAACCATTTGGTCCTGACATATATATTCGAAATGAGAAAATTGGTCCATGAAAGTTGAATATTGTGTCTAATTTGCATAGCCGACAATTTCATTCATGATATTTCCACAAACTGTAACTCCTTTCGGTAGACAGTGGTCAACCAGTCAACAATTGGAGATCGTTCATACTGGTTTTCAGCTGTTCCCTATAAATGCTAATACAAAAAGCTTGGAGCAAGATATGGGATGCCTTGAATGTTTGCAATTGTGCTAATAACAACATTCATCTGCAACCAGGTGGGACCCTGGGGGTGATCGCCTTGTACCCCTCGAAACATCTTTCTGAACAAGTTGAAGTTTACAAAATAATAAGGAATGTCTAAATTTCCCGTAATAGCCGTAGGGACGATCAATATGTTAGTTTATTTTTACTTTGCCTAAGTTAAGCCTGGCCTGGGGAGCTAAAGTTGAACTAAATGAGAAACTGGTAACGTTAAACTACAATAGTCAATACAGTTTAATCCTCATGACTGACGTGTGTTCATTGGGTACAACACACTCCACATAACAACATTTTCATTGGGAGTATTCAGTCCGTTTCTGTTTGAGGACTAGTAACTAGGGCTTCAGGCAAGGGCATAGCCCAAACTATTCTTTGGGTTTGTATGCCTTGAGTTCAACCTACTGCTTTCTACAAGGTTAGCCAACACGTTTCAGATCAGCCAAGTACCCATTCACTAACCTGTTCCATGGATGTTTTCGGCAACCACGGCTGGATGTTTTGGCTGCTTGCTTAAAATAACCAACCTACTCCTGATATTCATTCCATGATACCGGGCTAATGCAATATGTGGGACCTGTTCTACCATAGACCGCTCGAAATTCCCGATACAACGCCACTAATACGAAGGCCAAGCAGTGTTTTTGAGCCCGACCAATTGTCACAGAGGCTTTTTAAAAGTCTTACTTATTAACATTTTTTTTTCTATAAACTCAGTGTGTCTGATCGGAAGGTGCTGAAATACAATCTTGACCACACGAGGATAGGTCCAAGCAACAAGATCAAACACAAATTCCATGAAAGTTCCCGTCTTCCTATGCTCCTTGTTGATCATTCTGAAGTGAATATTATGAGCATTCGTTTGAGTTTGAGCTACAACACCATGGTGCTCTTGTTTTTGGTATCGGTCAATGGTGAATTTTGTCAAATCAATTTTGTGAAAAGTCCAATATTTGGCCAATTTTTGGTTTGTGACCGATAACTCGACCCCACTCGGATGGAGCAGATCATCTGGTATGTGTGTTCCCCATGATGAGGAATAAACCCTAATGTTTTGGGTCCATGGTCAGAGGTCCATCTAAGGTCACCATAGTCAAAGTTTTGAAACCTTGTGAAACGATAAGTCCGAAGGGTTGTCTGATCGGGTTCAAATTTTGATGTAGCTTTCTTGTGGGGAGTACAGGAACACTATCGTTTTTGGTATATAGCCCCGGGTGAATTTTGGTCACAAATAGAAAATTTGTGAAATCAATAATTGGCAATTTTTGGCCTGTGGACACAATAACTCGAACCCCCACCTGGATGGATAAGTTCAATACTTGGTAATGTGCCGTTCCCCATGATGAGTACATGAACCCTATTGCTTTGGGGTCAGGCTAGGTCATACAGCGGTACAATCTCCATTTTTCCTTGTGTCTGGCTATATGTGGTCCATGAAGATCAAGGGATCACTAAAGCCTTTTGGCTTTCTGGTTATATTTATTTTCAGTGACAAAAAGGCAACTTCAATCCCAGCCAACTTATGGGAGGCCTGCGGAGAGAAGGAAGTGACTAGGTGTTAACTTTAGCAAGAACCACTTAAACGAGGTCCCCTCAAAAGTAGTATCGTCCGAGCGGGCAGGTTGCCTGATTGGTAGGATGTGCAAGCCTATAGTTTAATTATCATGACCTTATTGGCTTCAGCTACCATAATTTCAATATCCCTATTGCTCACACCAGGTGTCAAGTCCCTGCATACCCTAGAAACTAAGAAATCTCTGTTGGCACTGACTTTTCGATTCTGATGCCAATGGATTATTACACTCCAACAGTTCTCACATTGAATGGGAGAATTGTTTTGGGGAATAAATTATCTCCCCATGTGAAAGTTCATCGATTTTTTAGTAAAGAATAGTTAGAAATTCACATTAGCATCTTTTCTTTAGCTCCTTAGGGTTGTATTCCAACCGGCCGTGAATGATTCGTTGCTGTTAAATTAATTGTAGAGTCGCAACTGACTGCTTGTTAGTTCTTTTTGTTCTCTCTCTCTTGGCACAATCAGGCCAGCATAACTATGAAACACTGTAGGCCTGCGTCATACAAAACCATGGTTTCACACAATGGGCAATTCTATGGGTGCGCTAGAACACTGATGATTCAGCATGCACTCTCCCATTTTATGCTTAGTAACACAGTGATTCAAAATACACCTCGCTATGCAAACTCCCAGCCATCACAGCTATTCGTAAGCGCCATTGGTACTGCTAGTTCTCCAAGATAGTGGTGTACAGATAATCTAGGCAACGACACAGCCTTACCATTGGCACAGCTAGTCGATGGATCCCCAGCCACTCAGGGATAAACACTATTTACAACTATATTCTGAACTCCTGGAATATTCTTTTATGGCCTTTGCTGGGTGACATTGAGCCCTTTCTAAATTGATTCTGAACTATCAGTAGAAACTCCTGGAATGTCTGTACAGCAGCTCAATCTTTTTGCCTGTCTAACACATGCTGAGGGGCCTATGAGTCCAGGGGTATGTGATAAAGATATGCCCCAAAGCAATCTGGTTTTCATAGCATTGCATGAACGGCATCATATGGTATGGGGGACATGGCCGCCCAGAACAGGTAGCTCAATATTGGTCACCATGTGAGCTGAAATAAAATGACCTGCTATCAGCATGTACTAACAAATAGGATGGGGAAACACTCGCCGGAGAGTGTTCAGTTACCTGATTTGTGACGCTAGGCGGGGGCTACAGGACAACATGGTATGTGTCGGTGCGGCGGGGGCATATAACCACTTCCAACTTGACACCAAGATGCAGTATCATGCCTTCCAGTCAATATATAGCTCCATGCATTTACACCCTAACAAAGAGTACTTGTACTCATTGCCAACTTCGAACAACCTTCCTACGTTCTGACATTTTTATGACGGAGCAAATTGAAAAAAAACCACCGGATGTATGCATACTACATGATATTATGTATGAGTACTGAGGCCAGGTACTTGGGTAAGAGTACAGAAATTTGTACTCGAGTACAGTCTCGAGTATGAGTACATACTCGAGTATGAATACATACCCGAGTACTACAAGGCTTAATGATATATGTGCGAGCATCACTGCACAAAGCTCTAAATTAATTGTTGTCAATGTGAACGGAACTGCCTCAAAATAAATGTAGATTTATAATGTATGTATATATAATCTACATTTAGATATGTATAAACAAACAGCTTAGAAACCTTTCTCACATTCATACCTCTTTTGAATGGAAGGTGTCTAACTGCTTGACCAAAACGGTTCCTTTTTGGTTCCCAGCTGTGTTTTTGGTCAAATTCCTAATCAACACGAGGCTGATCAATTCAAAATTTTGGCATGGCCCTTGAAAATGCTTCCCAAGGGGTGTGTTGCCTTCCTAAATTCCTGTTGATGTCCTCTTCTGAGCTCAGCCCTAGTTTCTCCCGCAATCTGAGTAGGTAAATAAAAATAGTGGTACACATGACAATGTAATGAAAAAAAAAATCACAAATGTTCCCCAAAGAGTTGCTGTGAAAATTACTCATTTCTCTGGAATGCCACAAGTGACACAATAGCGCTTATGCACATGTGTTTACCGCTCACCTGCTCCTCAGCTTTGCGTGTACTGAGAGATTACAAAAGTTAACATTTTTACTTCACATGTTAATTTGAATCAACTGAGCCTCATGCAATAAAACAATCCACAGTTAATTTGCATGCCCCTACAAATTAACTAAACTAAGGATACCGGCAATGGTAGCTTGCTCCAACGTTCACACGCAAAGTCAATTAAAGATCCCATATGTATGTGTGTGAGGAGAATTCACTTTGCAAATTCCTTTCCATCAGTAAAAGGTGCATATTCCATTGGTCAGTTAAACTAGCTAACTACATGTTAGGCTGAATTGATTATTGTAAGCGGTGCATGCAAATTCCGAGTATTTTTATGAAAACATTCATCCAAAAATGACAAAATAGTCTGTGGAGGTTTGAATATCGATGGATTTTACTGTATGCTGACTAGATTAGGCCCAAATATTGCTTCATAATTATACAGTAGAAATATCAGCATGTGAGTGGGAGTTGCTTATAATGAGGCTATACCTATTTCACCATGTCAAGTCACAATAGTTGAAGGAGAAATTTTGAATTTGCTGTGATTGTGGGTGTGTGGTTTTCATGAAAGTGGAGAAAAAACAAACCACATGTCTCATGCATGGCCTTTCCCCTATACCAATATTGAATTATTCTCACATTTGGTCTCCTACATGCATCAAGCCCTTATTTTAACTAACCAGACTGTCGGGAATTCACCTTGGTTTCAACAGACTATCATCTATTCCCAGTGATCTCAAAATGATGGGAATCTATCTGCTGTCCTCGATGTAAGGTACGAAATTCAGCACGGTAGTCTAGACAACACAACAAGTAGTCCTGATACATTGAGAGGGGTCTGCTATTTATCATTCCACGAAGCCTTGTTTGGCACATCTAAGAAACCCTGACCTCAAGCACATGGATGAACATGCAGCCATTTCCAACCTGCTCCCGGGACCAGCATCTGATGTCCCTTCCAATGGTCGATCGTAACTCCAAGATCTGATCACTTTTTCTGAGCATGGAAGAGCGAAGATTCATGTCCAAAGTGACGCCCACAGCTGACTGATGATATTATGCAAATTCCTGGACAACCCCAGAACCCATGCACAAATCCACTGCATTACTGCAGAACATAAGTGAAGACGAGACCTCCGCCTTGCAACTGCAAAAGTTTCAAACCATCTAGGGGATAATCACATGGTGACTCTGGAATTCGGACCCTGAATGTTTGTGCTAGCTTCACTGATACCACTCTGCAATTCTTCTTCCAGATCTATGTCTGTATGTTGGCAATATTATGATATAGCACTGCTGCTAAATGGTTCAACGTGTAGTAAAACATGGTATATAACATCCTAATTAGATCTTTGTCCTCTCAATGAGCATGAAATGGAAGTATTATTACAGGATTGTGCAAAAAGTAACCATGAAAATACAATGGAGCAACCAAAATGTTGGATGGGTTTCTTTTCTTTTTTCATGTTAGAACGTTATGCCCATGACAATGACAATGACTACAGCAGTAGGACTTGTGTTACTTATATATATAAATATATATAGAATTTAGAATCCTGTTCTATTTTACCATTAGATCTTTCAATTCATGGAAGATTTTGGGGACTTTCGTAATCATGAACTTTCATCATCTCTATATCATCAGCTCAGCTTCAGCCTGAATCAAATGATGGTAAAGGTAAAAGCTGATCAGTATCATTGGGGACAATGTTTGTTTGTTTTTATGTTTTTTTTTTTATGTAAAACAGTGTTAGTGGTGAACAATAGCCAATGGGGAAGGAAAAAATCCAAGCTCAATGTAGGTGCCAAAACACTAATACAGAGAATGAAGACGAAGGAAAGGCTAAGGCATGGTTCACAGCAGCCATAGAAGTGAAAGAAAATCCAGTGCCCTACTCCAGGACAGCAGGACTGCACACCGTCATCATTTATAGCTCCAACTATATTTTGGGGCAGGCTGTTCCACAATTGAACCCGCTTTCATATGGGGTTGGTCAGGAGATGAGTCAATGGGTCATGTTGTTGATCATGAATGAAGTGCTTCTTCCAAAGATTGAATTGGATGATCATGATGATGGTCAGTTTATCATTGACGAATGGTTCATAGGGGTTGTTCAGGAAATTGAGGTAAGGGAATTTGGGTTTCAATTCGTGAACGGTTTCCTCTAGTACCCCCAAAAAGAACTGAGAGACCAATGCTCACACATGGTAGCCAGAAAACTGAGTTCTCAAAGTCATCTTATGGTCATTTGGGACAGAATCATTTGGAGGATGGGCATATTAGGACGATATAGTTCTTTTTCTAGTTCAAACAGCAAAATGCTCTTTTCCCACAGAATAAATTGGATGATCAAAACAGTTTGTCATTGCTAATATTTGCTTATAGTGACCTAACATAAAGGCTGTTCAGAAAGTTGAGGTCGGAGTCAACTAGAAATTAGTTTGGGCTAATTTGTGACAAAATGCTTAGATGGGTCATGAGTGTATATCAAAACTCATCAAAATGTCATCAAGATGACAATGATTTTGAGAGCTGTTGCAAACTAAGTTATCATAACCATTTTCTACACACAGGAATAATTCACTTTCAAGCCTGCCTCAGAACTGAGAACATTAGTGCCATGAGAGAGTGATATTCCAACAACGATTCTCCGAGATTCCACCGGTCATCTACTCCTGGGCTAAACTTGAGAACTTCTGGCTAGCGCTAACCACATCACAGAAATCAACATCACCGAGCTTCAAAAACTGACCATGCTGGCAACCCTGGATCTCCAGAATAACGACATCAGCAGTTCCACCACCACCGGAACGTTGCAGAATGGGTTGTTTTGAGTTCTGTATAGACTCATAAGGGAATGTGAACTTTGTTCCCTTCAGGTTATTTTTCACATATTATTATCAATCAATAAATCATCAAAACCTTGTATTGTTGTAATAGCCAAGTGTAACACATGCTCCGTGGTGTTTTTCAGTTTGGAAAAATCTCTTAAGAACGAGGCTGGGCTTTTAAGTCCTTCTCTTAAATTCCTGGACAATTGCGATAATTTGATCTCTAACGGAAGTTTGTTCCAGGGTTCAGGAGCTGCTACAGAAAATGAACGTGTCCATAAGTTGCAAAGCTTCCATTTCGGTACCACTAAAGTCCCTTGCCTCGAAGATCGAAGTGAAAACGGGAAACAGATGAGGTGTGATCAAACTGCACGAGTACTGCGGTTTATCCTTACCAGGAGCTTTGAATACGATTTATAGGGAATAGAAATTATGCTTACCGTTGCTCATGTCAAACTCTATCTATCTATCTATCTATGCTTCTGTCTGTCTGTCTGTCCGTCCGTCCGTCCGTCCTTTCCTCCTCTATTGTGTCAACAATTGCTTTTTTGGCCCCCGAACAGTCATTCTGTGATGGATGCCGACTAAACTTTTGGACACAATGTTTATTGACCCATGGTACATGTTTGACTCTGTCCAGGTCAAGGTCATTAAAGCGGCCAGTATAGAGGCCATTATGTGTGGAATTTCAACATGTATCTCCTCCTAACAAATTTGGGTGCACAGTGCTGATGTCAGTCATTAATGATGGTCTAAGACAAGCCGACCTTCGGGTTTTCAGGAAATTTTTAGTCCGAGGTCCCCCCTTTGGGCCCGAGGGTCATTTTATGAAATTTCACACACTAGTACTGGAAATGCATCTCCTCCCACAGATTCAATTGATTTCTTCAAAGGAACATGTAATGGCCCTTGGAAGGGCCATTGGGGGTTGTTTTGAATTTTGGGCTCAAGGCCGCCGTTGGGTCCTGGGGCCCGTCATGTGGAAATTCGCAAAATGCTTCTCCTCTCACAATTTCAGTGCACCAGTGCTGACATTGGTCATAATGAAGTCCATCATCCGGTACCTTTGGGGTGTTCAGATCGAATTTGTTGGGTCTGTGGGTCCCAGTGGCCCATGGGCCCATTTTATGAAATCACACCGGTACTGAAATCATCTCTCCCACAAGATTCAGATTGATGTCTTCAAAGTTACATGTAGACGGCCTTGGGATAGAGGCCATGGGGTGTTTTGGAATGTTGTGCTCAAGCCCTAGTTTGGGCTCTAGGGCCCTCATATGAATACTATTGAACTGTTCTCCTAAATGTTGTTACCGTGCTCATGTTCAGTCAAATGGAGGTCCAATTTGCCAACCTCCATGGTGGCCCAGGAATTTTAGGCTCAAGTCCCAGTGTGGGCCTTGGGCCATCATGTGGAATTACGCAAAATGCTTCTCTTACATATTCGTTCAACATTGGCTGACATAATATGGTCTAACCAGCTGTACCTTCGGGGTGTTCAGTAATTGTTAGTCGCAGGTCCACTTGGTCCCGAGGGTCCATTTTATGAATTCACACAATAGTACTGGAATGCATCTCCTCCCACAAGATTCAATTGATGTTCTCAAGGACTTTAATTGCCCCTTGGATAAAGGGCCCCCTTGGGGGTGTTTGGATTTTGGGCTCAAGGCCCACTTGGCCCTGGGGCCCGTCATTTGGAATTATGCGCAAAATGCTTCTCCTCTCACAATTTCAGTGCACAGTGTTGACATTATGTCATAATGAGTCATCACCGTACTCTTTTGGGGTGTTCAGGAAATTTTTTGGTCTGTGGTCCCACTTGGCCCATGGGCCCATTTTATGAAATTTCACACAATGTGTACTTGACATCATCTCCTCCCACAAGATTCGATCGAAGTTTTTCAAAGTTACACATGTACGGTCCTTGGATCAAAAAGAGGGCTCATTGGGGTGTTTTGTGGGAATGTTTGCTCAAGGCCTATTATTGGGCTCCTAGGGCCCATCATATGAAATCTATGAAACCTTGTATCTCTCCTACAAATTTTGTTTACACAGTGCTTCATTTTCGTCCATATGGAGGTCCCATTGCCAACTCCATGGTTCCCCCGGAATTTTAGGTCCCAAGGCCCAGTGTGGGCCCTTGGGCCCATCGTCATGTGGAATTACCTCAAATGCTTCTCTTACAATTTTCGTTGCACAGTGTCTGACATAAATGATGGTCATAAACAGCTGTACCTTTGGGGTGTTCAGGAAGTTTTGGTCCAAGGTCCTATTTTCATGTAGGATTTCAATTTGTGAAAATGCAAAATGCTTCTAGCAGTTCAAATCGATGTTCCATGACACTTTGTCAGTATTATCCAGTGACCACTAGTTCATACGGGTTGTTACAGGAATTGAGGTGAAAGGTCTCTAAGGTCTTGTGGCCAAAAAGGTCATGTTTGGTGGGGGCATAACCTTCAAAAATGCCTCCTTCTCACCAAGATTGCACGGCTTATCATGATAGGTGGTCCTTATATCAATTGACCGATGGGTACATTACAGGGTTGTTTCGGGAATTTGACGTCAAATGCATCTAGGGGTCAATGTCGGCCATTTTTGCAAAAAATGCATAATGCTTCTCCCCTACAGTCAAATAATCGATGTTTCAATGAAATTTGGTATTATTAATCATTGACCAATGATATTTTGGCCAAAGATGCCTTCTTGCAAATTAAGCCGTGCCATTATTCACCTGGTTTCACAAACATTTTTCTCTCCACATAAATATAACAAAGGTGTAAGGAACCAAATAACAGTCTATGAATGGTGGGCATACCTGAATATTTGCATGGTTTTGTTTACCTGAGAATCCTTTTCACAGACCCAGGTTCATAGATACTGCAATGCCTCAAGTGGGTCATAGCTTGATGTGTGTTGGGGGGGGGTGGCGGGGGAGGGGGGTGGGGGTAATAACACACAGACGGCAAATTGTCTAACAACCTGCCAACAACCCCATTTGTCATACTCCCATCCCGTGTGGGGGTGGGGGGTTGAAACCTAAACCACCCGCAGGAAGGCAAACAGTATCCAGTGGTTTGTACGATTCCACTGGAATTTTAGTCCCGATCTCCATAGGTAGGTGGAAGGTCAACACTCTATTGTGCCAGCTTACTCAGTTGAAGGTTGCTGTTCCAAGTTTTCTTTTATAGTTCATCAGGTGTTAGTATTGAAGGGCTGTAACTTCACCCCCCCCCCCTTCAGATGTGTTTAGTATGAAGGGGCTTACCTTCACAGCCCCTCACCAACCCCCCACTCTCAATGGTGTTATTATGAAGGGGCTGTAACCGCTTCACCCCCCCGCCCCCTCAATGGTGTTAGTATGAAGGGCTGTAACCTTCACCCCCCCTCTCAATGGTGTGTTAGTATGAAGGGCTGTAACCTTCACCCCCCCCTCAATGTGATTAGTATGAAAGCTGTAACCTTCACGCTCCCCCTCCATGTGTTAGTAATGAAGACGTCTGTAAACCTTCACGCCCCCCCTCTCATGGTGTTAGTATGTGGGCTGGTAACATTCACGCCCCCCTCTCCCCCCCCTCTCAATGGTGTTAGTATGAAGGGCTGTAACCTTCACCCCCCGCCTCTCAATGTTGTTATATGTAGGGCTGTAACATTCACCCCCCTCTCAATGTTGTTAGTATGAAGGGCTGTAACCTTCCCCCCCCTCTCATGGTGTTGTATGAAGGCTGTAACCTTCACACCCCACCCCCCCCCTCTCAATGGTGTTAATATGTAGGGCTGTAAACCCACCCCCCCCCCCCTCTTCAATGGTGTTAGTATGAAGGGCTGTAAACCTCACCTACCCCCCCTCTCAATGGTGTTAATATGTAGGGCTGTAACCTTCCCACTCCAACCCCCACCCCCCTCTCAATGGGTTTTTATTAGAAGGGCTGTACCTTCACCCCCCCTCTCAATGGTGTTAGTATGAAGGGCTGTAACCTTCACCCCCCCCCCTCTCAATGTGTTAGCTATGAAGGGCTGTACTTCACACCGCAACCTTCCACCCACCTCCCCCCCCCTCTCAATGGTTTTAGTAAGTATGAAGGGCTGTAACCTTCACCCCCTCTCAATGGTGTTTAGTAGTAGGGCTGTACCTTCATCACCCCCCCCTCTCAATGGTGTTAATATGTAGGGCTGTAACCTTCACGGGCCCCTTTCACCCGCCCCTCCCCTCAACGGTGTTATTATGTAGGGCTGTAACCTTCACCCCTTCACCCCCCCCTCTCAAGTGGTGTTAGTATGTATGGCCTGTAACCTGTCCACCCCCCTCTAATTGTGTTAGTATGCAGGGCTGTAACCTTCAACCCCCCCCCTCACTGGTGGTTAGTAATGAAGGGTTGTAACCTTCACCCCCCCTCTCAATGGTATTAGTTGTATAGCTGTAACCTTCCCCCCCCCCTCTCAATGGTTTTAGTATGTAGGGCTGTCACCTTCCCCCCCCCTCTCATGGGTGTGAGTATGGAGGGCTGTACCTTCACCCCCCCTCTCAATGGTGTTAGTATGAAGGGCTGTAACCTTCACATCACACCCCCCCCCTCCATGGTGTTAGTATGAGGGTTCTAACCTCACCCCCCCGCTCAATGGTGTTTTAGTATGAGGGCGGTAAACCTTCCACCCCCCCCTCTCAATGTGCTAGTATGCAGGGCTGTAACCTTCACCCCCCCTCTCAATGGTGTTAGTATGAAGGGGCTGTTACTCAACCCCCCCCCTCTCAAGGTGTTAGTATGAAGGCTTAACCTTCACCCCCCCGCTCAATGGTGTTTAGTATTCGGGCTGTACCGTCAACCCCCCCCTCTCAATGGTGTTAGTATGAAAGGGGCTTTAACCTTCACCCCCCCCTCTCATGGTGTTTAGTATTAAGGGCTGTAACCTTCACCCCCCTCTCAATGGTGTTAGTATGCAGGGCTGTAACCTTCACCCCCCCCCCCCCCCTCTCCATGGTGTTTGTATTGAAGGGCTGTCACCTCACACCCCCCCCACTCCAATATGGTGTTAGTATGAGGGCTGTAACCCACCTCACCCCCCTCTCAAGGTGTTAGTATTAAGGGTTTAACCTCACCCCCCCCTCTCACTGGTGTTAGTATGAAGGGCTTTAACCTTCACCCCCCCCCCCCACCGCCCCCCTCCAATGGTGTTAGTATGTAGGGCTGTACCTTCACCCCCCCCCCCTCATGGTGTTAGTTGAAGGGGCTGATTAACCTTCACCCCCCCCCCCCCCTCTCAATGTTTGTTAGTATGAGGGCTGTACCTTCACCCCCCCCCCCTCTCAATGGTGTTAGTATGGAAGGGCTGTAACCTTCACCCCCCTCTCAATGGTGTTAATATGTAGGGCTGTAACCTTCACCCCCCCCGTCTCAATGGTGTTAATTATGTAGGGCTGTACCCTTCAACCCCCCCCTCCTCTCAACGGTGTTAGATGTAGGGCCTGTAACCTTCACCCGCCCCCCTCTCCTGGTGTCTCTGTCGGGCTTAACCTTCCCCCCCTTCTTAATGGTGTTATATGAAGGCTGTAACCTTCCACCCCCCCCCCCTCTCAATGGTGTTAGTATGAATGGCTGTAACCTTCACCCCCCCCTCTCAATGTGTTAGTATGCAGGGCTGTAACCTTCACCCCCCCTCATCAATTGTGTTTTAGTATGGGTAGGGCTGTAACCTTCACCCCCCCCTCTCATGGTGTTAGTAATGTAGGGCTGTAACCACCTTCACCCCCCCCTCACTGGTGTTGTATGAAAGGGCTGTAACCTTCCCCCCCCCCCCCTCTATGTGTTTAGATGAAGGGCTGTCAACCTTCACCCCCCTCTCAATGGTGTTAGTATGTAACCAAAGGGCTGTAACCTTCACCCCCCCTCTCAATGGTGTTAGTATGAAGGGCTGTAACCTTCCACTCCCCCCCCGCCCCCCCCACCCCCCCCCTCTCAATGGTGTTAGTATGAATGGCTTGTTCACCTTCACCCCCCCCCCTCTCAATGGGTGTTAGATGAAGGTGCTGTAACCTGCACCCCCCCTCTCACTGGTGTTAGTATGAAGGCTGTAACCTTCACCCCCCCCTCTCACTGGTGTTAGTATGCAGGGCTGTAACCTTCACCCCCCCTCTCAATGGTGTTAGTATCGAAGGGCTGTAACCTTCACCCCCCCTCTCAATGGTATTAGTATGAAGGGCTGTAAGACCTGCACGGGCCCCCCCCCCTCATCAATTGGTTTTTATATTAAGGGCTGTAACCTTCACCCCCCCCTCTCTCAATGGTTGTTAGTATGACAGGCTGTACCCGTCACCCCCCCTCTTCAATGGTGTTAGTATGAAGGGTGTAACCTTCAACCCCCCCCTCTCACTTGTGTTAGTAATGAAGGCTGTAACCTCACCCCCCCTCCAATGGTGTTAGTTAGAAGGGGCTGTACCTTCACCCCCCCCCCCTCCTCAACACCTCTGCCTTGTGTTATGTTATGAAGGGCTGTAACACCTTCACCCCCCCCCCCTCTCAAGGTGTTAGTATGACGGGCTTTCACCTTCACCCCCCCTCTCAATGGTGTTAATATGTAGGGCTGTACCTTCACCCCCCCCTCTCAATGGGTTAGTATGTAGGGCTGTAACCTTCACAACCAACCCCCCCCCATCCAATGGTGTTAGTTCATGTAGGGCTGTAAACCTTCACCCCCCCCCCTCTCAATGGTGTTGGATATGTAGGTCTGTAACCTCACCCCCCTCTCATGGTGTTAGTATGTAGGGCTGTAAACCTTCCACCCCCACTCGTTCAATGGGTTAGTATTTTAGTGCTGTAATCTTCACGCCCCCTCTCAATGTGTTAGTATGCAGGGCTGTAACCTTCACCCCCCTCCAATGTGAATTAAGTACTTGGGCTGTACCTTCACCACCCCCTCAATGGTATTGTATGAAGGCTGTACCCTTCCCCCCCCCCTCTCCATGGTGTTGTAATGGAGGGCTGTAAAACCTTCACCCCCCCCTCTCAATGGGTTAGTTATGTAGGGCTGTAACCTTCACCCCCCCCTCTCAATGGGTGTTAGGGTTGTAGGGCTGTAAAACCTTCAACCCCGCCCTCTCAAGGAGGATGGGTGTTGTGGGTTGGTTCGGGCTCTTGTAACCTTCACCCACCCCCCCTCTCAATGGTGTTAACCATGGTCACACTGCCCGATTATTCTCAGAGTCGGGCCGAGGTTAATTTGATGCCCAATCGATTGGCCCATCGCGCTCTCTCTCTAGCAATATGGTCCAATTGCCCGACTCAGGTCCGGCCATTTTAGTTACTTAGCTGTACAGAGTTGTCCGATCCTATTCTGATCCCACTTACCAGTTTTTCACACGTCTCTCAAATCAAAGCACATTTTGTTACTTTAAAAAAATTTTAAAGTTTGAATTTTAAAGGGGATCCTGCGGTCAACCCCGAGATTCACGTGGGCAATTTATGCATGTAGCTGATTGTGCCTTATCATGTACCAATTGGCGCCGCGGTAATTTACCAGTGAGGGGCTGCTGGAGGCTTTAACCACTCTCCCTCGTTCCTTAATGGGTCGCCCAGTCAACCATCTAACACTGATTGCCAAGACTGGTTTGGGATGCGGAGCGTGCAAAGAAATTTTCACATCATCATCAGGCCTCCCAAGATGGTTTCTTCGTCCTTAACATGGTGGGCATACTATTGCGCCAATCTTTCAAGAGGGTGCCAAAAATTGAGTAAATTTTTCTTGCCAATCACCTCCATTGGCCCACGCAAAAACGACACTAACTACTATTGGCGCGCGGAGCGCGTAAGTTCTCTGCCACATTTTGGGGGGCGAATCAAACGGAAAAATGTACTCAGTTGCTCAGTACGCTAAATTTTGAAGTAGGCCTTTTCACTTTTCGCTTTTGTCAAGCTCCAGTCTCATATTATTTAATCCAGTTCTTGTGGAAACCATGCTCACTTCCAGGCCAGCTGTCATGCAATTCGGGTGCTACAAGCTCACCAAAACACATATCCTTTTCAAATTCTATTTTGTGTTTTACTAGTCTGAGTATAAGACATTCCACTGAAATTAAAAAAAAAAACACACAATTAAATGAATTCCCGCAGACGGGCGTTGATGCAATTGAGTGCACTCTAGCACACATCAACACAATCCATCCAAAGCTTCCAGTGAAATTATCAAAACATAACTAACAAATATGGCTTTACTTCTCCCTATCCTGCATGATCTAGTAAAATCGTAGTGGCACTTACGGTGGGTGTTGATGCTAATCTGGTGCAAAATCACACTGAACCAAGCGAGACCGGCGCTGGAACCATGCTCCGGGGGTGGGGTACGGAGCGTATTAGCAATCACGATTCCGCTTCTTGGTCAATTTGACAATCCACTTTGGTCAAAACGTTTCTGGGAAGGCGTAGTGCTTCCACCATCCAGGCCTTCTAGTCCTTTTTCCCTTCTCCCCCTTTTCCCTTTTCCTCCCTGAATTTGTGACTATCATCCTTTTTCTTGAGTTGGTTCCCATGAATTCGAGACGTCTCTTTTGTTGATGTGATTTTACAAAGTAGGTCGCGCCCCATACGCGTTATGCCTAATCATTACGGCGACACTTTATAGACTTATACCAGGCTGTTTCCAGCAGTGAAGATAATTTAATAAACACGGCGCGATTGTTGTTGGGCCCGTATAGCAGAACCCTTATTCATAAAGTTCTAAACTCATTCCAAATATGAGTTTTTTAATTATAATGCTGTCATAATTAAACAACATTTATGACATGATATATCAGTAGGCGGGCTCACATATTTGGCGTCATCAGTGCTAGCCTCAGGATTTATCGACAAGGGGTTACAAACTTTCCCTGGGGGGTCACAACATTTCATAGCGAAAGAGTTTGCGAACAGTGGTCCTCCTTCTCGGCAGTTGGAAGATATTTTTTTCTTTCTGCGGGAACCACTCCCTCACGTTTCATATTTCGAGAACATGAAATCACCTTACTATACACGACGGGCCCATTCCGCCATCGTTGGCATGTGGGATCTTTGTAAGAGTTTTTGTGCTTTCAATGCTGTGAACCGCAATGATATCATCCGAACCCCCACACACTTTCGCTTCGAAAAAACCTTGCTGTTCACCTCGGCAACTTATTGAGCGATCAGGAGGGAGACAAAATTTTTGGAAGGTGGCAAAAGAATCAAAGAGGGGATATGTCAGGGGGCCCCGCCTCATTGGGACCAGAGGGCAAAGCCTCGTGGGGGTCCCTGGGAGATTGGCAGTATCATTCAGAAATCACCATAACCGAGATCTCCGCGAAGAATGCTAATTATTTCATGCGTCTCAAAACCAACTTTAAGGTTTTTAATTATCCTCTCTCTAGTGCTCTCCCTCTATAAGAAGCCTGACGTTTCGGATGTCTCATCCCCCGCACCCTCATTCTCCCCCTGTAGTGCGGCCACTGGCACTGGTTCTTTTCCCGTTGGCTTCGTAGGTCGTGTCAAATACTTCCATGGTTCCGGTTTCATATTCCCGAAGTGTAATGAAGGATTGCATATATTAGGCCTACATGCAACTGTGTTGAAACGCCGATGCTCTGCTCCGTAATAAGGATCCAAACAGGATACACCACATTTTCACTGCAAATTCGATCTTTTTCACATCACACCGTCAGCTAATCGACACTACATGGCCGCAACGCTGCTATTCGGACTACTCTTGGGAAGTTTTCAACTTCCTTTCAAAATTAATGACGTATGGCAGATCTCACCTAGAAACAAATTGGCTCTCTCCCCTCTCCTCTGCCGCTCTCTCTCTCTTTGGAAGGTAATAATTAAACCTCGCGAGGGTGTAGGGCTGGGGCGCTGGACTTGCCTGAAAAAAGCGATATTGGCAGAATGGTAATAGGCTGGGTGGCGATTTCCACTGGGGGCCCTGGGGGTCACAGCTTTGTCTTGGGGTGGGCAATGTCCCCATGACCCTCCCCACCCGTACTACGCCACGTTGGTGCATAATTGTCATGTGCCTTTGATGTCTCTCTGCTGGATCGCCACGGTAATGGGCAGACCGTTTGCGCTCTTTGTTCTTCTACAGTGATGAAGTTAGTTTTTGCTGTAGCCATATGTTAATATACATATGCGTATGAGACCAACCCATTACCTACCATACCCACCCCCCCCTAACCCCGCCCCCCCCCAATCTTAGAGCTTTGCCCACAATTGTCAATTTCTGGAAGTGAAACTTGTGCTAGCAAATCTATATTGTTTTACTGCATTGTCATTTGGTCATTCAGGTTTTGACACAATATGGGAACCGAGCTACGATATGTAGATGCTTAGAAATAGGAATTATCATAGTCGCTATCATATTGGACTCAGTGGAGGTTTCCTGTTGCCACATCATACTCCCCTCTGACCTCAAGGGTAGTAGTAAAACGGTCATAATTTTTGCAAAGATTTCCAACCCCCACCACCTCCTTATCGTGGCCTATAGCTTACTAGTCCATGAGAGGGCCCCTGCCCCTCGCCACCATGGCCCACACTTTTTAACTTGCGAGCGCTCTAGTTGAAAGTGGAGCCACGTACCGATTCTTGACCCCCTACCCTTTCCCTTCAACAAACAGGTGACCCATCAAACCATTGGATGACTCAGTCCCCCAAAAGTTGTGAGCTGCTTTTATTTAGCCTGTACTGCAGATAAGGGGGGAGGAAAAAATGATTGCATAATAGACAATGTGAATAATGGATAATAGAGTGGATTGTCATTGAGCCAGTGCCTTGGTGACAACAAACATGTCATACTACACTAAATGAGCCATAGCCCCATGAAATCCTGGTTTCCTGGATTGGCAAGTGATTGGCAGTTGCCTCCTGTGAAGAAGCCGCCTGATCCCCCAACTGAAAAAAGTCTGGCGACGTCACTGATCGAAAAGGTTTTGCAACCCCTCAACACCCCCCACCCCCCCCCCCTTTTGCCGCCGGCTACACTACACTCCACAGTGTTCATCCGCAGTACGTCCCTTGCTCTGTTTACATTACAATCTGGTGCAATTTTGATCAGAGCGCTATAAAATCGGCAGTTGAATGTTCCAGGCTAACCTATAAGTCGGCTATAACACCACAATCAACATTGTAGCCTAAGTTACACTCGGCCTAACAGTTAGGCCTAGATCAAGTGACTTCCATCATAATTATCACACAGTGGGACTTGATATGTTTTTCCTTCATGTTTGTGTGCACTTTTCACTCCAAATCCCCCCCGGGGAGCACGTCAGTGAATTATACTGATCAGATTTGTAGTAACTCTCCAATGTTTTGGGCTCTCCGTGAAGAAACACGGCAGTGCCGAATCGAAATCCCAGCCATGTTGACGTTCGGAACATGGATTTTGCGAATTCTTTGCACGAGCACCAGTTTTTCGCGATAATAATTCAGGGCCATTGCATCTGTGATCACTCACTATCGGTACTCTGTAACCGTTGAGAACACACTTCATAGTGTCAGTCTATGTACATAGGCCTAACGGCACACTAGTCATATGCAAATGGCTTAGAGACTATCTATTTGCGGGTATTTTACACTAATGACTGACGTCAAAACACACAAAGAGAATGTGTCACACTCAAACTCTCAAACTGTCACAGTGGCCTAATGTTACGTCCCGCTGTACAACACAACACTGTGAATATATCCTTAATGTATGGGCCCGTATTTAGGGCTGTATGAGTCGAAGCTCTGTCCGAGTCCATCACATAAAATGTACATTTTGAGAAGTATTCCCGACTTTAGACGTGTGATAAGTGCCTCTCAGGGCGCATTGAATTACCTAATTTGTTTTGTTACTCGTAATTGATCAGCATCAGAACGCCTCGTTAACATGACATTTATTCCCATTTACTGTACTTACCGCATCGTGAATAACAAGAACACAACAAAAACTCGCCCCCCGCCAAGAGGTCGACTGGCTTGATAACGATTCGGTCGGTTGATTATAGTCTGACATGTCCAGACACTGATCGATCGGGCGTTGAAAAGAAGGGTGGTCACATTTGGCCGATTTCTTTTTCTTTCAACGATTTCCATTCTAGTCAGCCGACTCATGAATCGGCTTACGACTCGGTCATGTACCAGGCTTTAGTATGTAGGGCTGACCCTCACCCCCCCACTTACCCCCCCGCCCCGCTCAATGGTGTTAGTTTTGTAAGGCTATAACCTTACCACCACCCCGCACCCCCCCCCCCCCTCTCAAGGGTGTTAGTATGTAGTGCTATAACCTTCACCCCCCTCTCAATATGTTATAGTAGGCTGTAACCTTCACCCCCCCCTCTCAAGGGTGTTAGTATGTAGGACTGTACCTCCCCGCCCCCCCCCCCCCGTCTCATGGTGGTAGTATGTAGGGCTGTACCTTCAATCCCCCCCCATAGTTTTAGAGTGTATATGTTACTTGAATTTGAGTGGCATTTGGGACTTGCAACTTCGGAGTGTTCACAATCCATTTGCTTGTTAGAATGACTCTTGATAATAACAAGTTTGTGTCTTATGCAATTTATTCTGTTGATATTCTCCCCATCCCCAGAGGCTCCCAGCTGTCTGGCAATGCCTTCGGAACCCCCGATCGGCAGTACTCTTGGCCAATGGCACACCGCCTAACTACAGTATCTCCGAGAGAAGATACCAAACTGAATATCTTGCCTATTGCATCTGTTAAAAATGACAGTGCATGCTGCAGGGATGCTGTTTCCATTGTTAGCTAAGTGTCATCACTATTGTGAATACAATTTTGTACAATTTAGATCTGACTGTGTTACGCAGCTGTGGGTGGACATACTGTTGTATCTAAGCGACAATAATGAGAATGAGCAATGTGGGAGGAAAAACAATGTGATCTTTTTTTTTCTGAGAGGATGTGCATAATAATCACAATGTTATTGATCATTGTAGCAGTGAATGTTGGTAAACTAGAAGCAAGCATTACAGCTTGCGTGATATTGACACTATAAAGCACCATCTTGAATACCTGGTTGGATTGACTAGTGAATGATAATACCGATTGGCTTTCACTAAAAGGCAAGTTTGCCTTAGTACTGATGACCCATCTGCAGTGCTATGTATCATGAGCTGCCACTGGATAAATTGCTTCCCTTGGAGCAGCCCAGTCACCATGTATTCAAGAATTTGGGGGCATCTAATTGTATGGCTGCATTCACATGTTGAAAGTTGGTGTTCTCAAGCAGCCAATACGGAGTGAGCTAGCGAAGCAGGCATGTCACATACAGCCTGGTTGGGGCGTAGTAGCAGCCTAAAATACTCTGAAATTTGTGTTTTGTCTTTTTGGAGCCTTAGAAGCACATATGTCCATGTTGTAGTGGTGCATGATCTCCTCAGTGATTGGTGGTGCATGATCTTGACCCCAACCCTCAGTGGTTGGGGTGCATGGTCTTGACCCCCCATTCCTCATTGGTTGGTGTTTGGTGTTGTTTCTTGACCCCTCCCCAACCTTGCACCCATTTGCGCCATATATGCTTTTGTACTAGCTTTAATAGGTCAAGCACTTTACGATGTTACCCGTATATCGAGGACCAGCTCTCCAACGATCCTAGAGAGTAGGTTAATGCTGGTTTACATGCAGGCTGTATTCAGACTCCTCATATCCCAATCATTGCCTGGTCAGGGTGGGAAAATGGAGGCAAGTGCCTTATCCAAAGACGGACCAGAAACACTGATTAGACTGTATGGGTATTCAAAATGGGCGGTGCCCTGAGGAGGTGGTCTGTAAAAATGTGAGATCCATGTCAAGAGTTGTAAACCAAGGTCCTGAGTAATATATGGTTAAATGCACAATCAAAACTATCAATTATTCAAAATTCAGTCAAATATATATAATGCAGACAAGGTCACAACCACTGTCAAAGTGAGCGAGTCATTATTCCAGTCATGTTCACTGCATTGAGTAATGCATTGTATATACCCATCCTGAGAGGTGGTTACTTATAGCTGGCAAGCTGAGCTAGGCATACAGGGCAAGAGTGTTGAGCCAGAACCACTGTATCCAGCTGTTTTCAGGCTGAGAGATATTCTGGTGCCAGGTTGTGTAGTTATGTGAACCAGGACTAGAGTTTGTATTCACATCTAACAAGGATTGGGAGGATATGGTTAACTGCTAATGCGTGGGTTGTGTGCTAAGAAATATTTTAGCTGCTGAATAAACAGTTGTGATACTTTGAATTTGAGGTGCAGCTGAGTACATCATTAAGCTAAATTCAGAGTTGAGACTGCTTTCATTGCAATTATGAACCAGTATTAGTCAACCTGCTATAGTTTATTTATTATTTTTTATTTATTCGGTTCTACAACCCGCAAATAAAAATTACCCAAACGATTAGAGATATGTATCCCTCTAATCCATTGTATCTCTAACAGTCAAAAGTAGCTAGAGTAACTATTACATTATTTCGAAGTAAAATTGCATTGCGTACCGTGCACAAAAGATTAGCAGTGTGGCTATGCGTATTTCCACGGAGACGCAATTCGAACCACACGTGCTGAACCAGAGGGTTCTGCGCGTGTGAACATTACGTTCACGAATGCAACGAGCAACGCGTTGTTCCACCTGTTTGAATCCTGTCAAGGCAGTACACCCTCTGAAGCACGCATATACTGAGAGCAGGATCTGTGCGTGCAAACATAAACTCCCAAAGGCTCATGCAACCTTAATTTTGCGTTGAAAAGTATTGAGTTTACTCAAGACGCAGCGAATTGAGCAAGTATTTGATTATTGTGTTACTCTGATCAGCTGCCTGTTATTGCAAAAATAACGATGTGCCACGTGATTGGGGTTAGCCAATCAGAATTTTGTATTCGCGATATTTAATACACCTTGCAGCATCTATCTCCTGAGCACCTCAAACCATTGAGTCATGGCTCAGCCTACATACTGGTAAATAGGGCCACTGTGGCCTTTGGAAATCAGCAAATTACTTTAAAGTTACGCCTCTGTTTTCTTTCTTTTCTTTCAATCAGAATTGCACTCTTGTTGTAGAATCAGCTTAGCCCTCATAGACTTGTAAACTGTCAAAAATTTAGAGATTGCCTAAATTAATGTTACAACCAAACCAATTGGTTCTGTTATTCCTGGAAACTATATCCATTTACTACAGAGCAAGGTTGGTTTGTAGTGATTCCAAAGCTCTTTTTTTTCTTCAAAATGTTGACTGTAGTACTGTACAAAAAATTATGAAGGAACTAACTACAGTTAGTTAGGTATGCAAATGGAGTGAAAGGACAACAGTGCTATTACATGGATTTAATTCGGCTGTGGATCTTACACTGCCTATAACAACTTCAGCTAAAAGGAGTTGTTTGTTCTATAGGTGGCTGTAGTGCCATGCACATGGCCGGTGCAGCGACTGGACCCCGAGAGTGTGCCATGGGATGGAGCAGGGAGACAGAGTGCAGACATTCCAGAAGAGTGAGGAAAAACTTTAGTTTGGAGTGTGCCACCAAAATACCATCTAAATCTAGACCCATTTCCAGCGACCACCTACAAGCAGCATCAGGAAATTGGCACTGTAATCTTCCAAGACCTGTCATTATTGTGTTTAGAAAGAGAGTTTAACATTGCAGTGTGTGCAGTGATTCATGCCTCAAAGTGTTGAACCGGACCCCAAAAACAGCTACATACCAAAAATGAAGGCCCTCTACACCTTTGCATAAAAAGGGGCTATGTCTGTAAGGATTTCCGTCTGACCTCTGTTGACCTGTATAGGACAGCTATGATTGCGTAAATTCTAGAATGTTACCTTGAGTGACCTGACCGAAGGAGCATTTTAGATTACTCCACAGGTCAATGTTCACCCTTCAGAGCATATAATAGGCCTCCTATGACTTAAACAATGAGAACCATATACTTACAACTACAACTTACATTTTTATCCAAGAACAATCATTGTGTTGACAAGGATTTTATACTTTGACCCCAGAACAATAGAGATTATCTACTCCTCTTGGCCAGCCTACATACCAAATGACAAGCCAGAGCTTATACATCAATTTGTAGTGAACGGATGTACTGTTTATAAGACGTTTTAGATTTTGACCTATGATGACATGACCTGAAAACATTAGGCTCATCTACTCCATATGGCTAACCTACATGCCAAGCGCTCTTCGTCTTAAACAGTTATCCCGTTCACGAGAGGCTTGACGGACGAAACCACACACACACAATATTGACGGAAGAGCTCTTCGTCTTAAACAGTTATCCCGTTCACGAGAGGCTTGACGGACGAAACCACACACACACACAATATTGACGGAAAAAAACCTAGGCGGTGACCTCTAGGAAAGGACTCGTCACATGAATGACGACAGAACAGGCCAAATCTCTTCTGGACATTTTATTTGGTTAAATGGCTGTGAGAATAACACAGCCCAGGAATGTATCACAGGACCCAGGCGGCCGGACCTCGATCTCGACCAGCGAGGCTACGGGGGGATACCAGAACATTGGGACCAGCATCCTACAGGAAACTTGATGAGAATACAGGAATAACTCGTTGAAGGGCACAATGGGCCAGGAACATCCAGTTAATGGCCACAGGTTAGGCACCACGATGAACACTAACAATAACACCAAAGTAAGTCGTAACTGACGTGGGCTATGCACTGAGCTATGTAGATCCCTTCCATCTATGGCGTAGAATCAAACTGACATCTTGGTCGTAGAATCAGCTTATAACTGCTATGTGTGCCTCCTCCCTGAAGAGTACTCAAATCTCCTAGAAAAATCCAAGGCAACAATATTGAAAAAAGTATATCAAACTTGTTATTCATCTTCAGTAAATGTTTAAATACAGTTGAGCATCATGGATTTTTTTTCCTTGAATGGCACTCATGAATAGGGCCACATATCCTCTCCATGGAGCTATTATATTAACTGGAGAGGCATAGCAGGTAATTACTGTAACTATGTGAAGAGAAGGAGTGTCCACGTGTGAGTTACAGTGACAACAAGCAATTGCAGTTGTATGATTAACTTCAAACTGCAGGGGAGCTGTGGGGACAAATTCTATGTGAAGCAACATAGACCAGTTCTGCAAGAAAATCACTGTCACCTTGGCATAGTTGCTCCTCCTTCCTGGGAAATTTTATTTTTGACCCAGCTGAAGAGTTTGGAGAACCTATTCAGTTTACTTGTGAGGTTGTAGACTTTTTTTTCTAGAATCTCACCCTGGATACAAAAACCCCAGACATGAACATCAACATACACCAGTACATTTTATTGAAACTACTTCCATAATTCCCTGTTCTGACAGGCTGGACAGGCCTATTTCACCAATCCAACCTGCATGGGGGGAGCCATAACGCTTGTTAGCAGTGACATTGAACAGGCTGCTACGTCATCTTCAAGTCTTTGGTAAAAGTCTAGATGCTGGTTAGTACCTATCAGGTTATAGTTAGACAGTAGTTAGTGACCCATCAACACAAAGTGTGAGAAGTTAGAGCTTCCTCTGATAGGCGGGGTGATACCACACTGAAATGGTCAAACAGATGTTGCCTAAACGTCCAGTGTTTCAAGGTTTCAAAGTAGGCCCAGGTGAGCTCAACCTGGGTTGGAATTTATAGATTGCCATAAAATTATGACAATTACAACAGCAGCACACCCCTTTAGGATGACAGATATGATATTTATTTAAAAGTGGTACACCCAGTTGTGCGTACTCTTCATTACTCTTAATCCTCAAAGGAATTGGTTGGGGAAAACAGTGTATGCAGAGAATAGGTATTTGTATCTTCAATGTATACTGTACATCAATCATTCAGCTCTGACAGATAAGAACAGCTATATCAAAGTAGTTGCAGCCCATTACTGTCCACCACACACATTGAGCATTCCATTACTGTCCACCACACACATGAGCATTCCCATTACTGTCCACCACACACATTGAGCATTCCATTACTGTCCGCCACACACATGAGCATTCCCATTACTGTCACCACACACATTGAGCATTCCATTACTGTCCACCACCACACATTGAGCATTCCCATTACATTCCACCAACACATTGAGCATTCCCATTACTGTCCACCACCACACATTGAGCATTCCCATACTGTCCACCACACACATGAGCATTCCATTACTGTCCACCACACACATTGGCATTCCCATTATGTCCACCACACACATTGAGCATTCCATTACTGTCCACCACACACATTGAGCATCCATTACTGTCCACCACACACATTGAGCATTCCCATTACTGTCCACCACACACATGAGCATTCCATTACATTCCACCAAAGCGAATAGTTCTGCCAAGCTGGATGTGGTGCATTTTGGTCAATTCCAAAAAACCCTAGCTAGGCGTTATTGCAATATGGTGGGATATGATTGGTTAACTAGCTGACACTAGCAATGATGAAATAGTTATTTGTTTGTTATGCGTCAGTTGTGTGAATCATTTTAAATCAAGCAGTGTTTATGTGGGCATATCTGCACATGCAGTTAGTAGCATTCCTTTATGAAACCCTATCGCAAAATCCACCACCTGGCCTACCCATCATATGCACACTATAACTGCCGCTAATTTAACCTTCAACCAAAACTGATGTAGAAATTGCCCTGCTGCTTATTGGATGTTCCACGCTAATTATTGTATTCCAATGTTTTCAGGTATTCTTTCAATTTTTTCAGGGTTTGTCGAATGGGGATCAACCACAATTTTCGCTTTTTAACCGTGACATAAACAATCCCGACTCAAATAGCTGAATAACTAATGAACAACTAAAATTGCCTTGGTCTTCATTCAGCGGTATTTTGAGCCGTTGTGATTTCCGGTTAGAATTTGTTTGATGGGAGTTAACAATAGCAGTTCACCATCAATTTTTGCCAAATTAACTGTAGCCCATTAGTGTCCACCAATCAGGTGGCTGCAGTTCATGATAGCCAATCATAATGACTACGTGTCAGAAAAACAATTATTAGTCCTTAACGACGTTAGTCCATGCTGACTTCCAGTTCTGTGAAACTGGCTTCAGTCCAGTGCAGTTCTATCACAATTGTTGCTACTGCATGGTTGACGGTATCAACTATGTGGTGGGGAGGTGTACAAATTGAGAGCCATACAAACCCTGTGCTCATCAATTTGCCTGCACTCTAATCCAATGCAAACACCTGAACGATGGTTCATGGTTTTGGTTACTTGAGGTCCACTGCCTGTATATCTGTTCTTTAGTGTCGTTAAAATTACAGTGAACCCTCTCCATCGTTAACATCTGACCGCCACAGTGCAATTTCATACCAATCAGCAATCAGTGCTTCTCGATCTGTCTGCTGCCCTTAACTAGACCCTTCAGAGTTCCCTGATCGTTGACAACTGGAGGATGCTCCAGTACTTGTGGTCGATCAAACAAACTCTTGTCTTCTTCTGGGTTCATGAATCTATCCCTCTCCATTGCTTCTTCTGTGGGTGGAAATTAAGGAACAAGTGAGTTCTAGAACCACCAGTCTCATCTGTTTCACAATCAGAGGTTGTTTTGTTCAATTCCATTCAGCCTTTTCCAATTTCCGAAATAAGCATCACTGATCTTGAACTTTGAAATGATGCCATCTTCATACCTCATCTGCAAGAAGAACTTCAGTCAAAATTACAGCACAAAATCATTTCTATTCTTGGGAAAAAATGGTGATCGGTCTGCGAATTTTCACAGAAAACGAACCCAGACTGGGCCACATCAAATGTATATGTTTCGCCACAGGGACCTATTCCAAGAAAAATTACAAATTTTTTACCTTTTTCAACTTTGTTTTTTTCAATTGTAGTTTTTGTATCAGTCAGTACAATAAATTACAAGTTATACAGTTGGGATCTTCGAGGCTGGAAAGGAGGACATAAAATAACGGCTGATAGAAGTTATTCAGTATGTGCCACCCATCCTGATCTCAGGGGTCGCAGATGATAACAGCAGAGATATTTGGCTGAGGAGGCAGGTTATTTTTCGGTCATGGAGCACTGGGTTCAAGACAATAGACTTGGTAAATTTAAATTCCATTGAAAACGCGGAGGCATTTTCCGACGTGCGTTTAGACAGAGGCATGTCTCCTCACACTGATCTCACCCACCCCGGTGTAAGAGGGGTTAACCTGGTGAGGTTAACAACAGTAGGGCGCACTGTGTTGGCTACCAGGGGTGTAATGAGTCGTGAGCGAATGTGTACCCTGAGTAGTGCAGAGAAAGTCTCCTATCAGTTTTCCTATGGTCAGGGGATTAGGTTGCTATAGTCGTGAGACTATGAACCCGAATAATTTAATCCATTGGTTGACTAGTGTGATTGATATTCAATAATAATCGATGATAATTCTGGAATGTGATTGGTCAATTTGGGTTGGGGGAACATGCATAAACCTATGGATTATGCATGACTGTAAGTAAACCACTAGTGGATGCATATGCTGAACTATTGTGTCTAGTAAACAATGGTATTTACAGTCTTTCTGCCAATAGAATGCATTGCAAATGCAGGCCATGCTGCCTATCTCAATTTTCAGTCCACTGAAAACGCGATCATGAGGTGTCATGTTCATGCAATAAGAGTTGATAATATGAAATTAGGTTTCAGATTGATAGAAAGGCTTGGTTCACCCTGTCATATTTTGTTTTAATATCCCTGTGTTGGCAAGATCAGAATGAGGAACAAAAAGCAAAAGTGTCGTTTGGCATTGTCTGCGTGTGCATTTTAGCATTTGTCTGTTTCCATTATTAGAGGCCACTCCAAAATCTGAACTAGTGGTCACTGTCCAGCCAGGGATTACAGGCTATAATGAGCTGTCCCCATGGTGATAATTAGCTAGGCCACCTGTTGCAGCCCTTCCCACATTCCCTTGGTGCACAAGAGAAGGAGGTTTTTGGGGTGGTCTCTCTGCTGATGCTGAATACCCCCCACCCCCCCCCCAAAAAAAAAAGTCTCGGTAGGAACTTTGATAGAGCTCATTAGGAGTCAGGAAGTGAAGTTCCAGGGACATAGAATGACAAGCATTATTCAATTTTGACGCGCCACTCATTGAATGTAATTTGTTTTATTGAATGAAGAAGTTATTCGATGGTTGGTTGTGTTTCATCCATGTGATAATGCACTCCTGTGGGGTTAATTCTGTTGCCAGATGTATACCAGGCATCGGTTGAATACCCATGGCCATGGCCATTAATTATCCTGGAGATAATTTGTCCTGATTATACGAAATATAATGGCTGTAGGAGTGACCAGTGGACAACTGACAACAAGTTGATTTTCTACATGCCTGAAAACTCATTAGTTGGCCGGAGTGCATCACTCAAAGAGTTGATATACTACTGAACTGTAATATGCACTGGATGACTGGTGTACTTGACTTAGAGTGGATATTCCACCCACCTATAACATTCATTTGTTGATCAATGTGCACAATTCTTATTACTACTACACAATTATTTTACTTGCCCATAACATGAATCAGTTGAACAAGATGCTTGACATGCAGATGACATTCTACTAACCTATAATATCTATTAGTTGACCAATATGTCTGACATAGGGATGATATTCTACATACCTATAGTATCCATTGGTTGACCAGTGTTTGCGTTATAGATGTCCTACTAACCTATAATACGCATTAGTTGACCAATATGTCTGACATAGGGATGATATTCTACATACCTATAGTATCCATTGGTTGACCAGTGTTTGCGTTATAGATGTCCTACTAACCTATAATATCCATTAGTTGACCAATATGTCTGACATAGGGATGATATTCTACATACCTATAGTATCCATTGGTTGACCAGTTTTTGCGTTATAGATGTCCTACTAACCTATAATATCCATTAGTTGACCAATATGTCTGACATAGGGATGATATTCTACATACCTATAGTATCCATTGGTTGACAAGTGTTTGCGTTATAGATGTCCTACTAACCTATAATATCCATTGGTTGAACAATATGTTCAACATAGTAATGATATTCTCCATACATATAATATCCATCAGTTGACCAGAGTGTTTGACAGAGCAGATATTTTACTTACCTATAACATCTATTGGTTGACCAGTGTGCTTGACATAGAGTTGATTTAGCTGCTTCTTCAACTTGATAATCTCCTCTGCTTGAATTTTAATGTCTGTTGCTTGACCCTACAGAAGGAGAAAAATTTGCACTATTGGTCTTAAATACAAATTTTCTTCAATTACTCAGGTAAAAGAGCAAACTACCAGTCTACAGCCTAAAAACATTTATAATCCCATTTTTTTATTCATTCGAATGTTTTTGCAAGCATATTCGGGACAATTGTAGAATTACTAATTCAGACTCACTGATGAGGGCAAATGGTGCCACGGCACTGGTCAGCAGCTTCAAGACCATCCCTGAGCAAGTGGCTAGGCCTACATAGGGCAAACATCTCTGCGCTCCCTGTGTGAACCGCTACCCGATTTTCTGAGCAATCCAGAGATATGGCAGCAGCCCTGTATCAGACGTAAGGTATGCATGTCTGCAACTAGGGCATGGACTTATTATTTCAACTTAAATACACTATTGGACTCATTAATCCACTATTTTAACAAGCCCTACACATCATTCCGAATAGTGAGACAGAGGTAGAAAATAGGCTGTTCCCATTCCTTGGGTACCGGTCTAATCCTCATTGAAATCGACAGGCTATGCCTCAATCAATCAGATTGACAGGCTGTGCCTCATTCTTCAAGTTTGACAGGCTGCGCCTCATTCCTGGAGTTTGACAGGCTGTGCCTCATCCATTGAGTTTGACAGGCTGTGCCTCATTCCTGGAGTTTGACAGGCTGCGCCTCATTCCTGGAGTTTGACAGGCTGCGCCTCATTCCTGGAGTTTGACAGGCTGTGCCTCACTTCAAGGAGTTCCACAGGTTGTGCCCCATTTCTTGAGTTCAACAGGCTGCGCCACATTCCTGGAGTTTGACAGGCTGTGCCTCAATCCATTGAGTTTGACAGGCTGGGCTTGATCCATTGAGTTCCGAAGGCTGTGCCTCGTTCATTGCGTTTGGCAGGGTGTCCTCACTCCTGAAGTTTTAATAGCAGGATGTGCCTCATTCCTGGAGTTTGACAGGCTGTGCCTCATTCCTGGAGTTTGACAGGCTGTGCCTCATTCCTGGAGTTTGACAGGCTGTGCCTCATCCATTGAGTTTGACAGGCTGCGCCTCATTCCTGGAGTTTGACAGGCTGTGCCTCATCCATTGAGTTTGACAGGCTGTGCCTCACTCATTGAGTTTGGCAGCTGTGCCTCATTCCTCTTCAGTAATACCTACCACTGCTTGTCCTGATGGTTGATGCACCCTATCTGGATTAGGCAGGCTGTGCCTCATTCCTGGGCTACCAGCTGTCAGTAGTAGTGACCCCATACTAGAGGCCTGTCCAACACACCAGGTTGCTATTGGGGGTAGGATGTACTGCATGGTGGTCTATACCGAGACCAGACGTGACTACACCACCTGCCAGAAAAAAGAAAAAATATCATTAAATAAAAAAAAAATGATCAGAACACCATTTCTCCAAATGTGCAAAACATGCATGGCTTTGGTATGCCTCCTGGAGCATTAAACATTAAACAAAACAGCAATTAATTTCAAGGCTAACTACTGACCTATGTCTGCAGACCAATATAGAGCTCACAAAAAATCTGCACCCTACTTTTTTGCCCAAATGAAAAATTAACCAATCCATACAATAATGGTAGGACCTACTGTACCGAAAGACTATGATGGATGCCAGCCCATTGCAGAAAAAACAGTTTTTTTTTTCTTGGGCATACAAGACAGATTGATTGATTAGACCAATTGACTGACTGATGTTAAATTGAATGATTTTGACATGATAGGTAGGATTGATTAAATTAAAATATCTGTCACTAACACTAGCACTTTACAAACGTAGGGGCACTGTGTGCCTATTCTCAGACAAGGCTGACAGTGAGAGTTGGAATACCTCACTGCTGTAATTTTGTAGGGGTACTAAATGATAGGGATTTTTGACAGAAACGACAGAATAATGTGACCTTACCTGGACTGTTGTGTACATATGATACTGGTTTCTTGGAGCTTTCAGACTGTAAGAAGAGCAGCTGAGCTATCACCAGACTAGACATAGCATCTGAAACCTGCAGTGAACAAAAAGTCAAATGTCCACAGTATAAAGCAGGATCACGACTCTGAGCTCTGGCTTGAGGCTCTAAAACTACTTTGGTGACAATGCACAGTCCCTGCTCCAGTGCGGGCCAGTCGACTGTCATAAGACTAACTAGTTCTCAGGTTGAACTAATGCACAAACCCTGTTTAACCATCCCAATGAATTCTGCAGCCAACATTACTGATACATATTCAAACTGTGTTCATTGGGTGCAGGGATCACATGAGACGTAACACAGGGGGACAAGGGAACAATCCGCGTGCCCAATACCCTCCCCACTTGGATAGTATTAATTTTGGTCATAGTGAACACATCTACTTTCTCAAAAAAAAACGTGTCTCAAGACCAGGAATCTCCCTTCAATATATCTACATGTATGTTGCAATGCTTGGGGATTTAGCATCCTCCACTTTAAATGATGCATATCAAAGTCATTGAAGAAAGTCTACACAAACAAAGTTTCCTGTGTCTCTTCATCTTTGAGCATGTGTATGATTGCAAATAGCATTGATACGAGACTCCCTCATATGTGATTTCCATCCTCAGCACGTATATAATAATAATATGTACCTCGTTCTATATAGCTCTCTACCTGTACACAGTACAGTCTCAGAGCGCTGGTGGCCATTCCCCCTGGTCAATGGTAACTTGTTCGGCCCGCACCATAGTGACACTTCGAGCTATACACCTCCTAGGCAACTCGCCAATGGTTGCCCCCCACAACATGTCCCCGGGGACGTTTCATCACAGCTGCCGTAATCAGCGCACCTGTGAAATTACAAGTCAACCTCTCAGAGGTTCCAAATAATGCCTGGGTAGGACGAAGCACCGAGATAAAGCGCCTGCCTCAGGAAGGCTACCGGAAAGGCCATCCGGCCGGGATTCGTACTCGGAACCATTCGATCACAAGTCCTAAGCTCTACGGACTGAGCTGATCCAATCTCCATGAATTTGTCAGGAGGGGGAAAATTTTTTATGAAGACTATCTAGCTTAGGGCTACCATCGGGTGGGGGTGAAGCATTTATTACATTTTTGGCCAAATAAGCCTCCCACATCGCAAGAAATAGCGCCTCCAAGTTCCAAGGCCTTGTACGATTACAACATTCAAGCATATGCTACTTGGAAATGCCAAACACTCTAGAGCTTCGACAAGTCCATTTTTGTTTTTGTTATTTTACGTGTTGCCGTCCCCCTTCAGGTAACAGAGGAAGTTCAATTGATACAAGTCATGTACACAACATCAGAATAGAGGGGTTGCAGTGATGTAATATTTTGTGAATTGTGCTCATTGACTGGAGAGAAAAGCAACTGTTTAAATCATAGGCTGTTATAATTTTATTTGCTTGTTTTTCTCTATTTTTTGTTTTTTTATTGTTGCTGGATGACATTTAGTACTTTCTGATTAAAATAATGCCTATTATTGAAAAGTCTTGGTTTGTATACAGCCAGGTTACTTACGGTCCTCATGACGCCACAATCCTCTCCTTCAGTAGCCTGGAGTAGATGTCATAGGCTCTCTCACCTCTACCCTGCAACATGTAAAGAATGACACAGTAACATAGTATGAAGAAAGACTGCCTACAAAGAGTTGCATATCTTTTATCCCAGCATGAACTATTTATGCGAATGGATGTCACAAGTGCAGCTGGCTTTAAAGAGGTGAAGTAATCATTTGCGTAATTGCATGGAAATAAATGCTATTTGAATTTTAGGATGCAGTGTTAATCCTCCAGTAGCTACCAGTTTCACCCTACTCAGACAGAATTATGTTATTGCCCACGAGAACAATTTTCTAGTCCTCCACCTGTGTAGTGGTAGTTTATACGTAGTATATAATATAAAATTTGCCAAATTTTATCACACTCTGCGGCCTACACAACACTAATATTGTGATACAGATGTCCACTTTACAATGGATTAACATCCATCTCGACATTGATGTTATGTGGCTTTTTAGATCGTACAGTCCTCATCAAATGCACCTTGGGCCCTACAGAGAACTCTCATTAGTAATCCCTATCTCAACTAATGTTATGGTAAATTGACAGATCCTGGCATTACGAGAGAATGGATTCGTTGGCCAATATGGTTACAACAAGCAATACCCGAATACAGGGGAAGGTGATGTGACATGGTAATTATTTCTGTGTTATTAGGATGTTGTACAAGCATTCGACTCATGCATGAATGTGATAACTTACTGTGAGGATAACTTACCGTCTGTTCAATGACAATTGGGGATTGTCTGGAAACTTCGTGATAACGTCTGCCAACACAATGGGCCAATAGTTGTCTACAAGCAAGAGGAGGAAAAATAGATTTGAAAAATAGTGAAGAAAGAAAGTGACGCCCTAGAGTATATGAGGCAAACTACAAGGGAGCAATGAGGAACTACTTCACCCCATAGCTGCCTGTCTGCCAGATTGCCGGTGAAGATCAAGCATAACAACGGCAGATGCATGCATCAACACCGATAAAACTACCAAAGAAAGTTAGGAATTATTGATGCATGTATTTTGCAATTTCTTGCTTCAATCACGACTCCACAAATTTACTACTTAGTTGGTGTAAAAAAACAAAGGGGGGGGGGGGGGGGGGGCCACTTTGTAACTGATTTGTTTTTACTCTCCTTGTTGCTGACAATTGTGGAATTCCTTGACTGAATTTTCATGCTGTTCATCATTCTCAGTTATTGAAGGGAATGTCTTACTTGCCCCTCCATTTATGATTATCATTTTCTTCATCACTCTCCGCACTCCCTCTTACAACATAATACCCTCCTTTGAATTATGTCCGCAGACTGGAATGCAGTGTAGTCCGAATGTGGCCCACCCAAAGGACTTGGATTGGATACCTGCATGAAAGGTACAACTCATGTTTGTTTGTTTTTTTGTTTCTCAATTCATCCACATGTTTATTCATCACCCTAGGCCACACTTTTATATCCTAAAGTTAATGGTATGCCAATGAGACATAGACACAGGAGGGTGACAATCAGAAGCTCTGGAGTTTTTGCTTTCTCATCTTCTGCTTCTAATTAATGCTTTGCCTGAGTGAGAGGGAAAATGTTGACACACCTCAAATGTGAGTTTGTGGCTTCTGCACATAGTGATCGAGGCCAAGGCCAAGAGGCACTTATATTGTCCTGGTTATTCCCACCACCAACAAGGTAACATAAGCACTTGAGAGGTGATATGATAGATGTCTTTAGATTATACTGGTGTGTATGATGAGGATGTCACACAGGGTTACTGAAGAGAAGGGTTATACAACAAGGGTTATAGCATTCCTATTTCTCAATACTCGAGGGCCATATAAAGGTTATGGAAAAAAAAAACCTTAAACAACTTAATGTCAGAAATACAGTTTTTTGGTGGCAGAAATTTTTGATTGAAATCTATTTTTTAACTCAATGGAGCCGTTTTTCCAATCGCCGTAATGCAGGCCTACCATGAAAAATAGTGAAGGCTAGGTCTCCACTGTAAACGATATTGGGCAAAAAAATATATATATAATAAATCAGATTTCAATCAAAATTCCTGCAATTTTTTGTGAAGTAGAGTAGTAGAAATAACAGAACAAAGCCATAATGATTTGAGGTGATACACCCACCCACAAATGAGGGAATATTGTGGATTTCTGGCTTGTCCATTGAGTGCTAACACGAAGTGCCCCTATGAGATGAGTTTCGCAAGTTACCGGCTATAGTCACTGCCCTGTAGGTGGGTGGGGCCTATTGAGCCGGCTGCCGATCGAATATGGGCGGATGTCATGGAGCTGGCTGCTATAATAAAAGCAGTGATCACAACTACAACGAGGAACAAACACCCCTCACATCTTCACGTATTTACTGTTATGCCTAATCTTTCACACAACCACGTGAACAACACTATGGCTCACGAAGATCTCTCGTTTGTCGTGTCCAGTCCAGTCTTTGGCTTACATATAACAACACATTCCCACACTATCGGCACACAAACGAGCTTAACAAACGCTACTCTGCATCAAAATCATATTTTACTTCCTGACCTGTCCAGAATTATCTAAGGACCTTCAAATTGGAGCACTGCACTGGATGAAACAACACTCTGGTAAACTGTTCCAGATGTCAACAACACAACAACGAAAACTGTATTTCCTGACATTGAGTTTACAGTCCAACTGAAGGCAACCTGCGAAACTCATTTCATTGGGGCACTTTGTGTTTGCAGTCAATGGAGAGCAAGCAGGAAAATTACGATATTCCACTCATTTGTGAGTGTATCGCCACCAAATCCTAATTTTGTTCTTGGTATTCTACTTCACATAAAAATGCAAAATTGTAATTGAAATCCAATTTTTCTAACTCAAATGGAGCGTTTTCATGATCTCCGTAACGCAGCCAACCATGATAAAAAGTGAAGGCTAGGGTCTCCATGGAACATATTGGGCCAAAACCCAAAATAATTGCTTGAAAAATAGGAATTCAATCTTAATTTCTGCAATATTTATGTGAATAAGAATAACACAACAACATCAGGATTTGGTGGTGATACACCCACAAATGAGTGAATATTGTGATTTTTCTGGCTTGCTCCTTGAGTGCTAACACAAAGTGCCCCTATGAAATGAGTTTCGCAAGTTACCGGCTATAGTCACTGCCCTGTAGGTGGGTGGGGCCTATTGAGCCGGCTGCCGATCGAATATGGGCGGATGGCATGGAGCTGGCTGCTATAATAAAAGCAGTGATCACAACTACAAACGAAGAACAAACACCCCTCACATCTTCACGTATTTACTGTTATGCCTAATCTTTCACACAACCACGCGAACAACACCGTAGCGCACAAAGATTTCTCGTTTGTCGAGTCCGGTTTAGTCTTTGGATTAATGAACAACACATTCAGCACACATACACCACAAGTGGAACCATACTGCAAAATGCAGTCAATGAGATCCAACACCACTGTGCGTGAAGCGCGCGATATCTTGTAGAGTATGAAAGTAACCTCCAGCACAGTGACATTAACACAAATGATCGACAGGAAACTCTGTGCTCTAAGCGCTTGAAGAAATATTAGGTTATTGTGTCCAATGTTAGGGTTATAAATGTGGTAAATATAACACCAGATGGCATCGCCGTACTGCTATATCTGCAGCCTGGTCGATAACACTCGCTGATTCGATCGGCAGCCGGATTTAAAAGCTAGGCACTACCCTGTAGGTGGTACAGTGATTCTCGCGCAACTACCTCTCATGTTAATACAACGCCAGTACGAATGTGGCTGGAGGAGAGACACAAACCGTCGCTTTCAGGATGTTCATAGTGGGAAGAACCAATGCGTCTTATTTTCGAACGACACTACAGACTCGATGTTCAATATAACAATAACGCTCGACAACAATCACTGGAATTAGAATGAATAGATTTAGAATGAGCGCGATGCTTCGTTTAGTACGACTCCGACTCGAGTGAACACACTGTGAATTGATGCGGTAGTACCGCGTAACGAAAAACTCATTTCGATTTTCGATAGCACCATTTTATAATAATTGATCATTCAAACCTTTACTTGGTGGAGATCGCGGACGATCAGTGCAAATTACACCTATATGGACGTTTACCCTGGAAAACAAGAAGACCCTCTACCACACTTGAATCGGTCCAACGTAGGGCTGGAGTGGCGTTGCCAAGGGGAGCCAGGAAGGAACGTGCCCCCCCCCCTCTAGAAAACCATGTGCCCCACTGCCCCCCCCCCCGGTGTGACCCCCAAATAAGATTTGTGATTTTCGAAATAATATTCTGGTAGTCAGTATTGACTCCAATTTGATATTAGCCTGGCTACTATGTTGTTTTTTATGACAAGAAAGCTAGTAATTGTGCAAAATTTGCCTCGAATTCACACACAAAAATTAAAAGTGTGCAAGTTCGCGCTTCGCGCTTGGTACTTATGGTGGAACTCGTTGCTTTTTGCTCTCCCGTCTTTCCGACATCTCCCAAGCCTGTGGGAAATTTCTGCCTCAATGGCCTCCTAGCTTATACATACATGTGAGGTTGAAGATATACAATAACATTCTCATTGACCTTGAAAACTACAATCTACTCTTTAAGATTACTAAACCCTCTCTTGTCCGTTTCTTCCTATCTCAACCACGCGCAATGATGAACTGCAGTAGCCTAGGCTATCGGACTGCTTGGATTTTCAGCGAGTGTTATCTCCGGGGATTGTTCCCTGCTGTCTATGGCATGACATTCTTTTTCTTATCATGGTTGGGACAGTAGAAGCTAAAGCTGGCTAAATGTCGCTAAATTTTTGCTGGGATCCAGATTTTTTGCAGATGTGCCTTGTGGAGGCTGGAAAAAATTGTCGCGCTGTTGCCGCCTTGGTGGATAGTAGTATGGCGCTGAACATTCTGGCCAAAAAGTTAAAGTCGGAGCACAATTGGACAGAGATCCCACAAAATGTCCAAATTTTCCACCGATTACAAAATTTGTGAACATAAAGTGCCCATTTTGAAGCTTGGAACAAGCTGCCTAAAACGCCCGGGAAAGGCCATTTCCAGCCATCTGAGGGCTTGCACAACCCAAAAGATTGTTTGTATGCTCCGTGCCAAACAATGGTGGCGTCCGTTAGAAATTATTCTTTCTTTTGGCCTCCCTCAAAAATGTCTGTGCCCCCTTGTGCCCCCCCCCCCCCCATGACGAAAAGTCTGATGACGCCACTGCTTGACGACTTCAAATCTAGGTCCCCCAATATGATGAAGTAGTTAGGGTGCCGCTTCTTGCAACCAGGCGTCGTGTTAGAGGGCTACAATGGTCACCTTTCGATTCCATTAGAACCGTCACGTCACCTGTCATCGCCCTCACGGCATACCCACACTAGAGCTCGTACAACACTAGCATCAAATAAGGACTGCTACAAGTTTTCCTTCTTCCCGAAAACGATCAGAGATTGGAACAATTTACCTTAAACTATCGTGAACATCAACGATAGCGAAAAGTTTCCAAGCGTCAGTCAGAGTTCATCTCGCGGCCAATCATGACTAATGTTCTGTTTCCGCATGTACAAACTATTCCTGACCGCTTGGTTCCACCGGGGCCAGTATCCCCCTCAAGATCAAGATCACACACACACACACACACACACACACACACACACACACACACACACACACACACACACACACCATGCTCCAGTATTTGCTAAAACCTACATTGCCTGTACCCTGTAGTTTTCGGTAGACTACTGTCCGTCCTTTCCAAAGTGTGAAGTCGTCTCTTGGAATTGTCTCATCCGGGGTTCCACAAGGTACAGTACTAGGTTCATTGCTGTTCTCTCTCTATACAATCAAATGATCTTCCGAATGGGATGCATCCACTATCATAAATGTTTGTATTGATGACTGCCATAACTCTCATAAGCTACGAACAATCAATGCATTCCATCGATGACAGTTACATGCTCCAGCAAGATCTGGATAATTTTTCGCAATGGAGTAAGACTTGGCAGATCGATTCTGAATGCATCAAAAGCAAGTCAACGGTTGTCATCAACAAGAGGCAAGGAAGTTGTACCATTCTAATATGGATTGACGATACTCCCCTTGAACTGGTGAAAGAACATCCCTATCTTGGAGTAACCATCACTTCAAAGCTCTCATGGGCAACTCATATAACAATATAGTTGGTAAAGCTTCAAGATCCTCAATTGATCCGTCGAGACATCTGTATGACTGTGATACCAAAACGAAAGACATTGGTTATTATTTGCTGGTTCGTCCTTGTTTAGAATATAGCCTCCTCATTTGGGAGCCATGCAATCTGTGACCTTAAGAAGTCTGGGAAATGGCACGTTCATCGCACAAGCGGCCATATTTGGTTTGCAGGACCCCGCCGGTCAACCATGCAGTTTCACAAGGCTCCTGCAACATCTTACATGGCCTACTTTACAGGAGAGAAGGCGCAATGCACACTCAAGCTGTTTCATAAGTCTATTACCGGCATCATCGCTTCAACCGGTTCCGTTTCGTGGGAGTTACAGACTAAATATCGCACACGATCATCATCATGAAGGACTATAGACATGTCATTGGTTTAATCCCGACGTCTTCTAGGTGTCATTTTGGCCCAGAACAATTCCAGATTGGAATGCACCTAGTCTCACTATGCAGAATTAAGTGGTCCTGCGCAGGTGTCTTCTGGTGATGGTGTAAATTCTTCATCATCATCTTCAATTTTGACTCTTCAATAAGCATGTGCCTGTTGTGCGCTGTCCCCTATGCAGTGATAACCACTAGTTGGTGTTTGCATAGTACAGACAGGCAGACAAGACAAGACAAAGGGTTGGGGAGACCTATGTAATCGGATTACCAATTTTCTCACTAGACATAATATTTTATCAAATATTGGTGAAAAATATGCAAACATAAATGACATCATATTCTGTGCGAAGGTATTTGATACGGATGGCCATATTATTTATTCCTTTTGACAAGGCAAAACGAATCTTTGCATGTAGTCATGCACCGTGCCAGTGGTGGCGCCAGAATTCCCCGACGGGGGGTCCGAGTTCCGACTGGGGGCCAAGTTCCCCGACGAGGCTCACCCTACACCCTAAGTCAAACACATGCATTTTTATTGTTTTGATTTTTTGAACATTTTTCTTGAAGAAAAAAAAGAAAAAATGAATACACATTGTGGAAAGCAATGTTTACTTTCAATAGCTTCCCACTCAAATCAGACGCCTTATTAGTAGAATAGGGTCAGGTATCCCAATAACTGCACAGGAAATACCTGAGCACTGCGTAGTGAAAGCACACCACTCTACACAGAGGCAAACAGTGATAGACGGCAGAACGAGCATCCTCCCCGAACGAATTGTAACCTTGATCTCTTGCAGGGACATTTCGAAGATATCCATAATACTTGTGTATCCTATCTATATAGTCCACGATTCAGTATAGTCTGTAGGAAGATGATTACGCTGCTCTTAAACTCGAGCGAGGAACTTGGCATTACTATAGAAAGATATGAGGCGCGCTGAGCGCGCCGAAAATTTCCAGCTTCGATATAGGAATTTTCACTATAAAGAAGTTTGGAAATAATACTGTCGGGGCAAAAAGCGTACCCACTCGGGCTCCCCGACAGATGGGAAAAATTCCCCGACGGGAGGGGGGGGGGGGGCAGGCTAGTAGCTAGAGGGACGTAGCTAGAGGTAGTGTGGGGGTCTCACTCTCGAAGATTTGTCAGAAATATGAAATATTTGCAAACTCTCGTGACCAGTCGGATTTTTTTGAGAGGTAGGCTTAGGGTTAATATTTCCACTGAGACACAAGATTTTCAACTAAGATTGATGTTTTATTTTTGTGAAAATTCCAAACCACACCCAACTCCAACCAACTTCAAGAGACGCTTAAAGCATATTCAGATTTAGTTGTCATTTGCGTCAGATTTCTGCATTATTCAAAATTTGGCTCAGGCGGCCAGTGACTGGCTTGCCATCCATTTTGGCAACTAGGCCTGTCATGTAAACTCCAATAATCATGCATTCCATTCACATTTTCTGAATCTAGTTATATGCTCTCATATTCAGAGTGATCAAACTTTCAAATAAAGACAATGTTTAATTTTCTCGGGAAATTCCACTTGGGCCAACCATAACACGACAGAAGAAACGAGTCTAGTATGTATAGTCTGGGGTGTGTATGGCATCTTTTCGATCATTTTTCCATCAGGAATCATGAGTCAGTTAGAAAATATACCGTGGGCAAGCATGCAGGGGCCACTAATAGGGAGGACCTCTTTCACATTAGTCCGTCTCTAAATACCAAAACGTGTCTGCAAGGCGTACACCAGACTACCTTCATATCAGATTCCAAATGGAGTTTTATACACTTCATGGAGCGTTAATATAGTTATTTTTTTGCCACCTTTTGCTGCTTCGTGCGCTATTGATGGCGCTTCGCTATTGATGATGCCCTATAGTATAGTCAAATAGCTCCCCTGTGACCATTACGACTTTCTTGCCAGCTCACTTCTCATACAAAAAAAAAATGGCAACAGAGGCATCCTCACTGTAATCACGGCAGGTGGCAGCTGGGATTTCTTTCTGCCTACCTTCACAAAGTCACAAATATTCGGCAACTATAACGAGACACAGCACAATTTTAACAGGGCACCTCCCTCACAAACTGTGTTGGAAGAATCGGGCAGGACAGGATACAATCACGGCAGCTATGCTTTCTTCATGCCCCCCCCCTCAATAAAATCACAAATATCGGCAACTATAACTAGACAAAACAATTTCAACGGATTACCCCCCTCCCCCCTCACAATTTTTGTGGCACAAATCGCCAAATAAAATTAAAATTCAACAGGGAAGAGGGGAAATTTAGCAGAGAGAAATATTCAAAAGTGACAATTACTTCGTTCTTCTTGCTGAGTGCCGATTTTTTTACGAGACAGAGGTTTCTTTAGTGGCATCTTAGAAAAAAAGGGGGAGTGCGGGCGTATTTTCTGCCCTCAATCTTATGTTAACTGCTATAAATTATATAACACACGAGATTTCATGGATTTTTCATGGGTGTTTGACGCCAAACTGTCTGAAAACTATTATTTTTTTTAAACATAAGCTTCACACTACATATCGTTCCCCAGAGTATCACTATTTGCAAGGCGCAGTGACATCACCAGGGGGAGCACTGGGGGCACGTCCCCCCCCCCCGGGAGGAAACATTTGCCCCGCTGTTGCCCCCCCCCCCCCAAATGAGATTTGTTGATTCAGCGAAGATAAATATCAATCACGCTATTTTTATTACAAGAAGGAGGCAGTAATGGTGCCAAAATTCCCACTTGGAAAGTGTACATTTTTGTCTCATGCCTGGTACTAGTGGTTGGTAGAATTCGTTTACCGTTGCTCGGCTCGTGTGTCTCCTGTCATCTCTGCAAGTCTATGGGGGAATTTCCGCCTCATTGTCCCCCAGCCATATACACATCTGTGAGGTGAAAGTAACAACAACAGTCTGTATTAACCTTGAAAAAAACTACAATCAACCTTTTTTATTACTAAACCCAAGGGCCTAGGAACCGGGATGGGGCGCCCTCCCCCAGGAAAAATGTGGGAGTGCAGGGAAAAAACCACTATCCCCCCTACCCACTCTAGAGTCTGGAGACCCCCTTGTGATTTTCGAAACAGCATCGTCATTCATGCTATTCCCAATCCCACTTAGTATCCATTTTTCAGTCAGATTGCTGAAATGTCCTTTTGTAATATCAATTTCCATATGAATATCAGATATTTTGCCAAAAAATCGCGCCCTTCGCGCGCAATAAGAACGATTCGTTCCGTCAATTTATCACGTATATTTACAACGACCGCCTTGATTGGCGGTCGGTATTGCCTAGCCTAGCAAAGCGATTCTGTCTATCGTTATGATTAGAGATAGGTTAGGGATTCGATTTACGTTCAAAACGATGGAAAAACCTTGTAAAAATCTGCGAATGAACCCTCAACATTCTTTTACAGTAAGCTAGTGCAATTTTTGTTAATTCAGTGCAGGGACTAAGCTAAGAATACAAATAGCGTCATGGATAGTCAGCTGAAGGGGTGGACATTTCGAGGAGGAAGCACCCGTCCCTTTTTAAGCCCCTCCATTCAGGATTAAAAGAAGGTTAACAATGGTCCAAATGAGACATGCGAAATGGATATAAAAAATAAATGAAAAACTTGAGAGGGAATAGCAGTACTTATGCATCTGAGATCAAATTTTCGACCAAAAGTGCGAAATCCAGGGAAAGATGAGGTATTTTTCAAAATCAAATATAACAAAATTGTGCGAAAGTTTTGGCGCGCTTCGCACCCAATATCCTTTGTTATATTTTTCGTACCCGTCACTTGTGAACTGAGAACTTTTCAATATTCGGGCGCGATCTTCTTTAAAGATTTACGTCGGAAGGAACGGTGGCAAAAGAAAATCTATTACCTGGGTCATCTGGAATGGACTTACACTTACTGCCCTTGTGCTAATGCACTAGATTTCAGGGAAGGGCAACATGTGAATGTAACATTTTACAAAGTAGGTATGCGGATTTGGCGGTCATACGCGTACGAGGAGGGGGGGGGGGGGGGGGGGTCCGGGGTCAGACTACCCGCACTCATTTTTTCTGAGATGAGAAAATTGCGGGGAGAATTCACTTCCAAATTACGATTTGAAATGCCCGAAAAACATGCCAAAATTTACACGCGCTTTGCGGTGCGGTACCAGTCTTTAATAAACCCACTTAAAAAATTGGGGCAAAATTTGTCGGCCACCTAAATTGGAATGGTCCAGTATGTCTATGTTGGCGGTCCGTTGTTAGGTAAGAATTACACCAACTCCCAAAGAAGAGCCAACTTATTGCCCATGCAGCTCAGTACAATTTGAAGAAAAAAATCATCAAGATCCTAGTAGCAAGTCGCATCTGTAGGACATGAGAATGCAAAAAGTGAGTATTTAGGAGGGTCATAATGCATCAGATGCATCTAAGGCACACAGGAAATGTCAACATCCACACTAAAGTGGTAGGGGCTTCGGCCGCGGCCCTCTGAAGAGTGAGGATGTAAGCTTACTAAATCTTACTGCCCTCGATTCATTTGGCAGAGAAAAGAACAGATTCAGAGCAGCAAATCTAAGGACATGTGAGGAATGCGAAATTATTCCTGGAATGAAGTGATTGTTTTGGAATGCTATATTGAACCCAAATTGCAGCTAAGGCACCAGAAAAGGCCACACATTTTGCAAAAGAAGAGGGGGGACCCCCCTCCCCTTAGACCTCCCCCCCCCCCCATATCCGTCATCGGACTTCAGCAACCCCCTCCGTCCCACAAGAGTACGTTCCTACGCCACTGAATAAACCCTTCAGCCTCGTCCGTTTCTTCCTCCTCGACTACGCGCAATTTGGTACTGCAGTAGCCTGGGCTATTAAATGTTTTTTTTTTTTTTTTTTTTTTTTTTTTTCTTTTTTTTTTTTTTTTGTCAGGCCACCGCGCTCGTAAGTCCCTGCACTCTCGGCATGGAGTTTATTTTCCATGGTTTGGGACAGTTAGTAGAGCTAAAAGTGGCTAAATGTCCCGGAAACCCGGAAAATCTTCAACTTCAATCGCACCGGTGAACAGTAGCATGCAGCAGCAATTGTTTCATTCTGGCATAACGCTGAAGTCGGGCCAGCGAGCGATAGGAACGAGGTCCGACAAAATTGCTCAAATTTTCAAAACAAAGATTACGAAATTTGATCATGAATTACCCATGTTTGAAGCTTGGTCATTGCAGCCTAAAAAAACGCCGGAAAAGGTCATTTCCAGCCATCTTGGGGGGGGATGGAGGGGGCTTGCACAACCAACCAGAACATTTCTTGGACGCTTCGCGCAAACCAATGATGGCGCTCCGCTAAGTTAGTATTCTTGTGCCACCACCCCTGTCAATGTCTGTCCGTGTGTGCCCTCCCCCCCCCCCCCCTTGTACCCCCCCCCCCCCCCCCCCCCCCAGAATGGAAAGTCCGGTTACGCTACTGGCCAAGGTAACCCTCCGATGATCCTTGGGCTCAGTTGGAATTGGTTGTTTTTCTAATCAGAATTTCGTAGCTTTCCCACCCCCAAATCGGGAAAAAATCGTCTTTGCCCCTCTGACTCGGGAGGCGGGACATGTACGCGCATGTTTTGTCTGTGGTGTTACAACGGCCCATGGTCCCTTTTTGGAAAAGAAAAACCCCCAACGCATGACACAGTTCATTGGAACGGTTACTTGGGGTTGCAGTGTTGTAGTCGAGGCCAGCCTCGGTCTCGAATTGGCAACCGAGCCCTCCATATGTACAGTTCAGGACTCGATATTTCGAGATCGGCCTAGGATATATATCATGGGGGTTAGGCCTTACATATTTCCTTATCAACGATGAACGTCTGCCGGGTAGCGCGACTTACTAAAGTTCCTAGCTAACAAAGCGTTGAGGTTCCGCCCACACAAACTGAAGTAACAAAGGGGATTCACCTGGATGGCCATTCTCTTATCTTCCATCGATGAGTCCGCCAATGATCGAGAGAACGGCTACACGGACAGAGGTCAATGACCCATGAAGATCCCACTCAGTTCCGAATTTTCTCAAACTTGTTGTGTTGGGGCTTGATACTGCTCCCTGCTCTCTCTGGTAGACGATTCCCCACAATCTTCCCAAATCCGGGGGGGTGGGGGACATGTCACCCCACTTCCAAAAGTGGGAAGACATCATATCAAATGCCCCCCCCCCCCCCATTTGGATCATGATGAAGACGCAAATCCACATGTCCGTTACACACGTATTCGTTAAGTGTCTTGTGTAGGGGAAATGAAAAAATATTGAGAGAAAGCCGCCCCCTTTTCCACAAAAACCACAGTAGCTTTTATTCCGAACTGATTGTCCGAAACTTTCAAAAATTTATTACGCGAGGCACGACCTATACTCCTGTTTCTCCCACAGTCTCATGAGGCAATTTCATTTTGAAGGCAAAATTCTGACGATATGAGGAAGCTTTTTATGCAAAATTTTCTCACTCCGAAGAACAGACTATTCGATTTATTTTAATAAAAGTTTTGTTTTTTTATATTCTCTTAAATAACACGAAGCGGGGTTGGCATGCGAGGCGGACGAGGAGTCAGGCTGCTCCAACACATCATGGAAGTTAAAGCAAGTCAGCGGGCGTCGGAGGCGTTTCGAAGAGTGGGGGCATATCGAATGCAAATGACCATCTAAGCGGAGCGCCACCACCGGTGTGCGCGCGGGGCGCACTTAAGGAAAGTTCAGATTTTCATACCCTACAGATCGACGGAATCGGCACTGCCAGGCTCAATAGCAATCATCTACATGTGATTTGAGTAAAAAGACGGACAAACAATTTGTCATTGTGCATACTAAGATGATTTACGAGTGTCCACCACATGGTATTTTTTTATTACACTCTCTAATCTGGCTTTGGTTGCGTGAGATTCAGGGGTCACTGAATGGTCTCTGGTGGATCGGAAGTGTCAAAAATCATTGGAGTTCGGGACCACTCCAATTGGGAGCCGAAAACTTGTACCAAAATTTTTCAAGTTCAGACATTGGAAACTCGCGAAAGCGCGCGAAAAAAAATTGCATGTTTCCAGGATTTTATCCAAAAGTCTGCAGAAAATTCAGGAATTTGATTCACGTTGCCTTTGCCGCGAACCACACTTGAGAAATTATGCCTTTTGGCCATTCGATTAAAATTCTAGCACTCGGTATGAAACTGAGTAACTTTCCCCTTCGAGGCCCTCCGTCGGGTGTCCATATCTTCACCTGGGGTCGACCACCGGGAATTAGTGGACCTGAGGAAATTTCCCAACGCGGATATTGTTGGTTAGACAAAAATTAATCAGTTTAGAGTGATTACAAAATCTGGCATGGGCCTATTATTTTTTAGTGCGGTCAGGAAAGTGGGGGAGGAGGACCAACGATATGATATCCTCCAACTTTCAAGAGTGGGGGGACATGTCCCCCCCCCCCCCCTCCCCCCCCCCCACGTCCCCCACCTGTTGACGCCCCATGAGCAAGGTTAAGCAATATAATAGGCGCAATTCAGGCAAACAAACCTGCCAAAGTGAATAAATGCCCACAATGTCAGCATATGTCGATTTTATCTAGTCGATAGCCCGATGAATGAAGCAAAAGCTTTGCCATCTTGTCAAGTTTGGACGATTGTGGCTTTAGTCCAAATTTTCCAGAGGTCAATAGACTCAATTGTAATAGGCGCTGCATGCCTGGAAAACTATTTGTTTTCCTTCACACACTTTTCACTCCTTTAACATACTTATTTTTCACATGTTCCCGGCAAAACGACCGTATTACTTGGAATGGTTCCGTACGCTAGCTGTGGCTTTTCCGTAGATCCCACCAGGGACCGTCGGTAGACCCCCCTGGATCCAACGCCAAACAAGCAGGAGTAGAAAAGGTAATAGATAACATGTACGGTATATATTGCGATTAAATAATCTTAGTATGCCAACCAATGACAAGTTCTGTTTGTCTCTTACTCAAATCACACTGTAAGATGGGCGCTATCGAGCCTGGCAAGTTGCCGTTTCCGGGATTTGGAGGGTGATTATGAAAAGCTAAAAATTTCCCATTCGCGCTGCGCGCCAAACCGATGGGTGGCGCTCGCTCAGATGGTGTAAATTCACTCGATGTGTCCCCCACCCCCCCACTTTTTAAAACAGGTCGACGCTCATTGCCATATTCCATTGGGAATATGAGTTCTTCCTCACGTTCTACGTACAGAAGCTGACCTGATTTCTTTGAGTTACCTCCAGTGGTACTGTCTTTCACCGGGGACCACCCGATGTTCATAAGGCCTTTTATTCATAAGGCCTACTGTTTATAAGGCCCGTTATTCATAAACGTGCAAATTTCGGAAAAGGTCCGTTATTCATAATGACCAAAAAAAGGGGCCGATATCATAGAAATTCAGAAAGCCAAAAGGCTTAGTGATTCATAGACTTCTTTCTGACACCTATCGCCAGACACAAGCACAAATGGAAGATTGTACCTAGCCTTATGGGAAACATAACAGGCTGTCAAGTTTCCCATTTTTTCAACAACCAATAGGGGGTTCCTATAGTCTTGATAAGATCGCTACACACTAATTCGAGGACTTCAGACTTTGACCTTTGGTGCCCGTCGACCCAGTCGGGTTCCTGACTCAATCATCGGGAAACCCACATACCAAGTATGAGACTTTCATCCCCCAAAATTCAGGTGGGGTTTCCGAGTTATCATGTTTCACAAGCCATTAATGGCACCATCTTGCATTTTCACAATTTTCGATTTTTCGACCAGCCTTCACCCCTGCCCTCTCCCAAAAGCAATACACCTATTATACCTATACCAAACAATACGGGTTTCCTGTACTCTCCACAAGAATGCTCAACCAAATTCAAGCAGATCATGACCAAACCATTTGGACTTATCGTGGGTTCACAACGTTTTCAGACTTTGACCCCTGGTTCAATCTCTGACCTGCCCAATACAATACGGTTCATTGTGCTCATCAAGGGGAATACATATACCAAGCATGAGCTCCATCCAGCCAGGTGGGGTCGAGTTATAATATTTAATAATAATAATATACAAACTTTATAAAGCGCTAAAACTACAACGTATGTCAATAGCGCTGTACAAGCCCTAAGAAAAAGCAACTTGAACAAATGAGTCTTCAAATGGACTTGAACCGCGCCAAGAGTTGGGAAACTTCTGATTGTGATGGGCCGACAGTTCCAGAGCTTGGGCCCGGCTGATGGAACGGCGCGATATTCCGCCATAGGTTTTCAAGTTAGTTCTTGGAACAGTAGGAGTAAGTGCATTGTCAGAACGCAAGGTATAGCGTGTATCTTCCCGAAATGGGAAAAGTCCGTCAGACAAAATAGGGATGGGTGCCATACTATGATGCATTCCATACAACAATAAGCAACTATTTTGAACTTAATTCTGAACTAAACAGGGCAACCAGTGCAAAGATTGGACAGTGCTCAACCGATGGGAGTTGAATCATAGCAGTCCACAACGCGAGCCTGGTCTGCACTGTTCTGCAGACGTTGCAGATCTGAGTCAAATTACCTTGGAATTCCATAGAGGCAAACTGTTGCAATAGTCCAAGTGTCTGTGAATGAAAGAATGTACCAGAATGCTCATTGTTTTAGAAGACATATGTTTTCTTTTTAAAAATTTCTTGAGCATTGAAAAATTATAGTAGAAAAAACAGTCTTGCAAACTTTGGGACAGTTTATCCCATTTCATGTTCTTATCAAAAATAAACTCCGAGGTTGCGGACTGAGCAATGAATTAATGAAGCATTGCCAACTTTGATGAGATCTATTGATGGCCTTAGTGAGCTGTACAGTAGAGCCGAGGAATGATAAATTCAGTTTTCGAATCGCTAATTTTCACAATTATGAGCATCCATCCAATCTCTTATGTCCGAGGAGGATACCAGCTTGGCATAGATTGAAGGTATCGGTTTCCGAGGTATTCTTTTGCGGGTTCCGAAGCTGCCACAATCAACTGAGTATTTTTTTATCAGCATAGGCAAATCCGGTGTCCGATGGGTTGAAATTACTCTAAATAAAGAGTGCCAGGTACAGTGTGAAACAAAGCGGTCCTAGACACGAGCCTGTGGAACACCGTGTTCAACAGGGATTTATCAGAGGATCCACCAGTCAGTAAGACAAATGTGGGACCTGTTCCCAAGGTACACATAATGAACCAGTCAGAGCAGTCCACTGTTTTTAATTCCAAAATCATGCTTCCAAAAGCTCACCGAGATAGATGATCTACCGTATCGAAGGCGGGAAAACTAAGATCAAGCAGCCACAATAAGCACAACATTCTGGGTTATCAAGGAGACTGCATGATTTCTGTGTATCTTGAGCAGAGCGTCTCAATGGAATAGATATTTTCTATATGCAGACTGAAATACAGGTAAATTAGGACAGTGACGAATTACAATGTTGCAAGATTGATCGCCAACAACCTACCTCTACAAGCGTGAGAAAAAAGAAATAGAACTGAAGGTTTACTAACCGGTCTCGTTTAGTAGCTTTCACAAGCCAGCGTTACATAACACACATACACACCACACCGTCAAGCTGGCTTAGATTCCTCTGACACCCTTCGTCAAGGAATCAAAAAGGGGGTCTTTTGTTCTTCATAAGTTCCGATATTCATGATTGACCAACAAGGTCCCGTTTTCATGATTATAAAAAAGGGTCTGTTATCGCATACCAGAGCACAAAGGGTCCGATATCATAATAGTAAAAAAGAGTCCGTAGTCATTAATGGCGACGGAGGGTCCGTAATAATCATAAAGCCCGAAAGGGGACGTTATTCATAATAGCAAAAGAGGTCCGAATCCATAATCGCAAAAAGGCCCGTTATTCACTAATAGTGAAAAAGGTCCGTTATTCATATAGCAAAAGAGGTCCGTTCTTCATAATCGCGGAAAAAGTCCGTTATTCATAAATGTGTTCTTTTCAATGATATACTGCGAAGCAAGATGATTCTACCTATGCGAAGTCCGGCAAGGATGTAAACTCTTAAGACTACCTTTTTGTCAGCCTGCGATCCGTGTCAGATCCACGACCGGTTGTTTGTTTTCTATTAATGAATAACGGACACTTTTTCCTATTATCGAATATCGGACCCTTTTCCCTATTATGAATAACGAACCTTTTTTTCCTATTATGAATATCGACCTCTTTTTCAAATTACGAATATCGCACCTTTTCTCTCATTATGAATTCGGACCTTTTGATGTGATTATGAATATCGGACCTTATGAATGAGAACCTTTTGAGACCAGTATGATACGCGGCCTTATGAGGGGCGCGTATCCAGGGGCGGGGGGGGCTTTGGGGCGCGAGCCCCCCGGGTAAGAGAGGGAGGAGAAAGAGGAAAAAAAAGAAAGGGGGAAAGAAGAAAAAGGGGAGAATGAGAAAAAGAAAAGAAGGAAAAAGGAGGGGAGAGAGAGTGGAGAAAAAAGAAAGGAAAGGAAAGAAGGGGGAGAAACAAGCAAGAAGGAATAATAAGAGAGAGGACAGAGGGGAGTTACAAAGTAACGAGAGATACCAAAACACTGAAAAGTGACGTTAGGCTATTTGGAGTGAATACGCAAAATAAACCGTGTCGAAGAATGTTTTCTACGAATTTAGCAACTAGCCCCCCCCCCCCCTTCCTCGTGCGTTCATCAGTGTTACATCATCAGCTACCGGTATATCGGATGATAAATATGGGATCGGAGCCGAGAAGCCCCCCGCCCCACCCAATTACAGGGCTTATCATGGGGCCCAGGGTCAGGGTTTAATGATTTCGGTGGGATCCGCCAAATACCCGCTATAAGACATGGTGAACTCAATTTCGACAATCAAAATTTTGTGACTCCTTTGTCGAAAGATGGGAACTATTTGTTAGTTGTGTTTCTTTTTGATTCTCATGAGAGCCGCAGGAGCCTGCAGAACCACGCGCCAATTTTTAAAACAACAGTATAGCCTAGACTATCAGGACTGCTTGGATTTTCAACGTTGTGTTTTCTCCAGGGAACTTACTCGGAAGTTCCCTGCTCTATGTGGCATAACGTTGAATCATGAGTTTGTGACAGTTAGAGCTAAGTTGGCTAATGGCTAGTTGCTCTGGAAATCTCGGAGAAATGTAGGTGCCGCGTTCAGCGCGCTGTGATTAGTGGTGGATAATAGTGTAAAGCGCAAGCAGGTGTTGAACTATTGTGTTTGAAAGCGTTGAAGTCGGAGCATCGATAGGACGAGGTCCGACCAAAAATGTTTTTGTCCAAGTTCGTTACCACACCTAATTACCCTTCAGAGTAGATTATAATTTTTTTTTGTGATCATAAAATGCCCACGTGTGAAGCTTGGTACGTTGGCATTCAAAAGGGAAGGCCATTTTGGGCCATTCTGGCGGCTTGCACAATCGAAATATTGCGTGTGCGGCTCCGTGCCACCCATGTTGGCGCTACGCTCAGATAGTATTCTTGTGCCCTGTGAAACGTACGTGTGCTCAAGACAAAAAGTTCTGGGGACGCCACTGCTCTAGCTCCCCTTCTCCAGCGCCTCTCACTGGAAAAAGAAAGTCGAGTACCGAAGTACTATTTCCTTGCCAATCTAAGTGAACCTTTTCCTCTCGAAACTTCCTCAACGATTCGTGCCAGCATTGCGGATTGGGATCCCGGTTAGATACCCGTGCAAAATCACCTCCCACATTTCAACAACGGGTGTGTACATTAATCCACATATTAGTCACTTTGCTGATCAGATATTAATGGCCAAAATGGAGGGGGCCGGGTTCAATCCTGCTCCACCTGCTACGTGATTTGTAAACTTTGCAGTAGCGTCTTGTATTTATTTTGAGATCACTTGCTGATATATTCTTTAATGGAACAAATATAATGAGGGCCGTAGATGCGTGTGCTAATATTCATCTGCCTACGTTCTGCAAAATGACAATTCTTCAACACTCTTTCTTTTTTTCCTTTGCAATTGCACCAAACAGATTTTTGCAAATAGGCCCGGCAAGTGCCATTTTCCGGCGATTGAGAGGTATAAAAAAGCCACAAAAATTTTCGGAGGACTCTAAGCGCACAACCAATGTGGCGCGTTAAGACTCAGAAAAGTAAATTGCAGTACACATCGTCCCCCCACTTTTTCGGAATTTCGGCATTGACGCCCCAGATCGTGCATCCAGATACCTGGGAGGAAGAAACGTCAGAGAAATGGGTTTAACCCCACCGTATACCGATGCAAAGCCCGATGCAGTTTGCCACATTCCTGTCCGACTGAAGAGAGTGAGGCCGTATTGAATGTGCATCAATGATCTCGTTTATGAAGGAGAAAAATGCACAAGTCAATACATTTTTACACATCAGTTATTCCAACATGGACCGATTGTCACATTCACTTTTCTCTGGTTCTTTGAGAATTGAACAGATAACATATACGGCACTATGTAATCATATTTTTTTCAATTACCATAAATGAGAGTTTGTGCTAGTGCCGGGCATATACTGTATGGCCTGACGAGCAAGGATCAATGCTTGTCACTCGTATGCGCGTTAGTTTATATTGTGTGAATATATATGTGGAGAAGGAAACCCAAACCCTCACACATTTAGTTTAAATATTCCAGTAAGAGTGCAAAGATCGTTTTTGTTTCAGTGTAATTCCACCACGAGAAGGCCCCCCACTTGTTTTAACCGAAGTGTGAGTATTAACGGTCCCTCTCAGGCCCCTGAGGGGCCCATTCCGGCGATCTGAGAGTGTTAAAACCTCAAAATTCTCTCCGGGGGCCAACGCGCCGAACGACGGTGGCGCTTCGCTTAGACAGTGGCCGCCGCCCCCGGTTGACAAATCTGCCGTTACGCCCCTGGTATGAACAAAAGGCCTTATGAATAGAAGGCCTTATGACCAAATGGACCTTATGAATAAAAACCCCTTATGAACATCGGGGCTGTCACACTCTCACCATATCAACAACGTTTCTCATATGGATTCTAATTTTCCCATTCACTTATTGTAGTAGCGCGATCAGATTTCCTGACTTGCATGCCGTTGCTGTTGTCATCCAGTCCTAAGGCTTTCAAGTCTCTCTATATGATTTCCTTTCATCTCTGGCATTCTGGTCTCCAGACGGTATACAATAATTCCCCCCCCCCAAAGTGTGTTCGAAACTAGGGACTTGCACAGATCCAATACTACTTTCTCATGAATTTGTGTCAAAAGTTTGGTAATACAAATGACTTTGTTCTTTCTTGATTCATTGTCTGGAAAACTTGTTAGAGGAATTCAATTACACCCCCAAGGTCTTTCTCTTCTTCAGATCTTCCAGTTACTACAGCCATTACTGTATTTTTACTTGGAATTACAATTACCAACATGCATACGGGGCACTTCTCACAAGTTCATTTGCCACTCCCCGTCCCATTACATGTAACATCCGCCTGTCAAGATCTTGTTGTAATTGCCATTTGTCCTGCCCTGATCTCTGATTGGGTGTATATACTTTAGTATCAACTGCAAACTGACTAGTTTCTGATAGAACACCAGTCATAGATTTATGACGTTTGTTATTTGTCAGGGCCACAACCCCCGTCGCACCTAAATTGGTGGGAGAAGAAATGACATTTGCCGCATTCCACAATAATGGGCCCAGGGCCCACTGCACCTTGGGTTCTGATTCCCGGGGTACCCGATGGTACGGCAATAGGCCATCATTATGACTTGAACATCAGCAATGTTGAAAATTTGTAGGAGGATACAGATTTCACAGTATTTCAGATAATGGGCGCCCTAGGCTGCAAACAGGGCACAGGGCCAAAAAGAGCCCGATCACCCCAAATGAGTAATAAAATAGATAGATAGAAGATAGATAGATAGAGTGACATGCATATTCCAATAGCTCAACCCACATAGCTGGTTTGAGCTAAAACCGGTTAGATATTTAGGTGTTATAATTGCACAATTACATCATATATACTTGAATGTCATTTACCAACGCAAGACCATTAAAAAAAACAATCTATTTTCAAAATGGATGGGTGTCATAAGATGTGGCATCAAAAGAGTTGACATCTGAGGATACCTTGAAGTACCCAAGATTTTCCCAGACCTCATGTCATAAACCACCGGGTTTACCTCCTCCCCACTCAAAAGTACCTTCCCTACTTCCACTCCAGAATCCGACTATGGCATGCAGAGAACTGATGTCCCATTTCAATCAACACTGGTTCTTACTACCTTCACAGATCATAGACAACCAACCCTAATACCATCTACAACTGTCTCAGAATCGAACCATGTGTAAGAGAAATGTTGCTACACCTGACTCCACACACAACAAACCAAAGTGATCGTAAGTTCTCTCTTGAACGTCTTACAACGTGACACAATACTGATATAGATAGATTAATGATTTTGTTTATATTTCCTGGTCTTCTTCCTTCATCAATTATCATACAAAATCGAATTCTCACTCATCACTTCAATCAGTTAATTCTTAAAACGTCAAACAATAAACAACATTGGGTCAAAGATGCTAGACATGGCTGGGACTGGTGCCAGGCTCAATCACTCGCATAACAAAATCAGTAACTAATTACAATACACAAAAATATTCACCAATTTTGCTTTTAAAAACAGTTTCTCCGTAGTGTCATAATAATTTAGTAATAGTAATATTATTAACCCGATTATGGTTGTTATATGCACCAGCTGAGCAGGTTCATATAATAGCATCAAGGGCTCGAGTCAGAGCTGATTTCACTGCTGCCCCCTCTTCCTTCAAAACGAATGCTACACAGGGCTACATATGTTCAAGGCCCTCAAGTACACAGGACCATTAAAGGCAAATCCCAGCCGAATTAATACTCTATTTGGTGTTTATACTGTTGAAGAGAATAAAAATCATTTCAAATAACACTTTGTTCCAGGTTTAGAGAGAGCATGTTCGGTTGGGAGATATGCTTCGCTAAAATTCATATAATGTTGGGGTGGGGTGGTGAGGTTTTGGGCAAACTGGCCACCGTTTTTTTATGATGTCGATAGTCGTAGGGTCGGGGGGGATTAAAAGGGAAAAGTTAGTCACATGTTGTCAATTTGCACAAGTGCCATTTGCAGTGAAAAATTAATAACTTCAAAATTTGTAACTTTATAAAAACCGCACATGCATGAACTGAAACAAAGTTTTGATTGGATGATTTTCTGCGCACAAATCATATGACATTTTAAAATACTTCTGGCTGGACTTGCCCTTTAAGGTCAGAATCACATCATAACACTTGCTGGCATTCTCGTGGTGAAGCAACATTTAGAAACGCAAAAAAAGCAGGGGTTTTTTTTTCTGGACCAAACTTTTCACCGTCACATTCAAGGCGGATCTGACGACTTAACCGACAAATTATCTGACTGTGTGGGTGAAGAGGCTGAGAGAGGTGGGGGAGGGAGGTTCGTTGGCTGGAGGTAAGACCAAATGACTCATTAACATGTTTGTGTTGCCCAGTGTCCTGAAGATGTGCCCTCCTATTAGTTGATCAGTCATCATTTATTCATCGAAATAGTTCCAGTGAATGTGTATCCGAATAATGTACACATTTTATTAAAGGACAACTGAGGATGAATTAATAAAGAAGCTATATCTTAGCTGCGAACAACTTTGAATGCGCCAGTCCCACCCAATTTTCGTACACTTTCCATTACTGAGTTACAGTTTCTTGGAGTTTGTGCATGTGTGTTGTGCCAAGCATCGAGAAGCATCCCATCAAGCAATAATAAACTACGTCATATTTGCAAAACCCTGCAAACGATCTTTGTTTTCCTTGAAATTCACACATTATTTTCACTTCGAAAAGTCTACGGGGATGATTGCTGCAGTGGGTTGGTAGGAGTTGATGGTTACTTTGGTGAGAGAAATACAACAGAACTTCTGCTAAATGGGGTTGAATTATTCAACAAAATGAAACAATGAAATACATGACCTAACTTTTCGGATTGTCCATGTGTGACGTCATGCGTTATTGTGAATTGTGGATTCTCCCCATTCTCCCTACATAATGGACGAAACTTTGAAAGCCAATAACTACATAGGAACAATCGTATAGAAATGTGGTTTGGACCTTTAGATAGTTTTCCATTCTCCACGACATAACCTCTGTTTTATCCAAGCCTGCAGTTGTCCTTTAATATTATTCCAGACATTCTGTAATAACCCATGCAGCTTGTGGGAGTATGATCTAACATCCGGAGGGAGGGGGGGAGGGAGGAGAACCATTTATTCAGGTCCAAACATGGAGGGAAATTTCCCACAAGCTATTCCACGGTTGTATTTCAATATTAAAATGATGAACTGTACCAAAGGCCACACAGAACACACACAGAACTACACGGACACACATCTCCACTGAGGAAGAGTACTCATCCTGCAGCTGACCGAGGAGTGTATGGATAATTCCTCACAATAGAGAACAATGCTGTAGTAGCTCAAACCTGTCCAGTGTTGAAAGATTTTGGTTGCATTAATAAGGGTTTTAATAGTGACCATCAACTATGCTAATTAGGTTCTATCTGTGGGAGAGAAGCATTTTGAGTGATATGACTAAATCACTAAATCCGTTACCGTTAGGTAATCCAATACTCAGAACACCTTATATGCATCACTAGTCCAATGATAATACTGATAAACTATTATATTATGATCATCCAATTCAACATGTGTGAGAAAAATCACTGTGGGTGATATTAACAACTTGTGAATGTCCCCTGGGTGACCATTGAACCTCCTAGATGTACAACTAGACAAAAGTTATGCGAGTTACCCAAAGCGACAGTGAAATTTTAATAGTTTTGTTGTACACTGAACTGATAGCACAATGGCCTGATGACTGTTGTTTTGAGCATGTACACTTGCAACCATGAACTGACTTTTTAATCATTGCAGCCTTTTAAAAAATGCAATATTTAAACATTATGTTTTTAAATGTTTCCATGGTTGCAGTAAATGAGAAGACAAAACTATTGTGTCTAAGGTTATAGAGGTACACTGGTCATTCGACATTGCACGAACAGTGTGCAAAATCATCTTTCCAAACTCTCCTGACAATATTACACATCCTACCAGAACAAAACATCACAATCTTGCCCCCATACTCATGAACAATAACATACAAAAAACATGTTCGGGAAGTAGTGACAGTTTCAAAATGGGCAGAAATGATAGACGTGTACTCGAACTGATTAGTGGTGAGCATGCGCCCTCACACAGGTGAATAGATTATAGATATGGCCGAGGATAAACCAGCCAAGCTTAAAACAGGGTGGTTTGAGTTCAATGAGACAAACTCTCTGGTGTCAGTAAGTTTCCCTGCCCCCCCCCTTCACCTCCTTCAACTACAGTCACATGGCAGTATAATCTGGGCAAGGCTTGTCTACCATGACAATGATGCTTGATAGACCAACACAGCAGCGGTGATGTCACTCTAACAACACTCCCTAAATGTTAACATTAGCATGGCTGCCATACAAGAGCTGGCAATAAAAAGCTGAATCGGTGAGAATGGCAAGGAATTGACACAACACAATAGGAAACCTGTTTCTGCTATAAACAAAGGATGATGCAAGGAGAAAAATAGAATGTCAATCATTTGCTAAGACATTGTAACCCAAGAATATCAGCCAATCATTAACTACTACTGTCAAACAGTATCCTTAGAAAGATAGGTTTGATCCAAGAGGCAACAACAAAATTCACTCACAATTCCACAATCTGGAACTTCTAAAAAATATTGTACAAACAGATTCTCTTAGAGATTAACTAGTCAAAAAATATTTATTTCCCTGAAAAAAGAAAACTATTTTCAATTACTATATATTTGTATATGGAGTTGTAAATTATATTTAACCTATTCATTAATTCATCTTGGTGTCTTATTGTTCAATAACTATTCTATCGATCATATTGCCAAATTGTTGAACAATGAATCCAAGTGATGATGGCATGAGGAAAGCCAAGTGCAGTGTTAAGGCAACGGTAGTCAATTAACTAAAAGATACATCTGATCCAGTTGAAAACCTTGGGTGTGTGTTCAACACCCAACTCATGAGAGAAGTATTTCTGCCATTTACCCCATCGACCCCCCCCCCCACCCCACCCCCTCTACTTGCAGCATGAACGAATGAAGATAATTGTAAGTCAGCCTGGACTTGGCAGGTTTTACCTCGGTGAATTAGCTATGGTTCATGAACTTGAAAACCTGAAACTGGATTGGAACTAAAATGTTCTGACAATGCAAGAGAAATGCAAAAATGCACCTCACAAACGGTATCTTAGGTTAGAATATTACGATGTTTCATTAACCCACACACACTGATAAAATAAATAGCTCCTTCTAAATGCAACCTGAATACTGCCTTCATGAGGTACATCCATTTCCCCCGAATGCAAAATCCCAGTATTATTCCGACAGGTAAAGGTATTCCTTCAATTTGTCAAGTGCAAAGTTGACAAAAGACCCTTGCACAAACTCTCTCCAGATGCACCCAACCTGTACACAACAGCACCGTCCATGCATTTGGGCTCCCGAAGCACCCAGAATACAAATTCATCCCAGGAGTAACCTGACAGCAGACAGCCCTTTGATCCATTGTTTAAAGGGTTTTAGCAAAAATCCTTAATTTCAATAGGCCTAGTCATAGCGTTTCAATATTGAGACAAGATGCAGAGAAATGCTGAATTGGGTCTGCACAAGTTACCTTAAGAGAAAATTGCTATTGGATGCATGCAGTGCAGGATAACAAAGATTAACTAAACTATCCCCCACTGGTTGCTGGGAGCAACATATACTCAGTGAAGCTCAAGCAAAGATTAACTAAACTATCCCCCACTGGTTGCTGGGAGCAACATATACTCAATGAAGCCCAAGCAATGAGATTTTAAATTGTGGTATGCTTCAACTCTTCCGATCTCACTAGTAGTACCCACAAGACTTCTCCTTGTGGGACACGTACCATATTCGTTCTAATAGACCTAGAGGACACGGACCTGAATGCAAGCACTCCAGCACCAACTGCATGAATGCAAGCACTCCAGCACCAACTGCATGAATGCAAGCACTCCAGCACCAACTAGTACGTGCATGAAAATGACACGCATGTGTGCACGGGCGCACTGTTCTAACAAAATGAATCGGAGCGGATCTGCATCTGCACATTTGATGTAATCAGGGCAATCATTCTCGGTGGCCTGCCTACCGTCAAAGACGACAAAATTTCTACCAAACATTGTTTCGGAATCCTCAGTTCTATTATCACTGTGCTCCTATTAGGTCACAGAAATCAAAGTATGCTATTGATAGGGCATGAGCACCTATCAGAAGAAACACATTAAATGTTTATCATTAGGGAGCTTTAGATATCACGACTGGGATGCGAGCTACGATGTATGACGTGATGTTGAACCTACTGCGCATGCGACAACTAACCAAACTTGCCGTACTACGTCAATCTACGGCAGAAGTCACTCACTTTAAACGTTGTCCCTAGGACGTGAACTTGGACCCAGTCATGGCATCATTCAAAAGGCTAAACAATGGAATTCCAGAATTTTACAGTCAATACTCAACACGCAATCGTAAAACCGCACACTACAATCACGCAAACTGAACTGGACATGTAGTGGAACTCTGAACCGCCTTTACTGCTGGACGGCGACATGGTCTACAACGTGAAAAACATTACGTCATTTGTCGTTGCTCGCATCCCTATCGTATTATATGAATGTCAACTACAAAGATAATTTACCATAGGAATGCTCTCTTACCAATTCCAAATAAAGTTAGTCTATATTGACTGGTTAAATTGGACACTCATAACATGGATCAGCACCAATAGGTACTTTATGCAGCAAAACAGCCAATTGCACTGAGCCGCATATTTGCACTTTTATGAGAGGGGAGACAGGTTGGATTGCTGGGCTAAATGATCAATCAAATAACGTTCAATAACGTTCAAAGACAAATCAGCACATACGTGTATGTTATACAGTGCAAGTCGACCCCCTTCGTGATCTTTCATATTCGGAGGATGCAGGCTCAGTGAGAGGTAGGTAGGTTGGTTGATAAATAACATTGGGAGAAAAATACCACTACATACTGGTTGTGTAGTGATTTTGGGGATGATACCGCGACATATACTATCTTCGGTTGCATCTTGATGAAGAGTCCATTAGGAATGGGCTCATCATTATTAAAGGAATTATTTCAGCTACACAAAATCAGCAAAATGACTAATATTCTGCATTTTTCCATGAACTTTAACAGTTGAACCAATTCCTGCAGGCTCACTATAGTGTCCAATCAATCATGAATTCAGACATTATTTCAGCCTTATTGACTGGCATGTGGAAAAATAACAGACATGGGGACTAATAGATTATTACAGGTCAAAGAGTCAGATATGCAGCATCATGACAAGTGCCATAAAGTGTCTCCACGACACACCCAATAGCAAACAAATATGCGATTTTGAAGCCCACTCTGGGACAATGTCTCAATTCATAGCATGAATGATGCTTCCCCAGACTTTATGTGATTTATTAATGTTATAGGGTGAGAGAATCAAAAAAAGATTGAGCGATATAAAATCACTATAGCTGCCATGGTCTACAATAGGTAAATGAACGTAATCACTTTATCAGGACCTTGGCACTCAGCACGTGGTGCCAGTTCATGCTACTTAATGTGTTACTCCTGAGATGTACGCTACAGCGTTATCAGAGGAGAAAAGAAAGGTAGGTAGGGAAACAATAATGAACAAAACACCCATGTGTCGTAGCAATTTAGAACCTCCCCCCCCCCCAGTACACAGTTATCATAACCTTAGAAGTATACTGTACTGTGGTAATGTATAATGGATTCACAAAAAACATATATTGTATTTAGTACATTGTATGTACAGGGGAGACGGTTGACCGACAGTAGTAGTTGTGGCCCTACTGACTGAACCATAGTAGAAAAAAAAACTAAACAAAGCGATTCAATAAATACCGAAGCATGCAACATCATTAACAGACCAGACAGACCTGCTTCAACAAGTTAAGCTTGTATGGAGTGCATGTCATGAGACGGACCCCTGTGATTATGATGATAGGCTACCTGCCAATCTAACATCAGTTCATATTCAAATTCCGGTGAAAGTCAGAACCACATGCTTAAACAGTATGGAGCTTGCATGCTACATTTTTCTGGTTATTCAGAGGTTCACTCCCGGAATCAATACATGAGAACTAAATCTGGGATTTCCAATTAGTATAAAGAAAGTGTGTCCAAACAGGTTTCAAACCTATATTGTATTCAGGTTGCAATTGAATTCACAGTCTAATAGAAAGGCAGGATTTTTGGAGGTTTCTAAAGTCACCAGTCAGTCACCAGGATGTCACTCTGGTTAGGCCATCAGAATCTGAGGTAACTGAAGAATTGCCAAACTATGTCCAATGATACGATGTCCTTTGGTCAAGCATGAATGAATTCAACTATAGCACCAATTGTGCAGCAGCTCATACAAGGAGATTGACCAACCCTCTGATTAACTCATAGTGGATGACGGATAAATCTTGTGTTGGACTTGTCAACGAACAGGTTGTACTTTTGCAATGATTCTACTACTGTAGCTCATATTTGACCCGTTATCACTCTGTTTAGCCTCTGATTGATTCATAAAATTGTTGCAGCATACTCGACCATACTATGTGTAAGGGATACCTTTGAATTAACTCTGAGTGATAGCCGAAAGGCTCAGTTTTAGAGCAAGGCTGAAAATGAAAGAAATCTTCTGGTGAAATTGACAAGTGGAGGTGACTTTTACTGGTATAATCCAGGTTTGCAGAGCACCAAATTCGTTCCCCCTATGAACTGTTAGACACTGTACCTTTGATTTTACTTCCAAATAGACATTTTTATGATTTTCTCCTTAAAATAGTGGGCATACACTTCTGTTTGTCATCAATCGATGACCACGTATGGCAGTATATGTAGAGAGTGGTTTTCGCCATAATCTCTCTCACCAAGCAGGCATCCCAGGTTCTCCAGGAGCCATTGTTACTGTAATTACCATTCACCGACTCCCAGTTTTCTTGATGTAACCTCCTGACGTCGTCCTCGGTTATTACCCTAGAATCCTTGAGGTCAGCCAATCTATCCTCAGCATGGTCGAAGGCTCCTCGGTGCCCTCTCTGGGGAGCTTGTCACACTGTCTAGAAAGGGATGAGGAGCTTGCTGTCATGGGAGCCAGCGGAATCAGCTGGACTGTCCGGCACGGAAGACATTGCAAGGTCGTCACTACCCCCCTCGGTGTGCTCCTCCTCTATATTGAATATTGAACTCTCCTCTCCCACATTATTTATTGCTGCAGCTACAGGGCTGCAAGATGCATCATTGTAAGGAAGTTCATCATCAGCTGCATCCCCACCTTCTGATCCATCTGCACAATCACTACTCGGCGGTAGACCTGCGCTCCCATTCCGCTTATGCTGCCCTCGCTTGGGAGACCTGGATTTTACCTTCGCCAGAGGCGATTGCTCCTCGCTCAGGCCTGTTGCTCCGACTACTTTGGTTGCATTTGATTTGAGAACCTGTTTGTGTAATGATTTAGAATCCTTGTTAGCATTAGGAATTTTGCTTGACTTTAACTTACGAGTCTCCCAGGACCTCTAGTTTGTGGTTTAGGAGAGGAGCCATCCTGCTCCCCAGGGCTTGGTTTAGGCCTGGGGCTATCCTGCCGATACCCTTGTTATTCCTGTTCCCCTGGAGGAAGCCCCAGCAGTGGACTGTTTCTTGGAAGGCCTTGTTTCCTCTGCGGGTATCGTAGGGCTATCCGGCTTCCTCCGTTTGCGGTTCTCAGATTTTGTTTCATCTACGGGGTCCCTCCACTCTTGCTGAGGTGTGGAGAGACCCGAGGACTACTGGCCTAGTGGGTGGTTTACCCTTGGACTGTCCAACAGAGGTCGCATTGCTGCTGCTGTCAGCCGCTTTCTGCTTGACAACAAACTCATCCTTCCACTTCTGGATCAGGCGCTTGCACCGGGGTCCTTGAGTTTGGAGTCACTGGCAGCTTTACGGATGTTGTTCACAAGTTTGCCCAGCCTCGTCCCCTGAAAAAAAAGAAGATGAACTTTCAAAAACTAATAATTACATGCCCACTAGTGTAAGCACAGGTGCAGCCCTGGGGTTGGTCAGTTTAATATGCCTCAATTTGTAACCCCTCGGTTTGACTAGCGATGCCTACAGGCTTTGTTCCAGTTGCACTGGATGTTCTTTCTAACCCATTCCGCCCGCAGCTAAACCTCTGCCAAGTCCTCCAACATTGTAAACAATAGAAACCCTGTAGAGGATCTATCAAATGAAAAATTCTTGATCATAATAGGAAGTTATCCAAGAATAGGGACATTTTGACATGGGACATGTTTTATTACTACATGACCATAGTACAATAGTAGGATACTCCTCCACTATTTCACCCCCCCCAGTACCCCTTAGCAAAGTAGAAGTATTTTTTTATTAGTATAGATTGAAAACAACTATCATGATTAGACCTATCCACCTGGCAAGTGATATGGGTATGAAATATACATTTCTTCATCAAATCCCGCATTCCAATGGAGGGCCCTTGGGGAGGGGGAATTGATTTTGGACATTTTATATACCCCTCTTTTTAGAGATGTCTTTTGTCACTGAGGAAAATTATTTGGAAGAACCAGATGCAAAAAGGCTTGGTGATTCCTTGACACCTACTGAGCTTTGTAGACTTGTTGTGTGACTCTTTTCCACAGGTTACTATACTCTGACCGCGTTGACCTCAGATGACCTGATACCACAAAAGAAGGGTCCATGACTATAGAGATTCCACATACAAGCCTGAGCCCTTCAAGCAGGGTGGAGTTTGCTTGTTCACAATCCAATGAAGCCGGAATTGGTGAGAATATCAATTTTTCATAATTTTCTAATGTTTCACTGAAATAATGCCAATCTGAATAGGGTTCTTGTACTAGCCATAAGTAAGCTGCATACCAAATTTCATCTTGATTGGGCCAAGTATATATATGTGACTTATCATGTTAATGAGGTTTTAAGACTGAAACTCTGTTGACCTCAGAAGACCTTTGACCTGACTTCAAAGAATACGGCCAAGTACTCATTATGGGGAACCTGCCTAATAAATATGAGCTTCATCCATCCGCGTGGGGATTAAGTTAACTGTTCACAAGCCAAGATTTGCCTAAAAATCATTTTGATACCATTCTCCAGAAGCAATCCACCAAATAAACCGCTCATCTCATTAAAACAATAATAGATGTCTTTACTCCCCTAGGAAAAGTTGCATACCAAATAATGTCGTGATCACAAGTTCCAAGACTTTGCATCTGTTGACCTCATATAACCTTTGACCTACCCCAAAACAATAATGGCCTTATGGCTCATTACAAGAACCCACATGAGCTACATCCATCCAATTTGGGTCAAAGTAATTGTTTCAAAAGGCCAGATTTGGGGCATATTCCAGACTGACCTCTGTGACCTCACACCAAAATAATACGGATCACATGCTCATAACGATGAACCCATATACTAAGTATGAGCTACATCCATCTAGGTGGGGCTGAGTTTATGGTCAAAAGCCAAAATTTGCCAGATAGCAACTTCCCTAAAAAATTACTCCCAATCTACACCACAAACAATAATGTTCTTCTTCTTTCCATAAGAAAGCTGCTGACTACATCTTCATCATCAAGGAACAAACATTTGAGAGCCCAAAGGACAAACGCTTACAGGCTGGGTAGATCACAATAGCTTAAACCAGTACAGCTGATTGGGGCTAAAAATAGAAAGAGCTAATTCCTCTTTTGGGAAGATACCCAGGATTCCCCTTAATACTCAACATATCGCCTGCCTGCAGGGGTTCTTTCAACGAATCCCCACCATAGTGTATTCTTCAAATCACAAAACAACTCCTACAATATGTGCGCTTAATGTGGCAATCCACCAATAATGTTGGGTCATTTCATGTATAGAGATGTATAGAGCTGCATAGAGCTGATACGAGGCGAAAAACCTCAAACCTCCATTTCAACAGGCTAGCCAAAGGCCTATACTAAAAGCCTGTAGATTATATTGCTCTTCTATCATGATTTGATTACAACTTACTTTCAAGAGCCCGCTGTTGGTTATAGTCATCTTCCTCAAGTGCTTATATAGCCTTCAGAACGCCGTCAGTGTCTACCACCTAGGAGAGCATAATAGAGAGAATGTCCTTGAAAATATTCAAGTAACAGATATTGAATGAACAGAATAAACCCTCTAACAGTTCATTCAAGTGCTCACACTTCCTCGTTTTTCAAGCACTCCATGTGGTGAAACATGACTGGGGAGTGGGGAGACGTCATGCCCAAAGGAGGTCGATCTGCCAGGAGTTCTCCGGCACCTTCTTGGTTGTTGTTACTCTACCTCCCACTATTGCTCTGCCCCTTAATGGACCAAAATAGATCTGATATATATTCGACTATGAGAGTGGGTTAATGGCCCTCCCATGTAGTGCAAAAGCACCCTCTTGGCGTGCTGTTCACTTGCTGTCCCACCTGCACGCTGCCCCCTCAGAGACCAAATCAGATCTGATATCCAACTGTGGGAGAGGGTTAAGGTAAAACCAAATTGAGACGTGTTGTGACGTGACACACCAACACTAGTGGGTTAGGTAGGGTCATCATGGTGAATGATGAAATCAAGTAAAAAGATGGAGATTACTGTATGCCAATGGCACAGTAGCCCACATATTCAATTTGTGGTACGTAGTTGAATGTGACTCAAAAGTGACTTTCAATTCACAGATTTAATTTAAATCATATCCATTCAAGAATCCAGCCATCGAGTAACTTTCGAAGTCTGCATATAGTAGCAATTTTAATTGTTGAGGCATGACTCCATTTACCATGCTCTGATGTTACAAGTGGGGAAGTGGATCATTCTCAAGGCCAATGGAAGTGTTGAACATGACTTAGAAGACAAACTACTGACTGCACAAATTGCACAGGTATTCAAGTTTACCAAAGGCATGTTAATCTAGAAGAAGCATTTATTACCATTTACCATCTGATGGAGGCACACTGCGTGAATGCAAAGACTCAAGGCATGCAGGTTTATGAAAATGATTAGTGGAACATGGCATGTATGAAATGATGGGCATATGTTGAAGATTGCAATGTACTAACAAAATCAATCTGGCTTTTTCAAATAAATATATAAAGATTAAAAAAGATAAGATGTAATATAATTATGCAACTTGATGCAAAAGCGGCCCCCCCCCACATGGCAAAATTTGCGCCCAAAAAATGTTTACAGTTACACTGAGGACATTAAAGAATATACACCCTATACCTTACATCGAATGTTACCACCCTGGAAGTGTACAGACCATAAATTGGGGAATACTGGTCGGTTTGACAAGATCTCACACTCGCATCTCAATTCACATTCCTCCGCTATTTGTTGTTAGAGGATTCATACAAAACAGTTACAATTAATGCCAAGTAGGGAGGATAAGATCATTATAGAATGGCACCAAAAATAACTCATCCCTGTTGGTTCTTCACACTTAGCTATCACACTGAACTGTAGCTAGTGCGTCAACAAGGCCACTGCACAATGCACTTTAGGCAGAGCTTCCCGTATAATATTTTATTCCACATCACTTTTCTGCAGATGCTGTTACGGTACTCGGGAAGATCAAGCCTTGAGAAATGCACACTAAAGAGTTTCTGCAGATTTCTGTCAAAATTTGCACTCCTAGGGGTAGACAAATTCAGACAGGATCACATTATGTTTTTGTTGTGATTATTTATCATTCATTATTCATTTAATAGCATGAAGTTCAGAATATACTGTGCCAATATTCCTGTTTGTACAGAATAGCCCATTGACAGATTTCCGAAGCACATGTCATGAGGAATAAAACAAGTCTGTATCTGTGAGAGATGAGCGGGAATGAGAGTATGCAACAATCATGTGGAGCCATATGGGCAGGAAAAGACTGAAAGTACATCAGTCGCAGCTCTGTTCGTGTTCAAATACTCAATGTGCCCTCAACAGGCATTCGATGGAGGATAGCTGGTGTGGAGAGAAACTATTTGATTGCGGCACCAGTGGAAATGCCCTCTGAAAGTGTTTTCATATCCAATTGGGCTATGTCTGGGGGAGCTTGTTCCACCTGGAAATGGTTCTAGGAAGTATGAGTGCCAGCAGCACCAACATTGCAGGTAACATTTTGAACGACTGAGTGTTAGTTCTAGTAGGACTAGTGTGTGGAACAAAAACGTTTTGAGAAGGAACTACAATAGTTCTCTCCAATAGCTGTGGCTTGGGTCATGGCCCTGCCCTGCTAGGATTGGTAATAGCAGCTATGTGGTAAGGCAGCTTGCTCAATCTTGAACCTTGAACTTGATACTAGTCAACGATCCTGTCAGGAGCCAAACGACCAGGATATGGGTTAGCAGCCAAACAAAACACTGTTAGGCCCTTGGCCAGAATGAGTCAGATTATCCTTGTTCCCTGATACCTCCACTTCTAAAATAGTGTAGTAGATAACAACTGATCCGACGAGATGGACAGCCCAAATAAGGTTCTTGCACGGCATGATTCAGAATGATACTCAGTGTTATTAGTGTAGAGATTAGGGGTAGGGTTAGGGTCGATTTCGAATTCCAATTCCAGATGAAATTTCAAGTCTTATTGTCACTTGAAACTAAACCTTACCAACACTAACCCTAACCCCTCTCTACTCGATCCCAAAGCTGCTTCATGCAATACAACCAGTAACCACATCCTGACATAGGTAGGCTATACGTTATGCAATCATACCGTTTACACTATGCCCACCAGCTTATGGGGTTATGGGTCATACTAGCCACGTATCAGATGAACTTTTACTGTAGCAACCACTTCCCATGACGAACTCCGTCACCTCATGCCTCCAACTTCTCTCACTCCTTCAAAACATCACTCAAGAACGTTCCAATCAACGCAATGTTGAAAGTTCATTAGTATGAAGTTGATACTTTAAGCTCAATTTTGACCATAATAATTGGAGAAAATCACCACCTGTTTTTATCCCAGTATGTTGTGTTTGAAGACCTAGGTTCGTGCACAGAAGTGTTGCCACTCAGGGCTCATTTTGGCGATCCTACTATTCATACTGGGCACATGCAAGTCATTACTATGGAAAAATCTGCATGATTTTTTGTAGTGGCAACTGGTATTCAAAAACAACTACTTGTGATCAGTGAATGCAGTTATGGAGATTACTGACTGATTCTGAGTAAATATTCGGTAATTCTCACCGCCAAAGACCCATATGGGGAATGAATGAGTTTTAAACCTTTTCTTAACTACAATAATGGGTCATTTGGGTTTATTAATTGAGATGCAAGCTTGTCAGAAACTGAAGTTGAAAAAGAAAGTTGGCGGTTAGCGCTACCCTAAAAAACAGCTAGGCCTCGAGTTGTGACGCAGGTTTTAGTACAGGTACTAGTGCGAGCGTCAGGCCAGGTTCTGAACTTATCGGAACTTCTGGACCCCTTTGCATCCACCAAAAATGAACATAACTATTCCATTAATTGGCATTCCTCCACTTTAGCGGGTGTAATAATCATTTCCCAAATTTCCCACCAACAATTCCAACTAACAGTACTATTAGATACAGTGTTAGGAATAACCGGGAATAATATAACCCGCTAAGGCAAAATAAAAATAACTTCATGTTAGCATCCCTGCCTGCCTCCTTTTCTGGAGATTCTGAAAATTTCTTTCTTTCTTCATTAGGCCATAACTTTTTGAAAGAATATTTTGAGAGTCTAACTCCATTGAATCAGTTTGCTCTTGACAAAGGAACAATTTGAAGCATGTTTTTGGTTAGTAGAACCTGTGAAACCATAAAATAAAAAGGAATGAAAGAGGCCGCCTCCTCTGAGAAAGGTCAAGTGGCAAAACCCTGCTTCGACCCATTTCCTCTTTTTCAAACCTTCCAATCTGGTATTTCTCCTGTTGCATTTTATTTAGAAGAAATGGTTATTATAGCAAATTTGGTAGAATGGATATTAGTATTAGTTCGAGCTACAGGTGGGACACCCATCTGGTATATAAACATCTTGATAAGCAATGGTCGGGTCGCGCAGAAAAAAAAGAAGGGGGCTGCCTCCTCCTCATTTTCGAAAGCGGGACGCTAAACATGTTTCCATTTTTACTTGGCCTAAGTGTAGTTTTGCCCATTAATTGACAGTGTTTTGTTTCAGATGCTGACTGGACCCCAAAATTTAGAAGCCAGTGCTAACCCTGATTCTAATCCTATGCTTACACTGGGTGTTTAGGCCTGTCTCCAACTTAGTCCAACCCCAAGCTCAAAAAGGCTAGGTCCGACTCGGAGTTGATTCATATAGCCTAGGCTGGGCCAAGTAAGTCTTGCCCAAGTGTTCCCCCCATAATGTGCCTTTCCACACAATTTGTTATGCCATAATGTAGAAAATTATTAGAGACAAACAGGTAAACAAATCAGAGAAGTTGAACGACATACCGATTATTGTGTAAATATGCACTGCACAGATAAATGTGTTAGGCAGAAGCATAGCCAGTGCGTTGTAGCAGCATGTAAGTCGTCGCGCAACTGCTCACAGTGTTATCCGTACGCATCAGATCCATGCACTAACAGTTTACACCTTTGCCCTGTTAAACACAAAGCACACTGCGCATGCGTTTTTCCGTGTCGCTCATTTGGTCCGTGATTGGGTCAACAGTCATTCTGCAACGAGCGATCCGCCGGTCTACATGGAATACAGTTCTCGCGATATCTGAAAATTGGTTTCGAAAACTGGACGTTCTCCTTGTTTATCGCGTTAACAGCTGAAATCTTTTGATCTTAGTGTCTTGGGGAATCGGTTCACTAGTTCGCTTGGAGGATGCTCAGTAAAATCACTCCGCCGATGAGACTATGAGCAGTCAACTTTCGACGATCGACTCCACCCGACGGCCATTTTGTGGCCAATACAATTTTCAATGGACAATGTGATCGTCCAACGAAAACCTACGGCACCTGCAGAAATCACTCGATTTATGACCCATTTCTGTATCGGAAAAGCTTACTTTGGCATCCTTGTCGATGGACTTGAGCAATAGCTCCCGAATTTGGGCAGGGCTCGACGTCATCTGACCGAAAACGGCCGTCCAAGGAGAACCAAAGTGGAGGGCATCCCTCACGTGTAAGTGGAGACCATCTCACTGGCAATAGTGCAGTGCATGCAGTATATATTACCTCGTGAATCGTTATACACGGACACGCACTGTTGCCGAGTACGATTCGAGTGACTGGCGCGCGCCGGCGTGCATGTCGAATGCTGTAATGTTGTGTTGGCTCGCTGGGTATAGAAATTTTGTCTTCCTTGTGACGTCATGCACCTGTCTGATGTTCGCGCGAGTTAGGGGCCGGCGATGCGCAGATAGACTCAAGCAATACATGTGGCGATGCAGCAGTAGGGCAATGCAATAGTAGCAGTGTACTACTGTAGTGTAGAAACTTGTATACTCCAGCCCAGGTGACAGAAGCAGTGAAGCAAGTCTGTTTTTCTCTCAGGTTTGCTGTCTCAAGTGTTTGGGACTTTTCTTCTGTGTGGTGTGAATTGTTGCATTGTGAATTGTTTTCAAATGACTAGGCCTACTGTACCTGTGAAGTTGCAATTTCCTTCCTTTGGAGGAAAAGATGCTTTCACTCTCAGCATTGTGATGACTGGTGTGTGTTATCCAAGCAATTCCATGGTACCAGGTCAGGTGTTGTGTGAAATTGAAGCCTGACCGTTGACCTCTAGCCTAGGCTCTAGCTTAATTTATTAAAGTTCCTTTGAAATATTCGAAAGAAAATGTGCGTCAATGATATTGATACCTTATCTGCAAGAAGAACTTCAGTCAAATTACATCACCCGAATCATTTCTATTCTCGGAAGAAGGGGTGATCAAATTATGACCTATGCCTAGGTTAATAGTTATATCATTTCATAACAGAGTTTTTTTTCCATTACAGTTTTCATGTCAGTCATACAATAATTACTACAAAATTTCCTCCAGATAGCCAAATTTCCCAGGAGGGAGCTTCCCCACATTCCCTACTTTTTCCCCACCATGACTACAGTGGGGGTAGCTTTGTGGCTGGAAAGGAGGACGGTTGCGAGAGGTTTCACCCCATTTCAATTTCGCCCCACTACAAGTTCGCCCCATTTCACTACAAGTTCGCCCCATATGCAAGTTCGCCCCAAACACATTCGCCCCATATGCAAGTTCGTGCCATCACAAGTTCGCCCACTACAAGTTCGCCCCATCGCAAGTTCACTCTAGTTTGCCCCCATTTTAAGTGTGGCTGGCTGGTGGCGCCACACTTGAAAATTTTTCGTAGGATGATACTTAGAGGATCATTAGGGCTTCAAGGAAATCGTTTTTCAAAATCGGGATTAGGGTTCAAAATATCAGGTTAGGGTCAGTGTTCAGAGTCATTCATGCGTAATCGGGCCTCGGAGTGAAAATATGTCTACAAATTGTGTTGCAAAAATATGCATACATGCATTAGGCCTAATTGATTAATATAATTGGTCACTATGAGATGGGCCAATAGGAAACGTAGGCCTGGTGCTATGCCCGCTGTCATCCTTTGAAAGAAAAACTCGAGGGCCGACACAGTCACAAGTAATTAGCCCAATATGATAACAAGAATGTCCGTGTAATAATAATTTATAATGCCAGACCCGAATATTAGTTGGGATAAAATGATATTTCTGGTGGTTGTGGCTGGTTGAGTGAGGGGTTGTACTGTATTTTTGTCAATTGATTTCAAGGGTAATCGTCTGACTTTCCCGTATCCGGCCCTTGTTTATGGCTATAGGCTCATGAGTCGCCGTTTCAAGGAATCAACTTCGTAATGTTTGAGATAGACTGAAAAAGGGGAAAACCGTTGGCCAGGGAAAGCAATATAAGTTTATTCGATCACTGAGAAATGGCAGATGAAATTAACCATAAGATTAGTGCAATATGGCTAGTCGTCGGCCATAACAAAAAAGTCTCATATTTCTTATTAGATTGCTTAAATGTTGTTAGGAAGGCCGAAATGACAAAAAATTCGCGCGCGCGCCCCCCCGCTGTATACGTGTCTTTTCCGCTACATGTAGAATCAATAGGGCTAGGCTGCCCGACGTTTAACGGGTACACGTTAAACGAACGATTGCGCCGTTTAACGTTGACAATTTTCCGTAAGTGTAAAACGGAAGTGGGAAAATCCCTGCGGACTTCCCCCACATTGTGTCACCCAATAACGAAAAATTGTCTTGCTCCACTGTGTTCAGTATAAAAGAATTCCACTGACGTCCGTAATTATCCAGGAACCAGGACTATTGCAGTGTGCCGTACAGGATCCAAGTGATGAGTGTACACGGTTCTCTCGCAGGAAATAGCAATGGCAGAGCGGCGACAAAAACTTTTTTCAAACTTTTTTCAATTTACGATATGATTCAGACGTATGAATTGAAAGAACTTATGCGCCAGTTTGCATGTTCGACAGCTACAACTGTTCTCTCTTAGAATTTGTCAATTTTCTAGACAATGTAGCTCGCGGAAAATTATATCGCAGTTTATAAAATCATTTCATTTTTTAACGTCGCGGGCGTTAACAACGAAGCCATGTCAGGCTATCAATATTGCCTAATGTGTACCGCAGCGCTGGCAGTCTGGCACGTAGACCATGCCACGTGTTTCGTTACGGCAAACAATACACTGAAAAAGTGAAGTGGTCAAAGAATAACGGCTTGTAGAGCGATATAAGCGGGCCATGCCAGAATGTGACCGTAACACTGTTACGGAGGCCAGCCATCTTCGGCGATCTAAAAATAATCGGACTTGCTTGCTTATTGGTAAGCTCCTTTTTTCCACCTATTTAAAACAGGGCTCTGTTGGCGGCCGGCTGTCAACCAAATGCACTAGGCTGTTTAGCGAGCGACTTGAAAACGATACTGCTTTTAAGCCAAATTTGTTCTCTCTCTCTATACAAGTTGGATTCAGCTGATGTGTACGAAGGGCCTGCGGGGTTGACGAAGCCGAAAGCTATTTGTGTCAAGGCCCCCCACTCGCTGCGCCGTGTTCGATCCTGTTCAACTCAGATTTTGCACACGAGTGACCGCTGTTTTCAAGCCATTAGAAGGGTCCCATAATGTTCGTGTTTGTTCTGCTTTCAGTCTGTCTTTGAAAATCATGTGAGGAAGCATGATGTTTTCTCTTTTTTTCTGACGAAAGTTGATGTTTTTACATGTTTTTTGGAATTCTGAATTCGCGTTCTACAATGGTTTCCGAGATTTTTTTACTTTTCCGATCGCGGAAAATAATTGGCCCTACTGTAGTATATCATTACCACGTGGTAGTAGGCCTACTGTGTATGTTTCGCGTGAGTTTGACAAGCCGAAAGTTGCGCAGAACAAAATGGAGATCGTAATACTTGTCAGGGACTATTCTATTGAACCCATAATCGTCAGATTCGCCGCATTTACAAACAATACACAGTCGATAAATTGGCGTAACACACCACACAGTTTGCTGCATGATTCGCCTTTTACCGTTCGGGAGGAATCGACTATGTAATTCAGATCCGAATGGTCGCTATCCGTGTACACGTTAAACGGTTAAGATACACGACCGTTAACGTTTTTTTATCAAACGGAAACCGACAAGCCTACAATAGGCCCATGTATACAATTACTTTGTCAGATACGTGTCATCTTCAAGTGTGGGGAAAATTGGTAGGCACAAGGAGAATTTGGTTTGGGACATTAATGTTGCCCCCCCTCCCCCCTCCCTCCCCACTACAACATGCCGGAATCCAACTGCCATTTTCCTAACACTACACACAGTTTAGTCTACAGTACTTCTGATCCTTTTGTCAGAGGCTTTGCCAGCGATGACGTGGCTGTTTTTTAATAAAAGATGAAAGCTATGTGTAACGAAAAACAACAGGGCACAGGAATAGGCGTACGAGGCGGGGGCGGAGGGGGGCACTCGCCCCGGCCCCCCCCCCCCCCCCCCCTCCAATTCAGGCAAATCATTGATCCATTGGGGCAAATAGAGACTTCCGAACTGGGTAAATGTTGCCATTAACCAATTTAACTTAATAACATTCATCCTTTCAAATTACCCACAAATTTTCGAAACATGTGTTCAGGAACTCACGGAAGAGCCTGCGAGTTAGCAGTATCTCTACACACCTACAATACGGTATTTGCTAGCTCCAACGAAGTGTGTTGTGCATTTAATTCACTTTGAGGGTCAGCCAACCCTACACACAATTTCAAACATTATATTTATAGACAGCGACCACAGATTGCTCAGTGTCTCTTTACTCTTCCGAAGAGTCTTCGGGCAAAATTGGTACATGCTTATTTTAATTTTGTGGGGGCCTACGCTAGGGTTATTTGGGGAAAGTTTAGCCCATGTGGTATGGTGCTATGTTACTAACTGTCTGTTTTGAGAAGTTTTTAGTGAGTTTGTTGTACGGCTGACAGGGTAGGAAACATTTTTTTCATTTCGGGTGCTATTTAAAAAAAAAAAATCGCACCCCTCAATCCCATTTGGGTGTGTACTTTGGGATTTCGGGGGGGTACTGGGGGTACTATTCCTACCCATCAAAAAGTGGTCCCGAATAGCATTGCTAAAGCCAGCAATTGGTTAGCTATCAATAACGCACACACTGCCGCGCACGCACTTGCAAGATAGAAATGAATTGCCAACTCCCATTTCTCGGCTAGTTTATATCCAGATCTTTCCCCGTTTTGGTATTTCTTTGCTGTCAGGTTTTAGCATTTGTGGACTTTTAACTTGAGTTAAATCCCATCAATAGGCCTACAGGGGTAGTCATAATTCAGCTTTAGTTTCAAGTCATTACTTATCAGATTACATCTTTTTTATTGCATGCATATGTTTGGTTCCCGGTGAAGGTAAAAAAAATAATCATACGCCAGCTTTCGAAATGGATTCGGAAGCTCCGATACTCTTGTGAATATCATAAAGTCGATACGCACGGCCAGCTGCACGGAAGCTGAAAATACTTTCCGTGCATACACCGTACACAAACAACAGTGTGTATGTGTGTACACAATTGTAGTGTGGTAACATCAACGTTCGATCATCTCTCCACACACACTTAACGTCTATGGGGTTTTTCCCATTGGCCCTGTGGTTAAGACCGAAACACTCGGGCGGTAGCGGTTGCCGATCCACTAAAATGTTGCCGTGTCCTGGGATCGCGTAGACTAAGTTACTCAATGCATGAATAAATGGTTTAATTCACCAATTTCTCGCTGGATACAACGATGATAATTATTAGTTTTTGCAATGATTTTAGCACATTCACAATCAAATTCCAAGCCGTGTCTTGCTTCATAACCATGCCGAATCGAGACAATGGTTATGCGGTAGCATATGCCATTCGAAGTTTGAGTGTGTCTCATGTCATATGTGCAGTGTATAGCGCGATGCACACATATAACCTAGTTATGTTACGGCTGAATGAATGATCGTTTTGTGAGTTTCTTTATCGGGCTGGGCGGGTTTCGGAGGGGGGGGGGAATGTCCAGCGCTTGTGGAAATTGCAAGACATTTTGCTTCAACCGGTGTGGATATTTTGAATGTGTGTTTACGTACAAGGTGTTCCAATTTTATGGATGCTGGTGCGCGATATTTACGGGGGCGATTTTGCTCAATATGTCAACGAAAAAAAAAAAAAAAAATAAAATAATTTCCACCCCTCTCTTCGATTGGGGTGCAGTTTTGGACCTTTCGGGTGCGGAATCGCACTCCGCACCCCTGTTTTTCCGACGCTGAGGGCTGACTTGGTTTGGATCATTCGAGCATGCATCGCGTCCCGATGCCGATGCAATAGAGAATATATAAAGACACTGTCCAGTGTTAGCGTTACTCTGTTATTCCTCTATCTGGATTCTCACACGATGTTTCCACCCTCTGGCATTTTTCGAAGCTGCCCGGCCGGGAAAATCCTGGATATAGTTCAAATCCCTCATATTCCATGCACCCGCATAGGAGTGAATTTAGCGAGTTGTCCATCTATTTTACTGATGTCACTTGGCCTCATTTTCATAGAATATACATATTATTTCTAAGATAGAGTATCACAAAGTTATTTATTCTTCTTAGGCACTTTGTGGATTACTTTTAGGAGCTCCTCATAGGGCATACGGAAATTGTTAGTACTGCACTGTTATTAGTGAAAAAATATTTTGAATTGCATGAACACTGATCTAAACACTGAGTTATTTTGCAATCACTTCTGCGATATGCCCATACTTTGAACATGCTTATATCAAACGTCTGAACATGCTAAACACTATAGGCCCTACTTCCAGTAAATAAACGCAGTACGTTTAGCAACTTGACACTACGTCAGTGTTTACGCGTTTTTCAGAAGTAATGGCTAAATAACGTTTAGTTCTTAAACACCGATTTTAGAGTGTTTGAGTCTGGTGTTAGTGTCTTAGTGTCGTACCCTTCTGGTGTCGGCTGGTGTTGGGCTCCCATTTCCGATACCGGTGTCGAGAGCTAGCCTACTGGTACAGGTGCCCGTGTCGGACGCAACACCATCATACATATACTATTTTTTTTTACAATTGATTCTGTTTACTCTGTTATCACAATTAACCTGACAACACTCATACGTGGACTAGCATATACCTAGGCATATCACACTAACTTCGTAGTAAATTTATCTGACATTTTCAGCTAGTGATCGAATAAAAACTTATATTGCCTTCCCTGACCAACTGGTTCTCTCTTTTCGAGTGAGTCCTCGCCCGTCTATCTGATATAAACATATCGTGATTCCTCATTACTGCGGCTCTGGGTGTAGCCTATAAACAAGGGCATACAAGGATCAAGTCCGTTCAAACCTTAATAGACAAAAAAACCCAATATAGCCCTTCAATCATCTAATTCCACTTCCTGAACACCATAAACATTATATCATGATCCCAACTATCTATCGGGTCTTCCATTATATATTTTCATGACACGGACGCGTTTTCGTTACAACGAAATCGTAATGGGGCGAATGAAATGGGGCGAAACGTCCTGTTTCCAGGAGGACATGGAATAAAGGCTGAATGGAACATTCAATTTTAATCTGATTTTTTTTTTCAATCAAGGGGAGCTCCATCGATCTAGGACATTTTTCATGTAACTTAAAAGTTACAAATACCCATTTTGTAACCCAGTCACTTCATTTCATGACTCGAGTCACTGACTTACAGAGATTTATGCAAATCGAGTCGAGTCACTGACTCGATCACTGTACTGTTTCAATGGGCGAAATATCCACGAGTTGCCTTGGAAGTCAATTCAATATTTGAAAAGTAGTGACTCGAGTCATGACTCGATACAACACTGCGAATACCTAAAAAATAATGAAACTGTCTGAATGTACTGTTCAGTGTAAATACAGTACATTATGGCTGTTACCTCAATGTGCAAATAATGTACATTATGCACGCCACAAAATAAGTGTTAGTGTTACTGCAATAATAGGATCAGTGCTAGGGTAAAGGTGGAATCATGGGAATGTTTCTTTGTAGAGGTTTTTTTTTCTCTCGCTCAAATTGTGTTATACTGTACACAATATTAGAGCATATTGTACACGGTGTGTTAGGCCAAATAAAAAAAAATAAGTTTCTCGTCCCCGCCCGCACGCTTCTTTTCACGCCGCATGGCATTTTTTTTTTTTGTTAAATATGCCAAAACTAAAATTTTGTAACTCCAAATGCTAGCCTGACCCAACAACCATCTCCGCTAGTCTTCAGCGTGTCTGATCAGCATGTTTTGTTTTTAACCGTTGGCAGTATTTCCGTACTCTCTGCAGCAGCATGACCCCCAAAAAAAGGCCCTCACGCCCAAAATTGCGGAAAAGTTAGGACGAGAAACTTTTTTTTTTTTCACTTGGCCTTAAACATAATAATATATGAATGATCCTGGAGGGGACGATTGTATGCCAAGTCAAGTGTACAGAGAGTGAACCAAAAACTAGACATGTGCAGGCAGGTAAACCGGCTGACGTGTATAGCCTTTGTGGACCTCCTTTAATTATGTCATTTGACCTCCAGTGACTCTGGATTCTGGAATGCCCTACCTGTTGTTCAGGTCCAACTGTAGTCCACATTCCCCCAGTTTTGTTCAATTACATGTACGACAAGTTAAGAAAAAATTGCATGATTTATGCAAATTTTACCCCCTGCAACCTTGAAATGACCTTCATGCTGTTTAGGATTAACAAGTCCACATTCACCGAGTTTCGAATTTGACCTCTGGTGACCTTGAATTAATGTCTTGTTATTCGGGACAAACTTTTGTCCCCACCCACCAAGTTTTGTGTGAATCGGACTACTGTAACTGTATTTTCGCAGAAGCAAAACACGCATGTGACCTTGAAATCCACAGTCATGTTTTTCGGGACCCAACTTTTGTCCACCCTCCGCCAAGTTCGTTGTAACTTGGATAACTCGGTATTTCCATGCAAATCCTGCAAAATAGAGGGAAGCAGTGATGCCCACCTTCGAACTTGGCCAAGATTTCACTAGTGATGACATGTGTACCAAGTTTCAGAGCAATCAAATGAAGCGTTAAAGAGTTAGTGCGCTAATGGCTAGAGTTTGCGTCAGCAGAGACAGCGGCGGCCACACCCCCATAACCATGAGTATTCTCGGACACATCCAGTGCCGCAGGGATATGATAATGGATTTCATCACTGAACTATTCATGTGTAGGCGGGTAAACCGCCCACGTTTTTATATCCCCGCTTTTGATCGATCATTGGGGAGAAGTATCTAACACGCCATAAAAGACCCCCATTTTGGTCAGAAACCATGATAAACTTCATACACCAATTCTGTTATAATCCATGGAAGATAATAGGCACCTGAATTAATGCAAAGTTGACCCACGATGGCTTTGAAATGACTTCTAACTTTTGAGGGAACAAATCAGCTCCCTCCACCAAGTTTCGTTCAAATCTGACAAATTTGAAAATTGCATAAATTTCGCAAAATTGACCTTCGATGACCTTGAAATGACCTCCACATTTTTAGGGATCAACTGTAGTCCCTACCCATTCAAGTTTTGTTCAAATCCGACTAACTTGAAAATTTGCATTAAATTGCTGCAAAATTATCGGCCCCCCGAATTGCAGCGATGCCACTTTCGAAATCATCCGTGATTTCACTGGGGCCGACATGTGTACCAAGTTACAGATCAATCGATTAAGTGTTAAAGAGTATTGCGCTAATGCCTGAAGTTTCCGGCAGCGGCATACACACCCGAAACCATAATATCCCCGGACACTTCCAGTGTCGCGGGATATAACTAGCTTATATCGCCTATGGTTGCTTGCTCATGTAGGCAAAGGGGTTCCTGCGTGGATGATACTGTCACAGCACAATCATGCAGTAACACCAATCACACCAGACCCCCCCCCCCCTACACAAGTTGCATTTTGTAGAAAATTTGGGTTGGTGATGAACTGTAACACTTCTCTGTGGATGTGTCATAGATCTTAGCCAGCAATCCAGTGAGAAGAGAACTCGATTTGAGTCTCTAAATTGGTAAATATTTTCTCGAGATATGGTGAATACTTCCAGTGGAAACTGGGATAATTTTCAATATTTGCCGTTTTGCTAAAAATATTGTGCCGTGACAATGTGCTATTATTTGGGCATGAAATATGGACAACATTTATCCTGCACTGTAGGGCAGTATCTAGATATGTGCTCATGGTGCTGGTTTTCTGGACTTTGCCCAAACGAACATACTAGTTTTCATGATGAAGATACATGTATATGTGTATGTTGACTATGTTTTGAACCAGACAGGTATCATCAGATTTCCCTTCCATAAATTTGAGAAAAAAAGTTTGTGGCATTCCTCAACCCGTCATAGCACCACTATCTGTTTAGCAGCAGAATAGCTAGATTAGCTATCCTACCTGTAAGGGGGGTTATCTAGCTGCCTGTGCTTGGTTTGCCCAAACAAACATGTAGGTACAGTATATTACCCTGATTGGAATCACATTACTCCTACTTCATACGATAAATGGAGGTTTGTGTCCTGACCAGACATATGTTTTGATTTTGCCCCCCCCTCTCCCATGAGGATGGGATGAGATAATATCCTATGGAGTAGTCCCTCCAGCTCAGAGACTACATGAAACATAGTTTTTTTTTACTGTCAAACTCTCTCAACTTGGAAAGCAGAAGTTACCCACTATTCACAATCCTAATATTTTAACTCCTTTAATTTTTTGCAGAGATGTCAGAATGCTAGGAGTAACAGATTACAAGAGGCTGGAGCATGCTCTTAAGCAAATGCCTGTGTCAAGAAAAAGGAAATTTGTGAAAAGATTCAATATTTTTGGCAAATTTTGGCTTGTAAACACACGATCACTCGCCACTCGACCCACTCCCGGATGAATGAGGCTCATACTGGTATGTGTTTTCCCCATGATGACGTACATGAACCCATTGTTGGAGTCAGGTCAAGGTCACGCAGAGGTCAAGTCTGAGGAACCTTGTGTTAGTGTGTAGTTCCTTATCAAGAGTATACATGTAGGTGGTTTTGGCAAAATGGTAATTTTTGTCAGATGTGTAGCTGTTGCCCCTTATGAGCCTGGTACATCTACATTTGATCCTTGTCTGACTATAAGGTTTGTCAGAAAGAGTCAAGGAATCACTTAGCCTTTTTGGCTTTCTGGTTATTAATTAAATTTAAAACACACAACCTGGTTCCACACTTAGTAGTGGACACCAGACAGTGAATGTTGAATAACTGATAAGTCTTTTTTTTTTTCCCCCCATAGCAGATCGCTGATCTCTCATCTGACAGTGTGCAGACCTTAGACTCCCATAGATCTGGCTGGATGTCTTCGCATAGGCAGCACGGGTTGAGACAACACCTGATAATAATTGAAAATACACTTTATAAGAAACTGGTCCTAATGAGACTCCCATACGTGTCCCTAACAATCACCCTAGGTGCCTGCTCGTTTGAACTAGATAACTATATAGGCAAAGTTATATTTAATTCATAGCTCAGAGTTAAAGAAGCCATAAGGAGATATTTTTTTTTTTTTTCCTTATTTAGTACACATGTTGTGGGTACCATCCAGAGGACATTTTGGTATAAAATGGGGAGTGGTAATTGTATATTCCTGCAAGTTTTTGCTTGCAAGCATACTGCATAGTGACTCAATCAGACGTGTATGGTAAAGTTTATGCCTCTGCATATGGCCCTATGGTAGTACATGAACCGGTGTTTGGGGTCGGGTCAAGACAATCTGAGGGTCAACACTAAATCTTGTTGATAACAATAGGTTGCAGTTTCTCAGTGGATCAAGTGTTAGATCCCTTCTTAAAAGTTTTGTCATATTCCTATAAAAAAATTGCCAATATTACCGTATTGACAGATTGAGATATCTAGCAATCCTCCTGTAATGAGGCCAACAGGTTAATCAGACGTTTTTCTCATAGCTGCTCTGACGATACTCCTGCAAAAAGTACACATTCACCTCTTTCGCTTTCTTTCTAATCTTGTGGTTATGGAAGACTATTGGAGGTACAAAATTGGTTTTTGTTTCTAATTTCTGTCATTACAATGCTGTACTTTCCAGCTCCCACCATCCTTTTGTGACTATTTGAACCCAAACCCCCACACACATCTGCGCAGTGTCCTGGGTACCCACACTTTTCCCAGGGTGTATGCTCCAGGAATTATAGTGGCCGAGTAGTGTGCTGTACATAAGAGTCTGATTTTTATTGTCTATGTACTGCAAGTGTTTGGTTTTGGCAGAGAGAATTTCTCTGTGGTCTATAGCCTCATCAAGTCAAACCAGATTTTAACTCCCAGGTAGGCAATTGAGTGTCCAGTAGCAAGCCAACAATCCCTGGGAGGACGTGTCTGGAAGGCTCTTAACTGCATCTACCTGCCGCTACCAATCACCCAGGCTCCACTGGGCAAGTGACAAGGCATGGGTGTTGGGGAATCCGCACCAGCCATAGGCTCAGAGGCACCCAACCCGCCCGGTCCTATACTGACAGTACTCAGTAGACATGATCGTCCACAATCAAGTGGGACCCCCAAACTGTGAAAAGGTTGTTGGCACCACTAGTTGAATCTGAGGTAATAAAATAAAGGTGTGATGAAACTGTCCAACTGCAACTCGAGCTCAAAAACACTTATGGAGCCCTTTCCAGGGGCCAGATGAGGTTAATTGATTGTTGATGTAACAAATAGGCTCGGCTCGAACATCTTCGCGACCAGGAAAGTAGGTCTTAGAGCGGGTTTGGCCTGTTGAGACCTCAGTGTCCCCCCCCCTCCCCCCCCCCCTCGCCAGCACTGTGTATAACATGTAGCCTACCTGTTCTATATCATTACTCATCTGCTCTCTTACTGCAGGTACTACCTCACTTGCGATGATTTATGAGGACACAGACCTACCAGCAGTCTACATTGACCCCCTGGTTAACCCCCCATGTAACCCTTCCCAACCTGCGCCTCCGTGACCTGGATCGAAGGTTAGTGGTAATGTCGCTGAGTAAATTGACCGTGCTCGCCATCTATGCAAGGACACATGTTATCAGCAGTCGGTTGGCAGTCCCTCTTCTGCTCTGAGCGATATATCACTGCAAGATTAAATTTAACAGTCTCCCTCTCTCGCTTTCTTTCTTGGCCTTGTCATGTGGTCACAGAAGACATTCAGCGAGGTTACCAGTCATGTTGCACTGACCAGTGTTTCCGCTAAAAAATTTCAGCAGAGAGTCAAAATTGCCATTTTTCCTCATTTTGATGATCATGTAAGTGAATTCCCTTGTGTGCACCTGATTTGCAGTACCAAACCCTCTCTTATTTATAACTTATAGCTTCAAAAGTAATGCGTTCAAATTAGTCATTCAACACGTATCACTTTCTTCCAGTTCTTTCCGATAACTTACTGTGCCTGTGGCTGCGGGTAAACCGCCGCCGTTTATCCCTGCAAAAACAGCCTTTGTGGACCTTGTTTAGAAAGAATCACATTTGACCTCCAGTGACTTTGAAATTCCCTCCCTGACCCGTTTGTTGAAGACCAACTGCAGTCCACATTCCCTGAGTTGTGTTTGAATACGACAAAGTTAGAAAAATCGCAAGATTCATGCTAAATTGACCTCCTGTGACCTTGGATTGACCTTCATGTTGTTCAGTACTAACAACAGTCCACATCCACCAAGTTTTGTTCGAATGCGACAAAGTTGAAAAAATCGCGAAAAAAAAACACAAATTTGACCTCTGGTGACCTTGGAATCACTGTCATGATTATTCGGGACCAACCTTTGTCCCCACCCATAAAGATTCGTGTGAATCGGTCTAACTCTGTATATTCGTGTTGAACCTTTGCAAAATAGAGGGCAGCAGGTATGCAGTGATGCCACTTCCGAACTAATTCGAGATTCACCAGGGCGGTATGTGTACCAAGTTTCAGATCAAATTGGGTAAAGAGTTATTGTACCAACGCCCAAAGTTTCCGGATGGGCGAGGGCGGCTAAAACACGCCCAAAACCATAATATCCCGAACAGCTAAAAAGTGTTGTGGGGATATATTATCACATAGCATTTATGATCCAGTTTTCACAGGTCCCCAATCTGCTCCTGGAATGGATAATTTGATATGATTTCTTCAGTTCAGGAAGCTTACGTGAGGCTCAATCTAGCAACCCTTGCCATATTGATCGTGAATGAGTACAAGGCGATAACTTTACTGCCTTCTCGCCTCGTGCCAGATGATGTAAGGCAGGGGTGTGCCTCTTCGGCCCCCCCAAGCTGCTCCTGTTATTGCGATTTCTATGTCCCCTCCGAAAGGACGATTAGTGAACTCTAGGATCCAACCAATTTCCCAGAATTTCTCAGACCTTGAAGATGGGAGATTCAATTCAAATGTTTTGCTGCAGCCGACCTGAGGCGAATTACGGAGATATTCCAGAACATACCCCAGAACTCTTACACATCCAGGCATTCCAGCAGAACCATGAGTGAAGACGAGGACCTCGTCCATCGAGTCGCTAGTACTGGCCAGCTAGGGAGAAAACTGTGTGGTGACTGCTGGAATTTGAACCCGGAATGTTTGTTTGCACAGCCCACTATACCACTCTGCATCTTTTGCACCTGGATATTTCAGTGTATACTTTGTTCAAGCGGTTTCTTAAACAATTTGTGTTACTAGTGTGGGGGGGGGCCAGGGGGTGACACTGAACATGTGGTTTGCAAGTATTTATTCTCAGTATTGCTATTGTGACTGACTGATGTCTTCCCCAATGTTGAGGATATTCCTGTGGTTACGCAAACGTTTTAGCTGGTCATACGGGTGGTCTGATTTGAATTTACCCCTCCTGCAATTGATCGCTCTTTGACGGAGGCAATATAAGGCATGTTATCCGTGTATTCTCCACAAGTGGAGGTTCTTTCATACTCTTATGTCAGTGGTTACCAACCTTTATCCCAATTTCCCCGTTTGCCTTCGCTTGAAGCCGGTTCCCCCGTAACTTAACTAGTTGAAGGTGGATAGGTGGGGAGGTGCGGAAAGAGTTTAAACTTGCTATGTAATTTGTTGTAAACAAGAAGAATTCAGAACTCGAAAAATTCCTGCAAAAATTATGACCTTTGTAGTTACATTCCTCCCCCCCCCCGAATCTGAAATTTTCCCCCCTGGAAAATTCCCCCTTAGTTGGGAACCACTGCTCTATGTAATCATGAATGTTTGAATGGGGATATGTGAAAGTTAAGTTTTCATTCCGATGCCTTCGTCCACCCAGTTGCTTCTTCTCGTTCAGGAGAGCTCTGGCTAAGAACAGCGAGACATATAGAGAAGAGGTTGCAAGCATCGTGAGTGACCCAGAGTGGAGTATTTTTGAAAAAAAGTAATACCACATGTAACACAGAGAGGATTAAACGACCATAGGTCAATAATGCTGAAGAAAAAATTGTAGTAAGATTTTGTGCGCATGATATAAGATTTGTGGTCTTGTCAAAATCCTCTTCAGTGATTGAACAATAACAACCTCATGAAATTAGGGTGTGTTGCATGTTTGGGGTAGACACCCCTACCTACAGATTTAGGGGATATGATGAGTTTTTCTCACATTTTGCAGACTTTTTGTTCGAACTGCATGTGATGTTACAACCACTCTGATCCCTCCTTGTATGTATACTACATTTCACATATATATTACCAATTATTGTGCCATGCTATCCTTTGTTCAGTGGTGGACGTATGTACATAGTTCATCTCAAAAGTTTGGCTAATCTGTAGAGTTAATATCTTATGGTATAGTGATTGAGATTGGTTTTACACCTCTGTGGCTACATGACCTTGTCTCCAACATATGAGCATATAGTATGCGGACAGGCAAGATGGCGGTACCACTGTGTCCTAGACATAAACACAACTGTGTAAACCTATCCCAGAGCCTCATCTACAACCCGACCCTTCTTCCTCGAGGGATTTACCGCCTCGGTAGTCTCGAGGGGTTGGGCAGGCCCAGAGCCTGATTGCTAGGTCAGGGGTGGCGCCAGCGGGCGAGGGCAGGGGGGGGCCATGTCCCCCCGGCGGGGTTAGCCTGGCCCCCCGTCGGGGAATTTTTCCCTCTCGTTCGGGCGAGCCCGAGTGGGGTCGCTAAAATGTACCCACACCCCGACGGAGGGCTTTTGCCCGACAGTATATATTTCCAAAATTCTTTATAGTGAAAATTCTCTATTGAAGCCTGAAAATTTCGCCGCCGCTCGCGCGTCATATATCTTTCTATAGTAATGCCAAGTTCCTCGCTCGAGTTTTAAGATCAGCGTAATCATTCTTCTTACAGACTATACATCGTGGGATGGAATTATAGATAAGGATACCACAAGCCTTATGGATATCATTCCGAGAATGTCCCTTGCAAGAGATTAAGGGTACAATTCGTTTGGGGAGATGCTCGGTTCTGCCGATCTTCACTGTTTTGCCTCTGTGGAGAGGTTGGTTGTGCCTACAAACGCAGTGCCAAGGTATTTCCTGGGCAGTTATTGGGAATACCGGACCCTATTCTACTAATAAGGGCGCTGTTTGAGTGGGAAGCTATTGAAAGTAAACATTGCTCTCACACAGTGTGTTTTCATTTTTTCGGTTTTTTTTTTCTTCAAGAAAAAAGGTTCAAAAAATGAAAACATCAAAATGCAGGTTTTGACTTCGGGGGTAGGGTGAGCCTCGTCGGGGAACTTGCAACCCCCCCCCCAACCCCCACCGTCAGGGAATCGCGACCCCGCCCCCCCCTCGGGTACTCGGAACCCCCACCGTCGGGGAACTAGGACCCCCGTCGGGGAAATCCCTGGCGCCACCACGGTTGCCTAGTCCAGAGCTGGCCAGGGGTTGCAGAAGCAGATTGGTGATTCAGCTAGGTGCCTGCCAGGCATTGTGCTCCAATGAGTGCTTCAGGTGCCCTTCTCAAAGCTCACGACTGAGCAGTTCAGGTATGGACCAGATTATTTCCCAATAGCTCTATTATAACCATCGGATTTTCTAAACTGTCACCACATCGTGAGAACCAATATTCCTCCTTATGAAGGTACTGTTAATACGTATGGGGGTTAGGTTAATCTTGTAAGTTCTGTGCTGGTCGGATATGTAGTTTTCCTCAAGGGATTGGAAAGATTGTTGCACACTGTATCGAGCAGCCTCCTGCCTCCTGTTATCCGCCATTTTACGTCCCCTCCGAAGACGATCAGTGAACACCAGGATCTTCTTCTGATTCTCAGCACTTCAAGAATGGGAGATTCATGTCAAATTTTATCGCTCAGACCGACGGAGGAGAATAAACTGCTATCTTTGGGAACATACCCCAGAAACTCTTACACAAATCCAATGCATTCAGCAGAACCTGAAGTGAAGACGAGGACCTCTTCCATCAAACAGCCAGTACTGCCACTATGGAAAAAATGTCTGGGTGACTGCTGGAATTTGACCCGGAATGATTGTTTGCAAAGCTTCACTGATACCACTCTGCAATTCTGTATGAAGCTGCAGGCTGGAACCCTAACATGAAATGTTCTGTGATGGCAAACCCTCCAACATGCAGTGAAGCCCTTTGAATATAACATATTCCACAACTCAGTAACTAACCATAAAACTACATAGTAATGTTACTCCTTGCTTTCCCTCCAGCAACGTGTCATGATGAGCTGGAGGAGAGGTTGATTGTTGGTGATGATCCATACTACACCTTCAAATATCCGTGCTGCTCTCTAATGCATGAATAGTACAGTTGATTGGTTACGCTGAGGGAGACGAATCTACACTTGACATGTAGTTCTGTCTAAAAGTTACACTTCTTCCTCGCTCTAATATTTGTGTGACAGTGGTACCCATCACGTAGTCTTTCTAAAGTTTATAGGACTGTTTATAGTAAAACAGACAAAGAGTACATATTCTTATATTCTCAGATAATTGCAGCTTTTTCCATGGTATAGCACAGAGAGAGTATGAATCTTTGCCATGATTGGGTTGCATGCCCTAATTTGCTGCCACATAGGCATATTTTGATACTTGTTCTTTGCTATTTGTAAGATTTGAATCAAAATCTGGTGTTACGAAACAGGCTTCTTGTTCCCGGTACGCCCCAATAGTGCTGGGAACAATCTTTGGTTCCCAAGCTGTGGTTAAAAGTTTCTTGGTTCCCAAGCTTGTGGTACATGGTCTTGGTTCCCAAGTTGTGGTTAAAGTTTCTGGATATGATGAGTTTTCTCACCATCGCAGACTTTTGGTACTGCTGTTTGTGATGTTACAAACCACTCTGATCCCGCCTTGTATGTTATTAGGCTGTGTTTGACGCGTAGTTGTTAGTATTTCGTTAGTCTTGTTACTGAGACACAGGGACATAGCCAGTCAAATTTTAGTGCCGGCTGCAGTGGGACCAATTGCAGTCAAACTCCACTAATCTGGTGACAAGTTATGTAAAATGATGAAGCAGATATTATTTCATGTGCTGGTTGGTAAGACCTGAACTTGATGTGAGTGCTGGACGGTCAGGCTGAGTGCTGGCTTACACCAATCAGCACGACCAGCAGGGCGTAGCCAGAATTCGAAATAGGGGGTCTCACTTGTGAAGATGGAAATCACTATAGCACAAATGCACTCGCAAATGTGGGCACCAGCGCGGAGCGCGGATCGAGACCGAAAGACGTCAGTTTTGGTGGAAGAAGTCAAGTAACTCTTGGCATGTCATATTATGCCCCACTGCACGCCAAAATGCACTATGTCAATGTGACTGAGGAGGAAACGGTGGTGATCCCCCAAAAAAAGTTCTTGTTTTTGGGGGGGCCGTCTCACGCAAAATCGGGCCGTCCCCCATCAGTGTCCTGGCCGTCTCAATGACGGTGATGTGAGACGCCCCACGGCTAAGGCCCCCTGCTGACCAGTGCAGCATATCCTTGCTGAGATCCTTACCTACCTACCTACTTGTCTTCGGCCTAGGGATGTGTTTTGGTTTTTCATTAATTATCATTGAGGCCACATTTTGAACTATTGAATCAACTGTCTTGCTGGCCCGTGTTACACTCCCCATCAGTCTCAATGTATAGGTAAATATTTTTTGCATGCCGCAGTTTACTCACAGAAGCTGGTTAAACATGCTTTCATCAGCAGTATGTAGCACTCGATACCCGAAACATGGGTCCAGTCAGTTTTAGGCCAGATTGAGTGACTCATTGTGGGTACCCTTCACTAGTGGGGAGTCTTGAAACTGACTCAGGGTGCATCATTGTGATGTGGGTCCACTTCAAGGAATTTTAAGTCAAATTGTTCCCAAATGGAATGGAGGGGCTTTTTTTTTGCGTCCAATCTACTTCCCAACTTCAACGATGACTAACCCTGCCCGGCGTATAGGGGGGTGCATCATACAATGGACAATCGCACTAGTTGACTATCTGATGCATGGCCATGGTACTTCACACTGTGGCCCTGTGCTACTGTGTACATCTGCCACATACAACTACAGGCTATCGACCCGAAACAATCCTCATATTGAATGCTAACTCTGTTGCTTTCCAGGAAGCTCACTATCACCATGACGATTAGGGCGGAGAAGCTGATGCGTTGGTGGCACAACAACAGAATTAACGCTGCTCTTCACGTATGGTGAGTGATGAAACTGATGAAGTAGCTGGTTGCTCTTTGACATCATAAGTATATCTTTACTCCACTGTTACTGCAGTATTAAGCCATGGTAGGGTAGGGAGGTATAGTTGATTGATACATGACATCTGGGATATATAGTTCAAACATTTTGTTCCTCGCGATTCACTTCTCCTGAATATCTCCCCTGTGGGATTAAACCAGACACACGGTGTGCTGCGCCTCACGAGCACACCACCTGTTCTTTCACGAAGATGTTTGTCTGTTACCGGACTGTATAGCCTGCTGATGAAACAGAAGATATGAAGCCGTTTCTGAAAATAGAAGGGGCTTTCCCTACTCGGTATATGGCATTATGGTTGTATATTGACAACATATTGTTTCAGGACTTTGTTTGACAAATCCCCCAAAATGGGATTTGCTCATTAGCAATTCAGGGACGTAGATGCAATATTCGCATGAAAACACAATCCTGAATATATTACACGAAAAATAATTATAATTATGTATAGAAATCTTCCAATATTTCCCAGCCTCTTACAATACGAAAAATGAGAATTTATTCAGGAATGGTTCATGTTTTGTGTTTTCACCTCCTCTATATTGATGAATGGCCTTTCTACCATTCCTGGTGATATCAAGGGTTGGCACACTGATAGGAGGGAAGGTCCACAGCGAACCCCATGATGAAAATAAAAAATACGACTGTTGATCCCTGGAGGAGTTCAGTGTGTTTGGTAATAATGCATACTGCTACATTCATCTGTGTCCTATGAGTCCCTGGAACGATGAATGCCATGCAACCTATCCAGAGTTGTCATAGTTGGCCCTCTCCATAAATTGCTTCTAGTTGTTGCTACACACTGAAGCCTAACATTGGAACTTAGAGACAACCTAATAGCTGGGATCCCTCAGACTAAGCCCGTTGTGGTAATAAGTGCGCATGCTGACCACTTAACATTTTGGGTGATAAACGAGATTCCCCCCATAAGCAATATTGATATGGGTGGTACTATTTGAAAAACGCAACCAATCCATCCCATGTTTTCAGATGTTATTTTTGATAAGAATGGGGGGAAATCTGTAAAGTTTTGCGTTGTCAGGATTTGTAATTTTATAGGGGAGTTTCGAAAGATCATTTGCCGCTGTACATTCAACGTCGAACTGCAGTCGTGACCTTTGACACAATATCATTATCATCTCATTAACTGTCACTTTGAACTGGGCTGTGGAATGGTACTTTCGGGTGAGTGTGAAAAGATAGCACGGAACTGTTTCACTCCTGATGTAGTATTTATTGATTCATTGCATATGATCATGTGATCAGCAAATTAAACTTGGGAGATCCCATACATATTTTATAATGAAGCACCACCTAATATGGTGATAGAAGAGGCTCATGGTGATTCCTGTCTGGGAGGCTCCAAACCATCATTTCACTGAACCTATGGGGTCGAAACCACAAACAGGCCTTCTGGGAGTAATGGGTACAAATGATTCGCTTCTCATCCTCATTCATCTTCATCAATCCTCCTGTTTCTAATGTCTGAATTAAAATCACAACCGCCTGGTGGGTACGACATTCCTGGCAGCTCTCACAGCTGTCCTACAAGCTGTGCGGGTCCAGTGGACGGGAGAGCCAGGTACTTTGGTCTCCATCGAGGAGCTTGACCCGCGCTTGCATATCCGCGCTCTCGATACAGCATCAACTAGCTAGCAAATCCCGTACCGCCGAACCTCGCGTCTACGTCGGCTGGTTCCCCCCCTTCACAGCTGGGGAGGTTCAAAACTTCATAGAGTCTCACTTTGTTTCTCTTAGATGGGATTCCGGGCCAGCCTTCGATCCCCAGCCACACAGAATGCCATCAAAAGTGAATCCCCCAACTAGCTGCCATGTCAGTGCTACTTTTCAGCAGCAGTGCTTTGTATCATACTCAGAAATATGGCTGTGCCCTCACGATTGCTCATTATCGGTTAATCAATTCTTTTTGTATTTGTTCTGGTAGGTGATTGTATGTAATACAAGGTGGGCTGAATCGATAATTCTCCTGCACATTACATGTATCAATTACATAAATAAGGCTGAATGGCTAAGCTTTCTTTGTTACAATTACTAAGGGTGTAGCCTAATGACACTGGAGAACATGAACATTGAAAAATAGGCAAAAAACATGCCTATTTATAGTTCCTGATCAATCGAACTTGATATTCTTAATTGATTAATCGATGGTGCAACTAATAATCAATTATTCTTCAGTGGAGCACAGTCGAACTTGGAGAATCAACCTGATGCCATGTAGTTTATTGATTCCTCGAAATATCCCGTGGTACAATTATCTTAGAAAAATCAAATAATACAGCTGCACTGACGATGCTGCCTATATTCTCAACTCTATATGCTTTGGATTTGTTCGCTGTCCTCTTGGAATTAACTGCTATTTAGTCAATCATAGACATTTTGTCACTTGATACAAATTGTTTGCTCCCTCTGTATGATGAATGCCTTTTCTTACCTCTTCTGGTGAAGTATCAAGGTTGGCACACTGATAGAGGAGGTGCTCTTAGGATATAGGCCAGTGTGGTAGACGTTAAAAACTGATTATGCTTAATAATAATAATAATATGTTACACAATTTATATAGCGCCCTAATCAGTCAAAAACTGCTCCAACATTAGATGTCAGTTATTGAAGATTACCTGCTGTATGAATTTGAAAAACTGACTAACAATGACTCGCCCCTAACTCTTCAGAGGACTGGCCCTAACCACGGAACAGCTCTGGGCAATAGAGTAAATTCTTCCCATAGCTAAAAGGGTATCTAGCTGCCATGTGCTGGTTTGCCCAATAACAGTGGTAATTAAACCTTCTTTTTTTTTTAGGGCAAATGATGTCTGCTTTGAACTGTAAAGATGGGAGGTGTCCTGGCTGAACAAGGATATAGACTTCTTCTTTCCACAATGTTTGGAGGGACACTTGACTCATCTACTCAATTTGTCACTGTGATAAATGCATAGTACTTCACTCTGTACTGACAAGATAGGAGGCTCCGCAGCCAGGACAAGAGGCAGAATGCAACAGAACTGTCCATATGATAATTTCTCACTCTATTTGCTGACAATCATACACCACACCTGAATAGTTGTTGGCCCACCCACCCTAAAGATTGTAAATTCAACGGACAGAGATGAACATTTATAGATTTGCATGCAAAATGGTCACACAATGTAGTGGTAACATTCTTATAGAGGTAGGTAGTGTTGGGTTCAGGCAGCCCATGTCCAGGCAGCTTCTCAAATCTTGTATTCTGATGAATGTGTAAGAACAGGTCCTAATCTGTCCTGGTGACAGTTACAAACCAACTAGTCCTGTATGGTTGGGTAGGAAACACTGAGGGTTAATCCCAAAGATTGAATTCTGATATGGTGCAATAAATCCTTCATTGAGTTGTAACAAAAAAGGACCTATTGCTGGTGTGTGTGTGTGTGTGTGATGTCCTGCATAGGCGATGGAGTGTAGCAAAGGACTGGCTCACTGAATGAGGCACACGCCCAGCTGGGCGTTCCTAGCAGCAGGCACCTGCTGCGTCCAATCATCCAGCTTCCTCCGGGCAAGTGACCAGGCCCCATGCCCCAGCTACCCAAGGTACTGTGAATCTGCACCTATCAGAGCTATAGGGACATCCCAATGAGCGGCCCCAATCCACTGAGTCCTGTACTGATAGGACATGGTGGCCAAGATCGTCCACAGTTGAGTGGGACCCTAAACAATCAAGTGGGCCCCCAAATCTGAGAAAAAAAGGCTGTGGTGACCACAAGTTCAAATAAGAGGTAATGAAATGAGTGTGAGACTAGAATATCGAACTGCCACCACCTGAAGGCCAGGTTGTTAACAATTTGCCTGTCATAATGCTCATATGCCTCTTGCTACAGGTACCATGACCTATTAGTGGTGCTCATCAAGACAAAGGAGCCTGGCCTACCAGCATCCCACTCTGACCCCCCTGGTGAACCCCATCTCACACAGACCTGGATCAAAGGTTAGTGGTATATCCTGAGTATTGATTGTCTCGCCCAGCTATGCAAGAACACAGGTTATCAGGCAGTCTGGTTGCAAGTCTCTGCTCTGACGATATATCCTGCAAGAATAATGTAACAGCCTCCTCTCGCTTTCTTCTTGGCCTTGCCAGTGGTCACAGAAGACATTCAATCTCAGGAGTACATAGTTGTTAGTGTGTACATGTTACTGTTGGTCCAACATTATCATCTTTGACAACATCGAATTGAATGAATTTTCTTGTGGCTCAGATTTACTGATATTAGCTCTTCACACATTTTTTTTCAATATCCTGATCAATGTAACACATATTTGTATTGCATCTCTCCACTTAAGTGCTCAAAGAGCTCCACAGATACTACCTGTTCATGGGAATCAGGCACATACAATTCCAGAGTATAAGCTGCTGCCATTTTAGCTCGGCTTAATATAATGATTATTATATTTAGTGCTCATAGAGCGCTTTTTCCACATGCTCAAAGCGCTTTCTTTACTGATATTACCCCTGAAACTAGACAGCATGCCTTTCTGGTTTGTTCTCTTGATGCACCATTTAAGTATATCACCATATCGTGTCCCCCAGTGAACTTCTCAATAGAGCAGCCACATACAGCTCTCGCTACTCTATGCAAGTCACCTCACAGGCTCCTTCTTTTACACATGGGAGGCGTGGAAACATGCCTTGCCAACAGCACTGCGGGAAAGTCCTTGGCTCTCAATGGAATTTGAACTCAAATCAATATTTTTGCAGTCCGGAGCTCTACCGACTGAGCTAATCCACCTCCTGATTGTTGTACTCAGTTTAGAAGCTCAGAAACTCAGATGAAGCAATAGTGACACAAGAGTCTGATTCAAAAGCACACTGGAAAAATCAGAATGTCTGTGATGTTTCAGACCGCTATACCCTGCTTTGTACTTCACATAATATCATGCTTGCTATATCTGGCTCATTAAGTGTATCAGTTAACCTTCCAGGCATGTGCTTCATGGGTCAGCTGCCCCCTCTGTATGGAATAACGCAACAAGGCAACATGGTCAGAACCCCACACTGGGAAAAGCCCCTGATTCATCTGTTCCAGTTCTGTGTCATGACCATTGGACTTAGAGCTATAAAACACTGATAGTCCGAGCTAACTGACCACTCTCACTATACCATACTACTATATGGAATATTGGCTGAACATTCAACATAGTGAATGAAACTTTTTGCCTTCCAGGGGAGCCCACTTACCAGGATGATGAGTAATGAAGAAGAGAAGAGTCAGATTTGTTGGCGAAGAAACAGAATATGCCAAATCCACTGCTGATTGAGGTCTTTACGTATGGTGAGTGAAGTACTACCAACGAAGGGTTTTGTGAATGACTGCTCTTTCGTGTGTCCTTTCTCAATGGTTGAGGATGAGAGATAGCTTGATCAAATAAGGTGCAGATTGATCTCTGTGCAATGAAATGATTGTTATATTTGTGCAGTTACAGCTGGTGTTCATGTTTGTGTTTTTCACCTCCCTCTATATGATGAATGCCTTTTCTTACCATTCCTGGTGAAGTATCAAGGTTGGCACACTGATAGAGGGATGCTCTTTGGATATAGGCCAGGATGGTAGACGTTAAAACCAATTATGCTTCACATTAGATGTCAGTTATTGAAGACTGCACTGATTAGGGAGAAGGTCCCAGAAATTAGGCCTGAATGGTAGAAGTTAAAAAGTTAAAACTGATAATGACCCACCTGTTGGTCATGTTTGTGACTGACAATTTATGCAAAGAGACACAGCGTCAGTCACTTCAAGGGATTGAAGACCATGCTCTGGTGTAATAATGAAAACAACTGTCGCCTCAGTCAGTTCAGTGACTGACAACATCGGTACAATGACTCTGGCTGTGTTACCTTGCCATCGGACTGTGACCCTACAGTGACTCGCCTACTCAATGGGGGGGGGGGGGGGAGGTACATGCTTCATGCAATTGACACATGTAACTGAAAGTTCCCATTAAGATTGGTTTTAGGTCCATGTTTGGTAGTCTTGTGGAGTGCATGCTACTTGGGTATAATAATACCATTTCCAGTGTGTTTGTTAATATACTGATTTGCCTTTTTCCACCCCATGTAGATCCACTAATCTCTCTCAATGGCAGTATGCAGTCATCTACTTCTCATACAGTTTTGGTAGGCAGGACTTGGTACATCCACACTGCACAGGTGAGGCGATTACTTCGTTTAGGTGGTTTCAAGAATATTTTGTATGAAGAGTTGTTTTAGCTTTCCAGCAAACTTGTATTGTTGACGCACTGTCCAACAATTTCAATATGGATTATTACAAGAGATTTGTTCCTTCAGGACTGACCTGTGTGAAGTGATTTATTAGAAGGGGGGAAGGGCGTTCATAGAATCGGCCCAGGTTCTTCTTTGTGTCATGTATATAGAAAGTTTGACCAAATAGAACATTAAATTGTGAACAGTATTAAATATTGGAAGAGGCCGATATTACCACTTGTTTAGTGATAACTTTTCACACATTACCTGTCTACTGCTTATACCATTTCTCCTGAATTTAGTCCTGCTAGTTTGTTTGCTATTGTGTGATTTGTGAGTGAAAATGGAGTGGATGTGGAGACTACAGCTGCTATCCTACACTGTAGGGGGGTGTCCAGCTATCATGTGCTGGCCTGCCCAAACAAACATGTAGGTACATTAATCTTGGCTTGGGCATATTACTCCGGCTTCATGTTATCAGTTTGGAGTGCATTTTACTGGTACGCAGACAATTTGCATTCTCCTCTTACCATAAGTCCCGAAACACTGCTAATTGAATCTCACCATCATTCTATGGATGGAGTTGCAAATGATTCATGTCAACTGTATATTCTGTTTTTGTTCAAATCTCCAAGGTAATGCACATCCAACAGATTGGACTTCGAACCCTACACCACCCTCAGTCATTATATGCCCACGACACTGGGGTATTATGGTTTTTGGTGTGTCGCCGCCGCCGTCCCAGGCTCTGCTGCCGTCGCCGGAAACTTTAGGCGTATGGCATAACTTTAAACGCTTTATTCTGGAAATTGACTGAGCTTGGTTCACATGTCCGCCCCTAGTAAAATCTCGGATGAGTTCGAAAGTGGGCATCACTGCAATGCTGGGGCTGCTAATTTGCATAATTTACGCGAAATTTTCAAGTTAGTCGGATTCGAACGAAACTTGGTGGGTAGGGACTATAGTTGATCATGAAAAATGTGGAGGTTATTTCAAGGGCATTGAAGTCAAATCTGCGAATTTACGATTTTCAAACTTTTGTCGGATTCAACGAAACGTGGTGGGTGGGAACTATAGTTGATCCCGCAAAATGTTGAGGTCATTTCAAGTCATCGGAGGTCAAACGTTGTGGAAACATTGATTTGTCACTGTCACACAGATTCTTCTTAGCATTGTTAGGTGGTCAGGAACCTTCATGCCGAAGATTATCAAGTAAAGATTATGGATTTCAGCTATATTCATACATCAAAGCTATCCACAGCAAATTGGTGTTTGATAAGAATGCTTAAGGGTGCATTTCAATGGTCTTTGGAAGTAATACAATTCACAGTGTGTTATCTCCCCTTACAGATGGCTGATCTCTCTACTGACAAGGCAGTCATCCAAAGTTCGGACTGTTTTACGCTTCTTTCCATTTCACAGGTAAGATAATCACCTTGTTGTATAGCATGATTTTCAAAAGTATATTTTGTGGAGTATGAGCCAAAAAACCTGTATAAATGTTGATGCTACATTACTGGGAGTTGTCACTCATGGGAACCCAGACATGGCAACAAGTTGACTACTATTAGATAGTGCAAAAGTTGAGGTGAACCCATGTGTAAATTAGGCTCTCCGTCATGCTACTACTGATCGTGACCGACCCACTAGTTGTCGTAGAGAACTTCATTGGTAAATCATTTGAGGTAGTAGTACTCGATCATGGATTACCTGAATATGTTTCTTTCCTGTTTTGCCATGTTGTTATGGGTAAAATAGAAATGAAGATCCTACACTGTAGGGGGGTATCCAGCTGCCATGTGCTGGTTTGCCAAACAAACATGTAGGTATATCAACCTGATTAGGACACATTAATCCTGCTTTGTATCATGAAGAATTGGGAGGTGTCTGTCCTAATCAGACCATATGTAGACTTCTTCTTTCCACAATGCTGGGAGCGAATCTCCTCACCAATTTGCTAGGTGCATAATACCCTGCCTTTTAATGCTAAATAGCAGGCAATTCTGTTCATACCAGCAAGGATGAAAAGTTTTTCCCAAAGGTTGAAGAGGTCCTTGACGTAATAAGAGCATAGACGCTTTTTCTGCTTGGTACTATAGATTGGCCTGTCATACATTTGGACCATCTGTTGAGAGTGGCTTGTCAATAGTAGTGCTCTTCCTTGAGAGTTGACCTGCAGCTATTAGAAAGGGTCTTAACCATTTTCACCACTCTTCCCCCACTTCTTCTTTCCATAGAAAGAAGTAATTACAGTTTAGTTCCCAGTTCCTGTCCTAGAGAGAGCTAATAGGTATCAGTAGTGGTTATTTAGTTATTATTTGCATATGTAATGAGTAATCTCCCACCTGATTAATACATCCCCTTGAAGTCAATGGTCACGAAAAGTAACTTCATATTTTGTTGGGAATGTTATCAAAGTCTTCCAAAGTCAGAAAATATGGGATTTTGTACCAGTCCCGAGGGCCCCTTTGTGACGTCCGAGGGACCGTTTCTGCTAGATTGGTGCCATGACTGTTCGTATCAATATGCCGCGTCCAAAAGATTATTGAACATAGCACGCCTGAAAATCAGCACATACGCGAAGAATCACGCGTGTTCCAAATTTCTGCGGCGCGCCTAAACAAGCTACAGAGAATCTGCACAGAAACATTGCACACTTGCGTTCCTATTTCTCGCACACGCAGTACACACCATATATATCTTTAATTGATTTTTTTTTTAAGAAAATTCATTCTGTGACCATTGTACTATTGGTCTGTTCTGAGCAAAGAAGGGAGATGTGGTCAAGCTGCTTGTTAAGGCCCCTCTTCACAATGTACATTTATCTCCAGTTGGTAGCATCCTCATCCTGTGTCCATTGAATTTATTGTTCAACCCTGACTATTCACCACCTTCCATTGGAGAGGATGGTCCATGTCCATCATCCTATGTTGGGAGCGAACTAGTCACTCCGCACAGTTGAGGCGGTTTCTTGTTACAAAGAAAGAGGAGGCCTACATAAAGAGACGGTTGGGGTCATTGTTCTTGCAACCCACTCATGGGAGCCTTCTAAACACACCTTCAAGAACTGCACCCAATTTCAGCAGCATTCGAAATAGCTGGTGTAGCAACGCGAAATGCTCCTCAAATGAGCAAGATTGCTACACACTTTTGATGTGCAATAGCATTCAGTTTGTACACAAAAATGGACAGCATACAGGTTTCTACAATACTCCCCACGTTTTTTGCTACCCAAGTGTCCAAACTTTAATTAAACTCGCAAGTCATTTTACTCATATCACTAAGTGTGAGGGCCACAACTATCCTACCTGTAGGGGGGTACTAGCGCCATTGCGGTTTGCCCCAACAAACATGTAGGTACATTAAGTTGTGAAGGACAAATTACCTCCTCCTTGGTACTGTATAAGGTAGAGGCTTGTACCCTGACCAGACAATAGTATGGTCGACAGTGGATTCGCCTATGGTGACTTTCCATTTTTTACGCAGGGTCGCGGCACCCTCCCTCAACTCTCCCTACAAAATATAACATTTCATCAACTTACATGTCCTCTGACCTGATTGATTGATGTTTTACATTCATATGAAAGACTCCCTCTTGATGCATCCAGTAAATATCAAGGACAGCTGCAGGATGATTTATAAAGGGCTACTATAAAAGCTGATGACAACTGAATGTCGTCAGTCCAAACCGGAAGTTCAATATGCCTTTCGTTACGGAGTTATAGTCCTTTTAAGTTTGTGTATTGTGAAGCATTTGTGTTGCACAAGATCGAAAAATATCCCGACCCATCATGCAATAATATTTGATGTCATACTTGCACCCCTGCAAACATTCTTGTTTTCATTGAATTCAACAAATTCACTTCGAAAAGCATTTAGTCTTTGGGTGAGGATTGTTGTTGATGGTTTTGTAGGTGTTGATAGTTAACCTTTGTGGTGAGAGCAAGACAACAGAACCTCTGCTAAATGTTTTGACTTATTATGAACAATGAAATACATAACAAAATTTTCTGTGTTGCCATGTTGTCACGTAATTGTGCAATTGGGATTCTACCAATTTCTCTTGCTTAATGGCCCAAAACTCCGACGGCGATACCCACAAATGAACATCGTATTGGAAGGGGTTTTGGACCTATGGATGGAGTTTTCCATTCTCCAAGATAATACCTCTATTGTATCCAAGCTGCAGTGTCCTTTAAGGAGCTCGTACCATAGCTAAGAAAAAAATTAATTAAGCAGTCGAACCTGATGTTCAAGTTAAACAAAATGAAGGCTTTTGAGGTTTATAGGTCTATTGCACAAAAATTGAGAGGCACCACAGGATGCAACATACAATGCTGTCAGACTTTCATTTCCCGCATTGAGTTTGTTGAATCGTTAGCTATTCTCATGCTGTGAAGCTATCAGGACGTCAGCTGCCACTGTAAAAGACTCACACACTTTTCAATTGTACGATGCACCCACATACCCGGACAGTGTGAGCGTGGTGGAGGGTAGGCCATACAATTATTGTACAATGAGCTCCCCTCTGTACTCAAAAAAATACTGGAAATGACGCACTGGATAGGGCCAGGTTCCAATTATTTTTGTACAGTCGGCGTAGGATGACAAACCCAGCTTTGTGACTGACCATACTGACCATACAGTGAGAGTGACGCACACATGTGAGGCCTTTTTGGTTTGATAATGATGACACTGACTATTGAGAGGGTGCTCATGCAATTGAAAAGTGCATTACTCAATACTAAAGCACACCCCTTTCCATTCCTCACAGGCTCAATCCTCCCATTGAGGCTGATGTCTCACTGTCACGGCTACAATCATGGAGCACTCAGTAGAGGTGAGACAGGTATCTTATTACAAGAGGAAGGGGTACGTGATGAGGTAATAGTCTGAGCTATTAGGATCATTCTATGGTATTGTTTGTGGAGGGGGGGGGGGGGGGGGGGGTTCAAGACGTTAGTACCCTTGGATGTACCTCGACCAAATGTTGTTGAATCTTCAGGTCAGATGTCTGCTCACAGAGTTCTAAGCTGAAGTAGTGGTTGTCAATGAAATTATTTTGAATCACTAAATAACATTGATAAGTCTTGGCAGCGTGAAGGATGTATTTGCTGGGTGAGGCGTGGAGGATACCAAGGGAGCATAAAGGTCAACAGTTTCCAGGAAGGCCTTTTGGCAATGTAGATTTTTTAAAGAAACGGACATTTAACAGCTGTTGTGATGCAAATAATCCCAATCTGAGGGTTCTGACCCTATGATGGATACTAATTGATAAACAATGACTACCACCACGGGACACTAAGCTAGACTCATCTGGCGTTCAATTTCTTAAGCCGGGATGTCGCGGGGTCCGAGGCTTTTGCTTCGAGACCGGGCCTACAACATACTCAGGATCGAGCCCGCCCTCAAGTCCTCCAACACTGCCACAACAAAACGAGAAATAGAACTGCTAAACTGTTGGGTATACCTGAGCCCATGACCAATATCTGGGTAAACACTGCCAGTTAAAAAAAATCAGATACTTTGTATCTTGGTATTGAATGTATATTTCTATGATGTTATCGTAAGTAACAATGGGGGGTATCTAGCTGCCATGTGCTGGTTTGCCCAAAACAAACATGTAGTATAAGTAAACTCATCAGGGCAATTTACTCTGCTTTGAATTAATAAAATTTGGAGGTGTTGTCCTGGCCGAACAACTGATTGATTTTGTGACTGCGTTGTATGGGTACTGCATAGGAGCTCTGCATCGGCAGAAGGAAGGGCACAACGCCGTATCCCTATAACTAGGAATAATGGCTGCAGTGCCACGTCATTCCACGTGTTACAATATGGCTGAAATTATGGGGTGTTTAGTTGCCTGTTAGTGATGGATCATTTGCATGGTGACCCCAACAGGAAATGTTTCACATGATCTGTAATCAGTGCTGTCAAAGGAAGTGTAATTTTGTGTACAAATCAGAGCTAGGAGTGGCGGGCCCCTACATCAGTCCCTGTGACTGTTCGTTTAGATGTTGATTGTCATGTGTGACTGTCACCATCAGAACATGTCTCTTTATTGGAAGCTAATGACATAAATTCTCTATCACCATCACCCAGCAGTCTGAAGCCCACCTATGTTCCCTAACTGTTTCCTGCACCACATGATACACTCTATCATATATCATTGAATTTCTTCCATGTCATTCTATTTCTGCCATATTCCCCTTATTCTCATTGGATGGTTGCTGTAAAGCTGTGAGGACTCGCTTACTAGATCGGTTCTCTTTTCTGGGGCAGAATTCCTTCAGCAGTCAGTGATTTGAGGCAGTTGTTGGTCCTTATCAGTGTTTATCCATATCTGCCTATATCTTACTTTCAGAGGGGCCTCAAAGCTACTTCCAAGATTATCAATCTAGGAGAAGTGATAATGAGATGACATTCATAGCATGTTGTATCGGGAGTGAATCCTACACTGTAGGGGGTATCCTGTTCTATGTACAGGTTCACCCAACACACATTTTGGTACGCAACCTACTGTTTTAAAGCATCAAACTTATCTATTGTAGTGGTAAAAAGTTCTTAACAGAAAACAAACTATTTAGTGAGCAATTAGCATAATACTGCACATTGTGCAACTGACTTATATACTTCAACTGAACATACATGATGAAGTAATCAGTTTTGAACTCACAAGCGATTGTTCTGGAGTCTGGTGCTCTGTTTGTCTGGCCTAATCGAGCTGACCATCAGACATGGCTATGGCTGAGCATGTCATAATGTAGGGAGCTGTTCCACATTGTTATGAAATTCCAAAACATGAACCAATTGCCATAACAGTCAACACAAAAATCAAATAAGGGGGTGGGGGGGGGGGGGAGCAACATGGAGTGGGTGCAACTGTTCACTGTAAATGGTTGCCATGCCATGGGACAATGGTGAGCAGACATAATAGAGCACATAAATAACACATAAACATAAACATATTGTGCATTGAAGAGAAAAGCCATGGGACTGTGCTGCAGCAGTGTTAGTCAAGCAAATCCATGGAATTGTTTTGACCGTTCAGCATTTTCCTTGGCGTTCAATGAAAGACAACACATTTCATTTTCTATTCATTTCAGATCAATCACCTCTTGATGGAGGCAAGCCGTAGTACTCGCATGAAAGTCAATAGCCAATAAACTAGCAAAAGCACAATAGATGGCCTTTCATTACATAATACCAGTTGACAGGAGAGCAGTTAGAGCAGAGTGAACCCTGGTTCCTGGATAGTCCCTTGATTGGTTCGATTCTACAAACGTTCGATGGCCCACCAGATCAGACTGTGGATAGCTCCCATCGTGAAATGGGCGAAAGTTTAGCTATTTTGACTTCCGCAGCACTACAAAGAGCAATTCACTGTCCATTTTCATAAACTGCTTGATAGTAATGCCCTTTGTATCGTGCAGTTTTTTCATTTTCTCTCCCCTGAGAAACGATCTGGAGATATACATTTTGCAGGCGGTGCAGTCATTTACATCCTCAGGACTGATGATACAGTGACAGTGGTTTTATGGGGAATTAATATGAAAAATGGTACTTCGCTCCTTACAGAGATGATAGAATAAACAAGAAGTATAATTTATTATTTGTTTTCAACATTGTTTCTTCTTGTCCAGTGAAGGTATTATGATCCTGTTATTCACCTGAGCCACAGGAGATAACTAACTGCAGCTCACTGTGAAATTGCCATTTGTCTGGAAGCAGTGAATTCCATGAAATGTGACCAACGGATTTAGTTGGTTGGCTGGGAATAGTGAACTGTGACCAACTGATCCATTTGTCTGGAAGCAGTGAATTCCATGAAATGTGACCAACGGATTTAGTTGGTTGGCTGGGAATAGTGAACTGTGACCAACTGATCCATTTGTCTGGAAGCAGTGAATTCCATGAAATGTGACCAACGGATTTAGTTGGTTGGCTGGGAATAGTGAACTGTGACCAACTGATCCATTTGTCTGGAAGCAGTGAATTCCATGAAATGTGACCAACGGATTTAGTTGGTTGGCTGGGAATAGTGAACTGTGACCAACTGATCCATTTGTCTGGAAGCAGTGAATTCCATGAAATGTGACCAACGGATTTAGTTGGTTGGCTGGGAATAGTGAACTGTGACCAACTGATCCATTTGTCTGGAAGCAGTGAATTCCATGAAATGTGACCAACGGATTTAGTTGGTTGGCTGGGAATAGTGAACTGTGACCAACTGATCCATTTGTCTGGAAGCAGTGAATTCCATGAAATGTGACCAACGGATTTAGTTGGTTGGCTGGGAATAGTGAACTGTGACCAACTGATCCATTTGTCTGGAAGCAGTGAATTCCATGAAATGTGACCAACGGATTTAGTTGGTTGGCTGGGAATAGTGAACTGTGACCAACTGATCCATTTGTCTGGAAGCAGTGAATTCCATGAAATGTGACCAACGGATTTAGTTGGTTGGCTGGGAATAGTGAACTGTGACCAACTGATCCATTTGTCTGGAAGCAGTGAATTCCATGAAATGTGACCAACGGATTTAGTTGGTTGGCTGGGAATAGTGAACTGTGACCAACTGATCCATTTGTCTGGAAGCAGTGAATTCCATGAAATGTGACCAACGGATTTAGTTGGTTGGCTGGGAATAGTGAACTGTGACCAACTGATCCATTTGTCTGGAAGCAGTGAATTCCATGAAATGTGACCAACGGATTTAGTTGGTTGGCTGGGAATAGTGAACTGTGACCAACTGATCCATTTGTCTGGAAGCAGTGAATTCCATGAAATGTGACCAACGGATTTAGTTGGTTGGCTGGGAATAGTGAACTGTGACCAACTGATCCATTTGTCTGGAAGCAGTGAATTCCATGAAATGTGACCAACGGATTTAGTTGGTTGGCTGGAAGTAGTGACATGGCCAACTGATCCAGTTGTCTGGAATCAGTGCAAGTCATGAACTGTGACCACCGAGCTCGCCAGTCGTCTGACAGCAGGTGATACTAACCAAGTCATTTAACGTGAAGCAGCGGCTGCCCAAATTGCTCCAAAACCCAGAAAGGCCTGCTTCCATACCTGCTTGTATGAAGTTCAGTGCTATACCCAAGACAGTTGTATGTCGTACATGATACAAGAGCAAAATGGACACGATGAGCGATGTACACTGCATGTATGACACTTGCCCCTCCTAGGGAACATTAGTTGAAGGGAAACTGCGATACCCAGTCCTGCCAATAGTGAAGCAAAGAAATGAACTTGGAAAGTAGTGATAAAGCTGTCCATGCAGGCCTGCTGGAATATAACAAGACGACATGGAAGTACATTAGATGTCTTGTCCGATTGTAGTTTCGCTTCCAATATTGGAAGCGGCCAACTACTCCACTGGTAGAGAACCCCCGCTTGAATATTGAGATGTTTTTGATGAATGGTCAGACCATAACAACGTGTTACAATAAGCGACAGTTTGAGTATAACGGATGGCAGCGTAATGTTGGACCCGTTGGAGTTTCTGGATTTATACGATTGTTACAATATACTTGACAGGAAACGGGAAAAAATACCTAAAAATCGGAGCATGAAAAGAATGCGTCTTCATTCTACGCTGGCCCCCCGAGTCTCCGAATTGCGAATATGCGCGGAATTGGAGTTCCATAGCTTGGGGGACACTAACACTGAACCCATAAGATGCTGTTTGGTTTTTGGGCAGTGGCGTAGATTTGGTTCAGGCTTTGGTGATAACTGGTACGAAACATTATCTAAGCGAGCGCACATTGGCCTGGCGTCTAAGCGTATTTAAAATTTTGGATTTTATACCTTCAGATGGCCGGAAAATGCGCTTGCTGGTGTTTTGGAGCTGCATTCAACCGTCCGAATATTGGTCGTGTAGTAGATCGATGCACCCCCCTTGGTAATGATATGGTAGTTACCAATCACTAGGAACCGCCCCTATGCATATTTGATTGTGTGTTTTTACTCGTTATCTGTTGATTCTGTACTAGTTCAACTCTTTCTATTCAGCTACTCTTATCAGATTAGGTTATGACTTTACTAGGATCTCCCTCTTATTCAGAATTTAATGCTCTTCATATGATAGTATTCTCGTAAAGAGTGTCATCTTTGTCCTAGTTTAAAACAATGTTTTTTTTGATGCGAGTCAATTCAACTTTCATCATCTAGCCCATTCTCATGTTGATAGGTAGGGCTGCTCCCCTTTATCGATAGGTCGATTCCTTTTTTTAGTCTTTTAGAATTGCCCAGGTACTTTATTTGATATGGTACAGTTTAACGTAGGTGTGAATTATTCAAATTATTAGAATGTTTTGGGTTGCCCCTCCGAAGTATTCTCTCGTCGTTTAAAACCCTGTCCAGTTATTGACCATTCAGGTTACTGTATTTGGTACCCACACTGACTCTCTAAATTAAGGATAAGAGATAGGTGTGAATTTTACACTAGAATTAAATATAATTATTAATGTTGTTGGTTTGTTTAATTAGTTAATAAGTGTGAATCATAGGCCTCTAACGTTAGAGTCCGGCCCTCCAGATTTTTTTTGTAAGAATCACGTTTAATCAAGAAGAAGAATTAAAAAGAAAATCAAAGGGAAACCCACTGGACCTTTTGTGTGTGCGAGTCTATTTCATTGACGTCTTATCTTGGGAACTAAAGGAATACATTATTCCTACTGCGGGGAAACTGAACACAGCAAGATAGTTGGAGGATCAATTCCTCGAAACTCCTGATTGGGGGCCGTGCGCCCTCCATCTTTGCAACCCAACGGCTACCCGGATGGCGGAAAGGGGTGAAAACCCCCCCCGACTAACGTAACATCTGTATCTCATGTCTGCAAATTCTAATTTAATGATAAATTAATCAATCTAGGGAAATGTAATACATATTCGATGAGTCGATCTATAAGGAATCATATCTACCATGCACTCCCTTTCATTCATTCCATACTTGCCCTTCATATCGCAAGTTACATTTGTCCCTCACAGCCCATACCTAGGCCTACATGTCCCAGACTTGTCCGTGATTTGAAATCCATAATACCTGCACTGATTTGCTAAAACTGCGACATCGTCGTCAATATTGGGGACGGCGATTTGTTCAAAATTTGGGGTACGGTAGGGAGGACGGATTGTGGGTTGGTTAGTACCGTCCAGCCTAGCGCACACTATAGGTTGGCACGTAGCATGCAAGAAAAAAAATATCGGTTCACAGACCCCCAGATTGAGGAAGCCGGAAAAGTCCCGGGCCCTTATGGCAACACTAAAAGTGACAATAAACTGTTCAATGTTTATTCATTACAATTCTCCATCGTGGCCGTCACTTCCTACCATACCACTAATTTTTAGAGGTATTCCTCTGCCCATAGACAGACCCTTTCCAATTCAAGGGTGGCCCAGGGAGGGGGGGGGGGTGGGGCAGGACGGACGTGCCCCCCCCTCGTCGGGAAAAGCCTTGCCCCCCGTCGGGAATTTTCCCCATATCGTCGGAGAGCCCGAGGTGGCAGGTGCGCCGCCCAGCGGGCGGGGGGGGGGGGGGGGGGGGCAGGGGGGCAATTGCCCCCCTCCCCCCGTCGCGGGAAGCCTGGCCCTCCCGTCGGGGAAGTTTTCCCATATCGTCGGGGAGCCCGAGTGGGTACGCTAAAATGTACACCCCGACGAGCTTTTGCCCCGACAGTTATATATTCCAAACTTCTTATAGTGAAACTTGCCTTAGTGAACTGAAATATTTTGCCGCGCTTCGCGCGCCTCATATATTTCTAATAGTAATGCCAGTTCTCGCTCGAGTTTAAGGATCACAGTACTCATCTTCTTACAGACTATACACTCGTAGGAAATATATATAGGATATAACCAAGCCTATGAATATCTTCATATGTCTCTGCAAGAGATTAAGTTTACATTTTTTGGGAGGAGGATGCTCGTTCTGCCATCTATCACTGTTTTGACTCTGTGTAGGTGGTGGATTTCACGACGCAGTGCCCAGGATTCCTGGGCAGTTATGGGGAAATACCTGACCTATTCTACGAAGAAGGGCGGTGGATTTGAGTGGGAGCTATTGAAAGTAAACATGCTCTCCACCATGTGTATTCATTTTTTCGTGTTTTTTTCTTCAGGAAAATGTTCAAAAAAATGATGAAACATAAAAATGCAGGTTTTGACCTTAGGGTGTAGGGTGAGCCTCGTCGGGGAAACTTGCCCCCCCCCCCCCCCGTCGGGCGAACTTGGACCCCTCGTCGGGGACATCCTGGCGCCACCACTCCGAGTGGTACGCCTAAAAGTAACACATCCGATGAGGGCTTTTTGCCCTTGACAGTATATATTTCCACACTTCTTTTTATAGTGAAGGAAAATTCCTATATGAAGCTGAAAAATTTTCTATAGTATGCCTAAGTTTCCTCGCCTCGAATTTAAGATAAGCGTAACCATATCCTACAGACGATTTAATCGTTGGCATATATAGATAGGGATACACAAGCTTACGGATATCTTCGAAATGTCCATGCAAAGAGATTAAAGGTTACCATTTTTTGGGAGGATGCTCGTTATACCGTCTACACTGTTTTGCCTCTGTGTAGAGTGGTGTGCGTCACGAGTGTGCAGTGCCCAGTATGTCTGTTGCAGTTATCGGGAATTACCTGACCCTTTCTACTAATGAGGGAGGCCTGATGAGTGGAAAGCTAGTTGAAAGTAACATTGCCCTCAACAATGTGTATTTCTTTTTTTCGTTTTTTCCTTCAAATAAAATGTTTCAGAAAATGAAAATTTCATGTTCAAGAATGTTCTGGCCCCGCCTTCGCGCCAAACGTTCAATCACGTAAACCGTCATACGGAGATTCACGATCCCTGCCCAATTGTTTTCCGTTGCATGGTACTTCCACCAATCAAGGAGCAGCACGTCAGGCTGGCAAAGTCAGTATGTTATAAACACTGTTTTATAAACATTTAGGATTGGAAGTAGGCTAAACTTAAGCTATTGGTTATGTGCAGTGTTTAGAAAAAAATGCCAAAATGTGAGGGGGGTGGGGGGGGGGGGCATATATAACAGAGTCGCCTTGTTGCCTCTCCATATGTTCAACGTACTTAGGCCATCTCAAGGCTGGGTTTAAATGGAGCGTAGAAACACTCGAGCAGAGCCGTTTGAGCTCACCTGTAAAACCCAACGTATTGGAATAACTTGATACATCGGAGGGGAACGGTTTGCCTACATGCACGCTCTCAAGTTCACCGTGACCGCATGGACGGCGATCATGGGGGCGGGGGAAAGGGGAAAATTCCCCCCCAATATTTTGGTGGGGGGGACATAATATCAAATGTTCCCCCTCCCCCAAAATTTTGCAGACTTTTTCGGTTTTGTGTGAACACTCCCTAGCAATCAAAGGTTGCGGTACAGTACCACAAGGCTGCATTATTTCTATCCGGCCGAATGCGAAAAAATTGCGCTGCGCGCGCGGTTTGTCATTATCCGTTACTTGTAGAATTACAGTGTAGTAGCCTCAAGGTACCCTACCTTCGTCAATCGTCAGATATGTTCAAGTTTATTTTTTCTCCCAGACGTGTCCTATACAATTCGTGTGCGTGAACAAATGAGAAGGCCACAAAGAGAAATTGGTATTGGGACACGATTTCATGTCGCCCCCCCCCTCACCCATTCCACCAATGTGGTGATACCTCAACTGCAATTTCCTAAACACTGCACAAACCAAACAGCGGCAGGAGTTTAGTCTACTTCTGTCCTTATTGTTTATAACAGCCGTGGGCTTTGCCATCCTGATGTGCGGATCCTGATAAGATGAAGATGCAATGCAAAAAAATAACCCGGCAGGGGACCGTGCACATGCATCAGTATGGAGGGTTTTCATTTTACGTATCGCCAGTTTGGGCACTATTGGGCGAGAGGCGGCGGCAAAACCAAGTTCTGGCATGATACATGAAAATGGGAAAACAAATCTGAAAAATATTTGAGATTTCCGGCTGAACTGCTCGATTTTTCATCAAATATGCACGAGAAATGCACACAATTCCCACGACAGTGATGTTCGGGCAAATTTCAAAGATGCGTGCAACCTCTAACCTAATACAGACGTATAATAGAGAGTGTCTGTTGGCCTCAAGGGGCCAGCCAAGAGGAATGAAAAAAAGTTTTATGTAAGAAATGATGGAGAATTGAATGAATGGAGATGGAGAATTGAAAGGAGTAAACTTGATCAGTTTTCGGAAATTTATTGTTCAATTTAACAATTTTAGGATGTGTTGCTCTTACTGACCCTAGTAGTTAGTAGTAGTAGTAATGGGCAGTCAAACAGGTGTGGGGACGGGGGGGGCATGTCCCCCCCTACATTTTTTGGATAATGCCTCCCACTGACTTTAACATTTTCACACAGTAGTAAAAATGTCGAAAAAAGTGGCCATACCCCCCCCCCCACACTGTGGAGAGGGTGGTACGCTCATGGTAGTAGTAGTAGGTTGAGTCTCGTGTATCCGAATGATACAGTGGTAACCTCCGCCACGTCACGATCTTGTGCAAGCTTTACTGTTTCCTCGAAACTGTTAATGTGGATGTCCCTGAATTGCGATTTGTTTTTCCGAGCAAGGTTGTCACGGGTCTCACAGCTGGCTTAGTAGATGTCTCAATGCTTCTCTAAGAGCGATCTTTGCTGGGGCTTCTTCTTGGCGTCTCGCGGAACGTAACCTAAAAATCTCAATCGTCCAGTGGGCTCATGGGGGGCGAGACACGAGGGAGGGGGGGGGGGGGGGACGGGGACATGTCCCCCCCAATCATTTTGGTGGGGGGGCATAATACCAAATACCCCCTCCCCCCAATATTTTGCGGACTGGTGAAAAAAAACCTATAATCATGATGAACCAGTACGGCCATAACACAAAGTCAAATAATATTCTTATTAGAGTTCTCAAAACTTTATGTTGTGAAGGCCCCGCCGAAATGCAATAAAAAATCCCGCTGCGCGCGCCGTATCTTATCTTTTCCGTTACAGCATTAATACAGTAGGCTACGTGTACAATAAACTGTCAGATTCTGGCAAATATGATTTTGTTATAAGTGGCATCCTCAGGTTGGGTGAGCATACAGGTAGGGCCACGAGGAGGTTGGGTTTCGGACGATTCATGTTGCACCCCCTCCCCACTACACAATGCCGGAGTTCTAATTGCCCATTTACTTAACACTGCACACAGTTTAGTCTAATTATGATCCTTATTGTTCAGAGTGGCTTTGCCAGCCTGACGTGATGTTTTTTAATAGAAGATGAAAAGCTATATGTAACGAAAAACAACAGGGCAGGGGATCATTCACATCACTATGGAAGTTCACGTGATTAACGTATGGAACTATACAGGCCGCGGAGCGGGGGGAAAACAATTCTGAGACATGGACAATTTGACGAAAAATTGAGCGGATACACAATCTGAAAAAATGACCAAATTGTCGCGTTAACTGGCTCAATTCCTTTCGAAAAAGGCACACATTGTCATGACGGTGATGTTCAAGCAAATTTTCAATCTGCGGGCAGCCTCAAAAACAATTGGAAGGGTCCTCGAGGAATATATCTCAGACCAGGCATTGTAGGAAAGGAGCCACGTGAAGAAATTGAGAAAACATCGATCAGTTTTCGGAATTACACTGTCATATTCAGACATTGTATACTGCCAAAGTAGCGGGAAGCGCAGCTGCCTGCAATCAAGGGGGGGGGGGGGGTCTGTAAGACTATTCTCTTGTACGGTACACGTCAACTGATGGTGGCGCGATTGTAATGAATAAAACGTAGATCAGTTCCTCAAAGTGTTTCTGATATTACATTTCAGAAATTTATTGCAAATTGGGGAATGTGCTTACTGCCATAAGACATTGGGAAGTACCGTTTCCGACAAAGTTGGGGGATTCGTAATAGGCTCAAGATTTCCTTGTACCTATAAGGACCACAGTGCTGCCCAAAATTCTAAGGATTAAAACATCGATTAGTCCATCAAGAACGTTCTTGAAATACAAATTTTCTGGAACAAATTATTGCCAATTTTAGGAGACAGGCTCATGCCATACAGCGCGGGAATTGCCGTTTCATGCAATCTGAGGGGCTGTAAAACGAAAAATTCCTTGTACCCTACGTGTCCACTGATGGTGGCGGTAGCCCGAAGTGTAAGGAATACACACGATCAGTCCTTCAAGAACGTTTCTCGAAATATGATCCTGAAGTTATTGCCAATTGGAGGGACGTCGCTCACTGCCATACGGTCCGGGAAATGCAGTTTCCTGCAATCTTGGAGGGGGGGGGGGGGGGGGGGGGGGAGCTGTGTAAAACATTTTTTTTTTGTACACTACGCGTCAAACAACCGACGGTGGTACGAAATTGTACGGAAGGAGGTGAACATTGATCAGGTCCTTCAAGGAAGTTCTGAAATCAAGAAAATTCGGGAATTTATTGACAATTTCAGGGATGTTGCTTACTGAATATGACCCCAGGAAGGCCGTTTCTGCCAATCTGGGAAGTCTGTTAACAAACGAAAAATTCCCTGGTCCGATACCGCCCAAACCTGGTGGCGCTACGCTTAGGTGGTGCTACCCTAATCATATCCCCCCCCCAATATTTAACACGGACCGCCGCCCCTGCATGTGCAACTACGGATGCCAAGGGAATTTATTGGTCACATCATAGAGTTCTTCGTTTGTTATCCAATTGTTTATTGGTCCATCTGATTGAGGACATTGCGAGTAGTCTTTTTGGAAAGTGTCATTTGACCATTAAGGCCTCGAGAAATCAACCCCATGTTCTCGTACCGAGTAACCAGTACACAAAATAGTCCTGCTATACATAACATACATGATGGCCCATTTCTATCCTGCACACGTCAGAAAGGAATCGATACGTACTCTGAACGTACTTACGTATGTAAAATTGCAGTAGATTGGGCCATGTTCTCAGTCATATCAGAACCAAAAATTATATCATGGCCGAGGGGGGCTTTTTTTTTCCGGGGGCCATCGTACACATCGCGACCGTATATGTCTGTGATCGCGGACTCGTTCAGTTTTTTTCCTGGCATCACCCACATGCAGTATTGTCATGTCCAATTCCAGGTTTGCGGTTATGGAGCAAGAAAGTCGTGCTTGGACAATGGAAGCATATACAGAAAAAGGCTTTTCCACAGATCTGAACAAGTTTCAATAACCTTACAATTTTGTCCATTCGTACCGGTATTTAAATTTCGCTGATCAACTGACTCATCGTGTGAACTAGATATGCGAAATATTCTCAATCTCGACCTAAATCGACAATTACTGAGATTGAATCTAGTCCCAAAACTAGTTGAGGGATTACTGGTGACAGTGACACTCCCAAGTTCACAAACTTTTTTCATGTGCGAGTCACTGACATTCCCACAATGTCGATAACATTCACTCAGTCATTTTGCTCCCAACAGGAGTGTTGGGGTAACCAGGAAATATGTGCGGTATCTAACGCTCACTTTTCCGGAATTCAAATTGTCCAATTCAAAAAATTGAAAGAAATCTCAGGAGCCGTCTCATATTCTCAAGTGTACGAGGTTTAAAGTTGTCGGATTATTGGTTGGTGTGGATCTAAAAATGGTTGAGTTTTTTGAAATGAATATAAAGGGAATATGGTCATTACAGTCCGTTTCCCAAATTATTATACGAATGAGTAATATGTAATGTGAACAAACAAATTCTGCTGCTGCTATGGGGATAATGTGACCTGAGCAATTTTGTCTGCATACCGCACAGTTGCATGGTGTACAGTAAAAACTGTACACACTCTGGTTTGGCACAGGTCGGTACTGCATTACCAGAACACAGGCATAGTATTATTACTATAAAATATATCCTATGGGAATATGCAATCTAGACTGTACTGCTTGTTGTCAAGCTGCTAGCAAACAGGTCCCAATGCGGGGCAGTCTGCAATGGTAAACATGTTCCATGCAAATGGAGCAGACTACCCTGATTGTTGGCACGGCTGCTAGCCACCCTGTGAATAGCCGTGTTGGAAGGCTCGAGGCGGCCTCGGCCTCGAGGCCGGCATCGAGGCCAGTTTTGGCAGGCCCTCGGGCCTGCGCCTCGGAGGCTGGCGGCCTCGTCTCGGCCGCGGAGCTTCCGGCCTCGATTTTGGGCCGAGGAGTGTCAGGGGGGGGGCGGGACAATATTTTTTTGCGATAAAAGAAGAGACAACATGAAAATGCTTTATGTACAAATGATGCCTTCAGGCTGCGTTTTGAATTCGCGCAATGGAACGAACGTAGGCATACTCGGTCACCCCCCACCCCCCAAAATTAAAAAAAAAAAAATAAAAGTACCGGCGCTGCACTCGCCGCCGGTTTGCAATGTCCCCAGGCAGTCTAGGAGTGGCGGCTTGCCTGCGAGCTAGCTGGCCATAGACATTTACACTACTGAACACCTTTCACTGCAAAGTGCACACATACGGCTATGTGAGCTTTTGTACAAAACAGCGAATCCTGCACTGGCGCGGCGGCCAGCCACGGTGAACAACCACTCACTGATCGCCCCTACTTACATCGTTGTAGGAGTTGCGCGATGAAAATTCTAGTCTCCAGTGCATAAAAACTGTGAATAAGCCTGGACCAATAAAATCCGAAGAATCCTCGGCTGTTCTGCAGATTGTGAATGTATTTTATAATTCAATTACAATTTGTTATATAACGACACTGGTGCGGTAGTGTGTACATGAGAAAAATCACACCTAATATTATTGATTCCTACATGCTTATATCCCACATGGGGATATTATGGTCTGTCTTCGCCAGCGCCCGACGGAGATTTTAATGTTAGCGCGGGACTAAACTCTCCAAGCATTGTCGGGGGTGACTTGAAAACTTGCACACAGTTTATCGAATAAAAATCTGGAATGAGTTCTGAGCAATGGGAGTCCCCCACTATTTTCACGAGGGCCGGGATCCTGGATTTTGAACGTGACTTTTTTACGCTGATTTGCGCGTTTGGAACATTGGTGATCGTTTTAAGATTAACAATGTGTTAGCTCAGTGACCCACAGATCTCAGTCGTATCGGAAGAGATCGACATTGTCTATCTCCCAGCCACTGGATTGCTAAATATGTGGATATACGTTGCTGGTTTACCCGCCAGGCGATGGAGTGTATGGTTGATTTAGCAAAGGAATCTATGAAGGTCATGACAGTGTGAGTTGTGCGGTGTTGCGTTGGTGTGTCGTGTTGTGGACGATGATTGTTAACAAGATAACTAGACTCCCTTGGTGGATTCAGCTCATACTTGGTATGTTGGGTTCCCCATAATGAGTATATTGATCCCCTATTGTTTTTCGGTCAGGCTAAAGGTCATCTGAGGTCAACCAACTTCAGGGCAGTCAAAGTATCACTAAGCCTCTTGGCTCTTTACAGATTAAAAAAAAAAATATGTGTCGTATCACCATTGATTGGATGGGCAGGTCATCTGCTGATTAAAATCCCGCCCTTTGGCCTTTGGGAAGCCAGATGGTGTGGCCAGAATCAAGTACTCCACTCTGCTTTCCCCGCAGATGCTGGAATACTTAATGTTTCAAAATGCAGTGCAGACGTGTCCTTAGCATCTAATCTAGTAGGCTACTCTGTCCGCCTGTGCACTTATGAAGAGTCTATTGAAGAGTGTATTTATAGTGATGGTATAAGTAAGCATTCATATTTTTTTTTCATTCCTGAGTACTGACAGCAAGAAGAAAATTGGTTGCATATCAATTTTTGCTTGTTCAGTCCTCATTTTCGGGATCTGTCTATGGGGCGGACAAAACAACATTACTTGATATTCAAACAAACTGGTAATTCAATGTCTGCTTCTTCATATTACATTGCCCCGGCCCTCGGCCTCGGAAGGTTGTGGCCCTCGGCCTCGGCTCCGAGGGTGCGGCCCTCGCCTCGGGTGGTGCTGCCTCGGCCTTCGACTGGCCTCGGATGCATCGGCCTCGACTACAACACTGGTGATAGTCACTTCAAATGTAAAAAACTGGATTCACAACAGCAAGCACAACTGTACACAGTAATTTATCACTATGAATTTACGGATGTTATTTTCTTGTATATTTTGCAATGCCTACACGAAACGTTTCTAATACAGCACCAGTGTTATTGATAACTCCTGATGCTCAGTCTGATCAAACTAAAATAAGTGTCTAGCTTTGTTATGGATACGGGTGGAGTGTGGACAAGAATCTTTTTGGCCTTGGTGAGGGGTGAGGGTCTTTCTTGGATTTGAAAATAGAAATGTTTTTAATATTTGGTCTATATTTGCCTGTGAACACAATAACTTTGACAAAGGTCCTAGTGGATTGAGCTCAGTGTCGTTAGCCCTGACTCTCTTGGTTTAGTGTATTTTACCATCTTTCCCACTCCGTTCATTCTTGTTCCAGGCCTCATACAAAATTGCATAGCCAAGGCAAAGAGTGAACGACGGAAGCAGTTTATTGGCACCATATGAAGAATGTGCCGTGACCTCTCTGGGCTATACTATCTACTCCTTTTCAAAAATGTTGGTTACATTTAGGCTCCTCCCCTCCAAGAAGTTTCCATGGACTACATAGTTACCCTCTGTGTGCCACAATCTAGCTTTCCTCTGTGTGCCACAACAGCTGCCCTTCGTGGGCTACTTCATCTTTTCTATGAACTACATTAGCTTCCAGAAACTTGTTTTTACTCATTTATATATTTGTCTGGATCTGTTGGCAACTAGTTGATCCTATACAGTAAAATTTCATGTCTATATCATTATTAACATGGCAATATAACCATAATTTGCGGTCGAGTCCTCCCTTCATGGATAGGAAATGAGGAAGGAGACAAAGCTTTGTGGGCTGGGCCTGGCGTATTGATTGAGGAGAAGTTAAATTACAAGTTTAATAGCTTGGTTATTGATAAATAAGTGATGTAAATGATTTTTGGGAATTGGCGAAAACAGTGCCAACCAAGACATCATGAAACAAATGCTCCGCAATTGTCCCCTTCCCTTCACACATCCCTCGTCTCATTTAATGAGTTGGTTTCAAATATAATAACCAAAAGCCCTCCATCCCACTAGCCTGGGTCCACATTATGCTGGCTTTGTAGAATCTCACACCGTCTGGTAAGAGGGGCTGAAGAAAATCATCTGACTATAAACTGACCTACATGCCAATTGTAAGATGCACCTCTCACATACCTGACAGGGTGGTGTCATTGTCAAAGGGTTGGTCTTACCTATGTGACAGGGTTTAGAGTCCCTTGGAAAATAAATCACTAGTAGGCTATTTACTTTCTTTTTTCTCCAAGTAGTCCCCTGACTTTTTACATTGAACCCTTCCTGACTGAACATGTGTTGATATGCAACTGAACTTGCCTAACCATCTACGAACGGCAAACCCCTTAAGATTGTCTGGGATGATGGGCTCAACCTCTTATCTACTGTATCACCAAGTGTGAGGTAAATATAGTTATTTAAAGAAAATTTCAACAAGATCACCCAGGGAATTTGTAGCCTGGTAGAATTGGCTCCAACGAGAGGGGCTATTTCCTACGAGGTGCATATAATCCGGGTCTGAAATAGATGGTGATTGAGTGGTAGTCATTATTTCAGTTCCCATCCATCAATTGATACCCCATGTGATGGGGCTGATTATGCTTCCACTCGGATGAATGAATGAGGTTGGGATTAAATTCCCACAATAATAGTCAGGTGGTCGTTTTTTTTTTTGAAAGGTTAGTAGTTAAGGATGTTTTTTTTTTTTAATGTATCCAATCTTTGTTTCAATTTTTCTTCTCCATTTCCAGGGGTATCCTGGTCAATTGGGATGTACAAAGACAGGTCTGGGAAACACAGCTTTCGCAAGGATGTCATGGCGCAGAACCCTCCATACAAACCTCCTCATCACAGAGCCATACTTTAACTTCATCGCAATCCAAGAGTCTATAATGAGTCTCTTTTGAGAAATCAGTTCCAGGCCCTTAACGACTAATGGTACTCTTTTGATTGTGGCTTGAAGGTCCCAGAATGTATATCTTGAGCATCCTTTGTAGTAAATTCTTTTCTTCTGCCTTCTCTCTCTCTCGGTAATAACTTGCTTCTTTTCTCCTTTCTGGGTAGAAACGCAGAGTGGTATCAGTGTTGCGCCAGCAGTCACCGCAATTTTTCCTATTACAGTAGTTGTAACCTGCATTGCAATGGTGAAGTCTTGGTCTTGACTTCATATTTCTGATGTATGCTGTAACTTGTGGTTTCCAGAGTTTCGCTTGGAGATATTTTCAATATCTGTTTCGGTGCTGCGAGTAGCCACATTTGACATGATCTTTGCCCTTCATCAGGTTCGCAAAAGTTAACTGGAATCTGCAGCAATTCCACTTTCCAGATTTTGTAAGACATTGTCATCTTTTCAGCTGTGATTCATTCAGGTGTAAATTTGTTTTCTCTCTGAGTCTGGCTTAAAATAGACAATAGATATCCATCACTAAAATTACCATGTATCAAACAACCTGCCTATAATATTTGTTTAACAATGTTCTGCTATTGTTTCCTTGACACATTTCATGGATTTTTTTTCTTTTCTGCTTTCAGCTGGTACCTCTTATGCCCACAAATAACCACAGACCACCCTCGGGAGCTCTGCAGTCTGATCGTTGACAGTGGGTACTCCTTCACACACATAGCAAGCACCAAACCTACAAAGATCAGAAACTAGCTGGAGGCAATCAAAGTACAGGTAAATTGGTTACCATCACAAACCATTCTTAATATAACTAGTAGATTGCTCGCAGTACCTATATTTTTTTTGGACTGTACTACTATGCCCTAGTCTTGTGTTTAAGACGTGGTTATCGACAACCCGGCCCGATTGCCGCTTTTCCTTTCTGTGTAAGCCTATTCACATTTCTGAGGTGCGCCCGCAGTAACATTGCAGTGTTTCACAACCGTACAAACGTCCTTGTTCCGATTGTCAAGGGCCCCCAGCGGGCCTCTTATAAGACAAGTTGCTTACAATATTGGAGGGAAGCCAATCACGGAAACAGATAGAGTACACACCTTCAGACAAAATTGGACAAGACGATTCATAATTCACAGAGCTGTGGTTTTCAATCATACGGGCATTTTTTTTTAATTGCAAAGCCAGATAAGGGTGAATTCACTCAAACGAGTGAGGAATAAAATCAATAATCATCTTAACACAAAACTAAACTACTGAGTCCCCTGGCAACCGGTATCGGTATGGTCACCGGTATTCGCGCTTGCCTAGAATACTGCTAGCGATCGTTAAACTACACAGCATACTTGCAGCTCAGCTTGATGGGGCATTATTTTTCACAATTTTTCTTCTTCCATCCATTCTTTTTTTCATGTGAAAAGAGTGCCCCCCAAAAAAAGATTATTTTTGAATCAAATAATTGTTCATAATTTTTCGTTTTTGTATCGATAGCTGAAATTATGACAGCGTACGTATGGCGAACAGCACCTACATGTGACCACTGTCGTGTTGGTAGTACTAGTACGCATTCAGAAATACTGTACAACAATTCTTCCATATGTATGTATGTAAGGCGCCCATGGCCCGCCGAAACACGGTCGCTAGTGCAATTACATAACCCTAACGTAACGTGATGATTTTAGCAAGAAAACCTAAGGAATCTAAAATTAATTGTAAAATGCACAGCATTGGGCGAGTGAGCTAGCAACATACAGCGTTGCAAGTTACTTAAGACGTGAGCTGCGATGTCCGCAGCAGTCGGATATATTCGGCAAATAATCAATACCACAGCCCTGCAACACGGGGGCAGTTTTACCAATTTTAACAGATTGCAGGTAAAGTTGCGATGTACGCGGAGGCGGCTGGGATCGGCAAAATACAAGTATGACGCACTGGATTTTGGTAATTCAATTAGTACTCGGATTTGTTATCCAATACCGGTAATTTCCCCCAGTAACCGGTAAGTAGTACTGTGCAATTTGACCGTCGGTACTGCGAGTAACATGCTGCAGTTTCGGTCACTACTAACGGATACCGGTATATCGTACCGCGCAAACCCTATATACTAGACAGTCCGGTCGTTGACAGTGAGTACAGTACATAGCACTCATACCATGGAGAAACAACAAGAGGGCAAGCCTGGAGTTTCAGGATCTGATGTGCATCCTGAAAAATGTGGAACTATTTAGTTGTTTTTTCTATCATCCAAATATCTTGCAAAGTTTGCAAATAGTGAATATACCTCAAAAATATGTCTTATTAACCCCCCCCCCCCCCCCCCTCTTCACCAATACATATTAGTAGTTATTTCAGAAGGTTTCTAGCCTATTGCCTAGGAAACCCTCTTTTTTTAGTTTTGATAACTGTGTTACCTTGTTTTAAATTTGAAATAATCATCCTACCAATCTCTGAATATACAGGAAGTTTCTGTCTCAACATCCACATTTGAAATGTTTTGGGGCGATTGTGGAGTAACTGATAATTGTCCTTCGCCTTTTACCTTGGTGCAGGATTTGAAATCATCAAAAGAAAAAGGAGATAAAAATTGCTTCAGCAATCAGAGGTATGGTGAGTAGTAGTTTCCACTGAACTACCCACAAATCCTTCCCAAAATATTATTGTCTACAGTTTACATGAGTGGGTATTCCATCCTTCAACAACATACTGATAGGCGGTAGAAGAGTATTTCAGGACACTTTCGTAAGTGACATTCTCAGAATGCAGAGTCACCCACTATGTTGCGGTACTCGCAGTTGAGATGGCTAGGTCTCCGGTCTTCACTTTATTGTTCCCTGTTAATGCAGGTGGACTTCGTGGGGTTACACTAGGGAGTGTTACAGGATATACATGTATGCAATTGCGTCTTGTCTTGACGGCTGCAAGCAATCATGTTGTACTTGAATCTTCTTCCGCTCCTCCAGGTTTCCAAGAAGGCCTGGAAATCACTGATCCCATCGGAGGGTATTAAAATGGCCGTCCTGGGAGCAGGTTGGCATCGGTTACAACACCTCTGCCTCGTATCACTGAGCAGAGTCGAGAGATCCATGACCAATAGGCCAGGTTTCCTTCCTTGATGATCCTCACTATGGCTTCCTGAACCCATGGCATTGGAAAAATGAGATAAAAAAATAACTGACAAATGTACAGCAGAAATTATTTTCAGTCAATCAGGAAGTACAGTATGTAGTTACACAGTTCCCACTCCTAAATTTTGCCTCATTATATTTTGGACATTGACTGTAGTACTCCGGAATAATCCTTTAAGAATCAAAACTGAAACCTGAGAACAGAATTATATTTGAGCAGTCCAGTACTTGTTGAGATTGACATTGTGTATTGCATCCACTGATATCTTCTTCTCTTCCTGATATCAAGGATTAATGTTGGGGAAGCTATGACTCCAATCACCTGAAAGAGATCCTGGTGTGTACATACAGCTCATGTGTGGATGAGAAGTCCGTATCAACAAGTCCAGGATGATTCCATGCGACGTGTCATCAAGGTCTGAAGATATGGAATATCAAGTAGATACTCAGTTACAGATGAACTCTTTTCATATTTCTTTTTTCATTATTCACCAGTTTAGCGTGGCTTCACGGGCGGCGATCATGGGGGGACGGGGGTGACGGCGTCCCCCCATATTGGGGTTGGGGGGGACGCAATGCATTTGTCCCCCCCCCAATATTTGAGGAGCGCCGACCTGCTATTTTCGCTGACACTGTATCCGACATAATCCATCCACAACCATGTTTAAACAGATTGCATAATGACCTAATTGACAAGTTGAGGGAATTCCTTTGCTGCTCCATTTTCGCATTTTTGCGCGCCTGCCGCGATATTTCATTGTCGGATTGTTCAGCACATATGATTGTGGCTTCTATCCAGACATATATTTTCTTTCACAAAATGCCTGAAATTTTTACTCTGGGTTTGTTCTCAATATCCATGAGAAGAAGGGTTCTCCTCCAATCCCTACGTTTACATATGCCGAGCTTTCACCAGCTAAGGTGTTCTCTCTTCATTGGACTTGTCCAAACAATCGCTATCCTGAGGGTGAAGGGGTTGAGACACGGGTGATCGGTCCAACCCCCTGGCTGGATCGGTGATTTTTTTATTTAATCATAGTGCGACCACATGTTGAAGTTGAGTGCACTATAGCTGTGCACATACTATCACTAATGAGGGCACACGGTGCGCATCGAAAATGCAACCAGGGCACGCCACAAATTACGTTGTCGGAAAGAACATGATTCAAATTTAAGTGAAGAAAGGCTGTCAAAAGTGAAGTCCAATATGCCTGAATGTTTTGATGGAATGCCCAAGTGGTAACTCTGTTGTCTTTGAAGGGAAGAATGTTGGGGCATGAGGCTATTCTGCCACCAGGCAGACCCGATGATTTTGTTTTGGCAAAATAGGGTCCCTATCTGCAAATTTAAAATAGAGTAATTCGGTCAAGCATTTTATGGGTGCGAACCCTTTTTTGAAAGTTGGGTTGCGTGCACGGTGCACCTAATAATGGGCCGCACACGGTGCGGGGGAAACCCCATAAATAGTCACTCCGAGATTCCCAGAAACGCCACATTTCGTGGCAAAACATGATTAAAATTTTGGTGAAGACAACTTTATATCCAAATATCCAAAAATCTTTAGGATGGAATGTCCAAAGTGTAAATTTTTGTTGCGCGCAGCTCGCGCCAGTTGCTGTTTTACTTTCTTCTAGTGTTAATAACTCCTTTTGACACACATCTGGCTCCAAGTACAAGAAATATCCCTCCCATGCGCCTGTGGTCCCAAAGAAGATAAAAACGGGGGGCCGTAATCTTTAAGTAAAAAACTCAGGTCAGGCCTGCCCCTATCGTAAGTGATAGGTCAGAAGTGGTCAGTGCACTGGTCTCTCAGTTGGCAAATTGGATCCTGCAATCTCGCGCTTCGCGCGAATATTGATGGTGGCATGTCCGTTCGATTGATCCTTTACAATCTGACAACGTCCCTTGCATCAGTATTTCAATGTCACAGCGCCCAAAACGCAAAACCTTGAAATTGATCCCTATTGGCGATTATTTTTTGGAGACCGTCCCTGAAATAAAAAAAATGTTATCAATGTGAACTCTGCTGACTGTCCCTGAGGCATGGAAGTTGCCGTTTCCCCTGCAATCTATGTGGTCTGGGCAAACGAAAAATTTCTTTGTACTCTCCGCGCCAACCAGTGATGGCGCTCCGCTTAGATGGTATTATCTTGTCCGTCCCCCCCAACCGTCCCAATACAAATCGCCGCCTTGTGCTTGTCCTGCCATACCAAAAAATGGTAGACTGAATCTTCTTACATTGTATATGCAGTTGCTCGCACGATTGGGTTCCTGTGGGTTTCAAAGCCCCCCATACAAGGCCCATCAAGGAACCCTGGTGGTATTTTCTAAAATGAGCAAGTGGCGAAACTGCCGCTCGTCCATATTGAGTAGTGGTGTTATTATTGTTAAATCCCAACCTCTCCGTTGGAATAGCCAGTTTACACGTCCCCATCTGAAAGGGCGATCAGTGACTCCAGAGCGGAGGCATTTAGTCCCAACGTGACTACTCACCCACTGACAGTTTGTGACGATGATGGCAGATCAAAGTACGAATATCCATGTTCCAAGGGTCCCCAGCCTTACTTGGAAACCTGGCAAGTTCTAGATTTGAAAAACGCTCAAATCATGGAAAAGTCATGAATGTGAGGCATTATTGCTTTAAATCCTGGAAAATCATGGAAATCGATTGGCCAAAGACAACACGAAGAATTGACTGGCTATGGTGCTTTTTGTGTGCCTAGTGGTTGTTGTACATGAACTAAAGCCCGCGAGCGCAATGAACCATCTAAGGGTAGTAGCATGCTTTATCTCAGAGCTGTTTTCTTCTTCGTTTACACAATGATGTATCTCTAAGCTTACATTATTTTGTAAAGTGCTAAACATTTTCATATCTGGATTTCGAAAATTCAATCATGGATAAATCATGGAATTTCATTCCCTTGGAATGCTGGACTCTGTTTAAATCCGTACTTAGACCCCTCAACCAATTCCTTATTATGTCATTTTGTTTGGTATGTGAGTAATGACGATTGAGGGCCGCTCACACAAAATATTGTGTGTAGTGCTTTACTCTGCATAAGCGTGAGTAGGAAGATCCAGGCCCCACAACTGGCAGCAAGTTGGCACTTCCTCAGATTGCAAGGATCCTCCCCTCAGCGCCTCCTGTGGCACCATTTTATTCGTTCAGTCGCTATTAATGGCTATCACATTGATTTGACCTTCCACTTTGTAATAGCTGATTGAAAATCATTAGGCCATAGGAATCTCCTTTCATTGTAAGTTTCCCCAGCAAACCATCAAGGTATTCTTTCTAACCTCACGATCACTATGTTTTGGGGGCTATTTTGAATACAAGCTACATCAGTTTGGCAAAAATTACATGATATGAAAATTCTACATAGGGTTACACATTCAAGGATAAGTTACACATGGGTCCCCCGCCAAGAGAACCAGCACAAAACTTCACAATGTTCCCCCCCTAACTTAATAGCCATACCTATCAAGCTCTAATAAACCATGAACTGAATTTATTACAAATTCCCAAAGATGGTGACATCTTAGAAAGGAGCCACTGCAAGGGGGGAGATGAATTATGACGATTGTCGCGTCCGAACCCTAGCGGATTGCTTCACGTAGTTACATCCTTTGAAGTTTGTGACGTGTGTCTAAGTGCAAGATCAAAAGATTGATTCAACATCATGAATATAAATGATGCATCTTTCACCAAAACCCTGCAAAACATCTTTGTTTTCGATTGAAATCACTAATTTTTTCACTTCGGACACGTTTTCTAGGGAGATGATGCTGTTTGGGTTGGTAGATGTTGATGTTTACTGTTGTGGTGAAGAGATAGCCCAACGGAACTTCTGCAAATGTTGACTTATTCAAACAAAATGAACAATGAAACACATTCATAACTTTCCTTCCGGTGTGTCCACGTGGTGTTCATGCGTTATTATCAAAGCAATTGGTGATTCATCCCCAATAATCTCTGCTAATGACCATGGACCAACTTTGAAAGGCCAATCACATCCACATAGGAACAACATCGTTATTGGAAGGGGTTGGACCATACTATATACAGTTGTCCATCCCACCATATAACGTGTTGTATCCAAGCCTGCAGTTGGCCCATAAGAAGAAGATGCGATCAAGGATTAGACATAATATCAGGAAATCTTCATGACCCTTGAACTGCCGTAGGTCAGGTGGGTGAGTGTATCCAGGCCTCAGCATTGAATACTGAGTAGGAGGAAATGGAGCTCTTCTTTCCAGGCGGCTGTATAACCTTGGACATGCACAATTGAGTTGCGGTACTGTATTGTACAGAGATTGACAAGATCCGAACAATACATAAATCAAAAAAATCACAAAAGTAGAATAGAATGAACACTGAGTTGGCAAAAGATCAGACTACGTTGTGCCTGTCAATATCAAAACCATTAACAAGCGAATGAATTCTATGGAAATTTGAATCTCTGCCTCCTCAGAAGATAAGCATTCATTTCCTTATTCATAAATAGTTGCCAGATTTATCGCGCCCTGGTCACATTATTTTACAGTTTAATTCCTTCTACAAAATCCGCAATCCTCCCGCACAAATATGATTCCCCACACTCATATACCGCATACCACATCTTCATCTATGGAATCCCGCCTTATTGTAAGAAGTGACCCTGAAAGGGATGTAGATTAAATCTTTATTTCTGCTTTTTCTTATGGTATTTATTCTGATCGCTCAGTAAAGATCCTGATTTGCAGGTCAACCCCAACCTCGATGTTATGGCCCCTTTTGTAATCACTCTTCCACTCCATTAGACCGTATGAAATTTCAAATATGCCATTTTATTCAGTTCTATTTTTTATTAATTGTCTTAGTAATTCTTTCTTGGTTATTGTTTCAGATGAAAGGACACAGCAATACTGTTTGAGGATTATTCTCTCCTGACTTCCAGCAGATTAGAAGAGGTTACATCAGAGATAAGCACGTGTCCACAGCATCATAAATGAACAGTATTCGAGTTATTCTTTGTTCTATTTACAAAAAGGATTGTATGGCTCATATTGTGAGTGCTTTATCCACTCGAAGCAAGCTCTGAATTAAAAACACACGTTACAACACCCATACAAGAGTTAGTGTGCGAACAAAATTGAAATCATTTTTGGAATCACCCCTCATCCACCTTCCTTGCCAACTTCGGTTAATGTCCTTCATCCGTCGTATTGGAAGACTGAGGCGTGTGTCCCCTCCTCGGACAAAATATCGCTCTCCATTTATATGTCTGCTGTTAGGGCGTCACAATGCAGATTTGACCAGGAGTTTTTAATCTCCCTACCAACACACTTACTATTTACATTTTCTCTTGACTGTTTCACGCATATATCGTAGAACATTTTTTGTTCAGCCTTATTTGTTATTCAAATGGCCCTGTTTCTGTAATGAAGTTTTTCTCCTGTGTTTCAGTAGTCATTCTAATATTTTCCTGCACACCCATGTATTACCTTCTATTATTTATATCCTCTTGTCCATTAATATTTTCTCATCTTAAATATTGAGCTCCCTCAGGGTGACTAATATTTTATCTCATATTGTAATCTGAGATGTTTTAGGGGACTTGTTTTTTCAAGTACTCACTAAGGTAGAGGGAAGGCTTGCTGATACTATTTACCTCAATACTCAAACAATATGTGTTTTGAAGAGTGTGATAGAAATCTCCCCAATACTTATGAGGTGAGCTGAATTAGCTTCAAATTATCCGCTATAGAGAGTTTGGAATGAATCAGTGACCAGTATAGATTGGTACATTCTAACGAGCTAGTTCACCCATATACAGATCTAGGTATATCCCTATTGTCTGTCATCCTTCCATTCAGATGCCGTATGACAACGAGCGGTTTGCTGTTCCTGAGGTCCTCTTCAATCCGTCTGATGTCAGTGTACAGGAGATGGGTATCCAACCGTAGGCTAAATCCCTGCATCGGACTCGTTGATGAAGGTATTGGCACCCTCTGCTCTCCATTGGGATGATCCAGTTTAAACAATGTTCTGCACTCGATAATCCTTAACTTATGGATTTCCAACAAGTCCTGTCATAGAGATCTTCTGGTCATTCAGATTTTGGTTTCTTGATTGGAGCTTCAGGCCTGGACATATCCTGTTGACTGGTTGCTTCCTCAAGTCGAGTTGCATTGTACAGAGAGGAGAAGATTACCGCTGTGAGTGGTTAATACATATCTGTTTATATTGTGCCCATTGTCTGACTCCAGAGGTCCAATCATTTTTGCCTGTCCTCTGTTCAATACCGGTGTGTATGAAAAAGGGAGTTTGTGTAGCAGTGTAAAACACAGCCTACATTGACAAAAGTCTGGCTTCAGTTCATTTGCTCATGGTTCCCTCAGCTGTTGGCAACCCCTCACAATGACCTTGGAGGATACCAACAAAAATGACACTTTCTCCCCATTTCCCTGAGGTTCTTTCTCTTCCATTTTTTTTTCCCCAGTTTGTTGCTTGATGTGACGGATCTCCGATCCCCTTACCGAGCTAGCAGGGGGCTGTTAATTGTTGGGTTGGCGTCTAGTTGGTATGAGCTTACCGTGTTTATTGGCTCATGTCATTATTGTTCATTTATGGCAATATCTTTTGATATTTCGATTGCCAATTCTCAGTTTTCCCCGTTTAAACAAGCTCATGTTAGCTCATGTTTCGCTTCTCTTATGGGGGGTACATGAACCCCATTGTTTTTGGTGTAGGCAGAGGGCGCTTGTTGGAGAAAATTAAGAAAAAAAAAATTGATATTACTGCCAATTTGGGATTGTTAACACAAGAACTCATCCCACCGGGTTGGATTCAGCTCATCTTGGTAATGTGAGTTCCCCACAATGCTGCATGAACCCAATTGTTTTAGGGTCGGTCAAAGGCCATCCAAGATCAGCAGAAGTCCAAGTCTGGAAACCTTGTTAACACAAATATTCGCAGAATGCTTGCTCATAACAAGAATAATTTAGTATCTAGGTTTTTTTATAGGAAATGAGTGAGCCCTAATTTGGGGGCATTTTTTTTCTAGATGCAACATTTGTGAAAACGTTATCACATCTCAGTTCCATGTTAAAAACCCGAAAAGTCTGAATCCAGTCTGTAAACTTATACTTGTGCTGTTTGTCTATGTACATTTCTCTTCCAGAGATGAGACCTCATCTTTACCCGAACATCCTCCTCACCGGGGGTAACTGCAAGTTCCGCCCCTGGTCCAAAGACGAGAGTTTAACGAGATGTGGAGAGCATGGCACCTTTAAACTATGATGTCAAGGTTACCTCCCCCCTATTAGTGCCTCATATGTGATAACAATTATTTTAACGTGTATGGTGCCTCCATATAACAATCTCCCGCTTGTAATCAAACCAATCGCAGACAGTGAGTAGGTTTAAGCAACTACTGAAACGTCATCCTCTATCTACCAAACTCGCTGTTCTATGTACAAACGCTAACAATGATTCGTGTATAGCGTCATGAATGACTTCATTATTTATTCTTCATTAATGGCCTCTCCAGTAGTACCTACCAGTCTGTCCCCAGCTAAATTTGAACTAGAATCCTATTTCTGTTTGTTGGCTTTTAATTATAACAGCATAATGTAGTCCCAAAGGCTCTCACTCAGACAATACAGTTGCAACTATACCACAGCTCTTCAACAATTTAGTGTGTATGCTATTTTACTCACGAACTTGCAAAATCTTCCGACCAGCTGAGGCTAGTTCTATTCATTTGACTGTGCAAATTAAATTTAGATATACCAGATCTTAAAAATGTCAATACTTGGAACTAATGTTAATGCATATTGTCCTTTCTCAGAAAGATCCATTGTCAGACAGAGGTTCCTGCGGTTTCGTCAGTTTCAATATTGCTATCCTACTGCCTACTACTGCTACTACTTGCTATAACCACTGCTACTTCTATTACTACACTGACTGAAACATACCACAGCTTTGCATTCTGCCATGCCTCTGTTGCTTGGTCAGTGTGTTAATCAATTAGAGCATAAAGCCTCAAAAACATGATTTTTCCGGCCCTAAATCCTGCTCTATTGCTAAGATCTTGGGCACAGTAACCTGTGAAGTAGAGTTTGTCGATGATAGACCTGCAATAGTGTCTTCCAGTGTCTACTCGGTAGTTGATTTAGTTTTTGTAATGCAGAGCTAGTCCAGTACAAAAGTTCAGCTGACAGTACGAACTTGAAAACTAGACTACTTTGTCACGTGTAGGTAATTTGCTTGTAGAAAAAGGAGTATCAGTTGTCCTTTAACTGTAGCCTTGTGTTGCTCTAACCATTTTTGAAATTGCTGGAATTATCATTATGATGCAGCCAACTGGCTGTAGAGCATTTGACCATGAAATAATAACATCGGTCTCTGAGCGACAAAGGGCTGATTTTAGAACGATAGGTGAAGCGACTACATTGTGTAAGGAGGAACTGAGGTACGAAGCAACCTTGAACGTGGTACTTTGGACAAAATGATATGGCAACTGTGGACCGAAAGTACTTTCAAAAACCCCAACACCCCCCCCCCTCCCCTTGGTCGCGGCCTCATGATGTCTTCGCCATCCCGAGAAGTTTGCACTCCCCATGACAATGGTGTATAATGCTCATGAGTAAATAGCACATCAGCACATTAGCTGTTACTTATATGTTGAAGTTGCTGCCACTGTGCCCCCCCCCCTACCCCTAAAACCCCTTTGTTCCCCACCCCCTTTGATCCCCCACACCAGTATATCCCAAGCACCGTACAGTACACCATATGCATATAGCCTGTAACCGAGACAATGTTTCTTTTCTTCTTCTCCCAACTAGCCACATTCTCTTATCTCTACGCTGCAGGGTGGTAAACATCTTGCACATACTGATGGCTTCAAGAGTCCCTCGCGTACCATAGAGGAGTTTGAGGAAACACGGACAGTCCATCTGCTCTGATAGGTTTGATGTCTGACCCACCTGCATCGCGTGTGGCTGGACGAGAGGGAATTCTGTGATGCCATAAGAGCAAGAAGGAGAGCAGTTGGAAGAACACGAACTGCCCTCCTTGCTAAAATTTGTTCTTTCCAAACGCCTGCCTGGGTGTTCTAACTAACATACTGAGGAGAGATTGTTTCTTGTGTTGCATTGACGGAAATGAAAGAGAGTGTGAGTAAAACGGACAGTCCATCTGCAACGAGAGACCTCCGACGGTCCGTACCGTCTGCATGGGCATGACCGAACATACCAAGGTTGGAGTGTTCTCTGGAATGCCTCCTGGCATATTCATGAGGAACACACAGTCATTCCATCTGTTAGAAGGACTCTGCTCAAACCAAACTTAAATAGGTGTGTCAATGGATACCAAGTTGAAGAGTGTTTTCTGAATGGTCCTTGAGCCGATGACACCATTGTTTTCCAGGCCCTGGGAAAGTCTGGCTGCTGAACATGATTTGAGGCCGAGCGGGTCATGGAGAGGAAGGAATGTGTTCGGTACAAGGGAAGGTGTTTCTCCAGGTTGCACTGGAGCAGTTACGTAAAAGAACATGGGGCACTTTTTTTGGCAGTCCATCTCAGCTCAAGAGTGTTTATGTTTTGCTCCGGTATGGATGTAGAAATCAACGAAGCTTGAGAACTATTAATCGCCTTCACACTGTATAGTGTAGGAGTAACTACAGTGTATACTAGGCATGGCAAACCCTATGGCCCATAGCCAGGTCCAGTCGTAAGAGTGATTGGTCTTGGCCGTGAGTTTTTGATGTAGCAGACCTACTGTTGCATTGAATCGGGCTACCACGCCTGGCCCAGGTAGAGGTTTTGTTGGAGGGACAACTCCAGCCCCTGACTGGAAATGGTTGTCTCCTACCTGATGCACTCTCTGGAGCATTGTGTGCAGAGTCAGATGGCTGCAGCTACAATCTCACCCTAGCCTAACCTTTACTTCAGCTGAAGAAGCTATGGCTTCATGCTATGCTTCCATATGTGACCTTCTAAGTGAGGCCTGACCATCTTTGTCCAGTTATGGGATGTTAGAATTATTTCCCCTGATCCTTGGCTTATGGGGAAACGCACACACTGTGATGGTGAAACTATTTGGTATGTATTGATCAGAGATTGCCCTAAAGAGAGAAATAACCTTTTAATCTCTCCAAGGGAATCCAGCTGTATGTTTTGCTGCAGTCAGACTTTCAATAAACTGTGTGATATGCAAAAGCAAGCGTCGCGAACGAATCAATGTTTGCTCCTTGTACATTTTGATTTGCTATAATAATATGTGCCATTAAGATAGTTTTACTGCCAATGCTTAGTTGGGGGAAAAAAAAAATCAAAAAAAATGGCAGTCCAGGTATCTTACTGGAATAATATAAACCACTGTCAGTAGACCATGGTCTTCTTGTCTTGCCTGATGAGAGTTCAGAAGAGACCATCGACACGTGTTGTGTACATGTTTGTGTTGTGTGTGTGCATTTGCAAGCTTGTCCAACTTCCTTCCGCAGGATTTCTGGAAATGATACATGTAACAATATAGATGAAAATTCAGCGCAAAGAAATATGCTGGATCATGAGCAAAAAAAAAAAAAGTTTGACAGCTGTTTGAAACCTCAATGCTTGTACCACGTTCAGTGGATGTTTTGCCGACTACCCATCCTGAATAGGTGTGTCGCTGTGCGTGTTAGCATTGGGGTCAGTGTGTTACTCGATCTGATTTGATGTTGGTCACAGACCACTTTATTCCAGATGCCATAGTCCAAGAACGTCCCCTCTGTGCTAAAACGTGCTAGAACCTCATACCTTAGATTTGACACCATCCTTGAGATTTACCATACCTTAGCTTTACACGCCATACCTTAGATTTGACACCATACCTTAAAGATTTGACCCGCATACCTTAGATTTGACCCCATACCTTAGATTTGACCCCATACCTCAGATTTGCCATACCATACCGTGGTTCTAACATGTTGCCTGGTTTGAGTATTTCAATTTACTTTTGAATTGAATTTTGAGGAATTATTGACACCACCCGGATAAACAAGGCACCAGCAAGAAATGTTGTTTTTGTGCTATGATAACCAGAGATACAAGATGTGTATTTACCTAGAAAGGTAGCGATACATCGTTACATACAGTTGGTAATATGTGTGAACTGTCAGTCGACCCCTCTAAGATCTTTTGTTACAGAGGGGGATGGGGGGGGGGAGGGGGTTTTCAGAGTGTAACACACAAATTTGTTGACACCTCCACTAAAATTGGTGTATATAGTCTGTCACTGAAGTTCATTTGATATGTCCAATTTTCTATTGATTGTCAACTTTTAAATTTGGTCAGATTTTCACAATACCTAGGGAATATGTTTAATTTCAATTGAAAAAAGCCAAAATGGGTTAGTCATAATTTATTTATATGTGGAATTCCACAGTTCAACAATCGACAGCCCGGTGGGATGTTCCAGAGTCCCTACTTTTTTTGTTGTTGCTACAAGCGAATTTGTAGCAAAACCCAAAATCACAGTGGTCTATCACGTTTAGACACCTACCAATCGACCATTAATCACGCTGCTTTGAGCTAGCATCAGCATCACACTGAAAGAAGTGCTGACTGCAAGGTGGCGACAACTTTCAGTCAGTTCCGTAGGTCCACAGTGGAGAATATCTGAATATATCAAACAAAATGAGTATATTAATTTTTACCTCACCTGAATGGAGTTTGAAACGGGCTTTCACGATCACAGTTAGTGGTAATTGTGGTTGTACGTGTGCATGTAAGTCAGACTTTCCCTTTTAGCAGGATCCTCCGAAACCATAACAGGCTGATTTTTTTCGTTTTTTTAATGCATATCTTGGTTGGTGACCATAATCCCGTAAATTTGATTTTGGGAACAGTAATCACTGATTGACAGAGATCAACCAAATCTTGCTTAATCTTGTTATCAAATTCAGACAAACCGTAACAGCTTGATAGATGGATAAGGTCGAGGGAAACTGATTATATTTCAGCATGAAATATCCTGATTATGAGTCAGTGTTGCCAGTCATTCTTCATTAGATTTTCTTATTGGCGGTTTTGGGCAAATTATAGAAGTTTGTCAGATTTCCATGGAAGCTGGTGGATGTGCTGCCCTCCATTCCTGGTTAATTTTGAAATGTTCAGGTCATTTGAGTGAGTGTGTGCTTTAATGTGTTGCGATTTTGGTGCAATTTAAAAATTGCTAATTTCAACTGTTGATAGTGTTCCGCCTCAGACCTGCTAGATTTTAAGTTAGTGCAGGGGTCACAGAAGTCCAATAAATATGTGTCTATGTTGATTATTCTGCACAATTCGTCCTTTTAGTGACATTTCCACAACATTTGGTAGACATGCATGGTCAACATTTTGTCACAACAAGATGTTGCTGGTTGTGCCATTTTCTCGTTCAGAAGAGACTTGCGATCACTTTGTCATTTGTTGTATGCGTGTGGGTGTGTGTGTGCGTGGTTGTTTCCCTCGTCCTCATAAGGCAGCTTTCTCCGAACGGTACGACTGATCTGCTAACATTTTGCATTCTATTTTCAGCGTCAAATATGCTAATTGAGTGGCTGATTTGCATAATTTATGGCGAAATTTAAAAAGTTTGTTAGATTTTGACAAAACCTGGTGTTAGTCTACCGTCATTTTCAGAACTTTTTAACAAGGTCAGGTCCATGCCTCAATGTAAGGTCTTCAAATGTAGCATTTGCATAAGGTATGCCAAAAAAATTTCCCCTTTTTGAAGTTTCTTGATTCCCATGAAACCTGGTGGTAATGGTTCGGCAAAATAATCATATTGCATGTTTTCGTCCCGCCTTCCTCCTTTTGTGGAGGATTCTGAAATTTCCCTCTTTTGTCCTCCATTCAGGCCAGAACTTTCTTGAAAGAATATTTTGAAAGTCTAACTGCAGGGAATCAGTTTGCTCTTGACAAAGGACTCATTTGAAGCATGTTTTAGGTAGTGACCCTGTCGACCCCTAAAATAAAAAGGGCGTCCTCCTCTGCGAGAAGTTCAAGGGACAAAACGCGTCTTGGACCCCTTCTTTTCAAACCTGTCTAAGTCGGGTATTTCTCTTTGCATTTTACCTCACGCAATGGTTGTTTATGCCAATTTCTGGTTATGAATGGCTATTAGTTTTTGAGGGACATGTGGGACACCCATCTGGTATATAACCATCTTAATAAGCCATGGTCGGGTGGGTCGCCAAAAAAAAAAAAAAAAAAAAAAGTGCCGCCTCCCCATTTTCGAAAAAGCCAGATGCTAAACATTTTTAAATATCTACTTGGCCTTACCTTGAGTTCCAAGTTTTTTTTATCATGATTCAGGGTCATGGAGGTCATTCAACGTGTCCTAATTGCATAATTCTTCCTAATTTTAAATTTTGTGGATGTCCATAAAACTTGGTCAGATATGGGCTTACCTTTACTCTCAACATTTTCAACATAGACTGGAGGTCATTCATGTGTCCTATTTTGGCATGTTCCTTCCAAATTCAGTTTGATCGATTTTCATGAAACTTGATGAGTATTGTCTACCTTTAGTCCCCCAAATGTTGACATTAACTTGAGTCCTGTGGGGGTATGCCAGCGTTTTATATTGGCTCCATGCAATGTTCAGGTTTGTTTGGAATTCCGATGAAATGTATTAACTGTGTCCACTATTGGTCCTGAGATAATTAAAGTGAAAATGGGTCAATGGCAGTTGATATTGTGTCAATTAACTAGTCACATTTCCACAGAACGCTTTTAGTAGACATGTCAATATCAGTCCTACGAATTTGAAATTTGTCACGGATTCGTAGGCTGTTTCTGTTAAATGCTGATACAATCTTACGCCCACACATGGAATGCCTTTTCAATTGTTTGCATAGTGACTACTAAAGAAACACTGATTGTCGCAACCCGGCACGACACTGGGGGCGATCGCCTTGTATATAAACCTTGGTGTCGGCTGGCTGGCAAGCTATAAGCAACCTCCCTGATTCATTTAGATATCTGTTAGTAATCAGCTAATAACAAATCGCTCCTCCAGACAATGAGATCAGGTTTGGCTGAAATAATTCATTCGACTAAGCGGTCCCGACACCACTTCTCCTAAGGGTCGACTTTCTTCATTATTCCGCAGAGAACGTTCAGACAGACTCTTTAAAAAAATCATCGTCCCTATCAAGTTCTGCGGTGGATTCCCTCTAAATTCATCCAGAGACATGTTCGCCGCCTGGCTTAAACTTCTCATTGGTTTGCACGACCGCATATCTGATGGCCTTGAACTTGATGTTTTATCCGCCGCTGAGCAAAAAAAACAGAAAAGTCCACTGCTAGGCTGAGATACATTTTTGTTTGCCAAGTGTGATTAGAATTTAATTAATCCACTGAATCATCCCAATTTGTCTACCCCCACATCCTTCCCATGGACTCTCGTAGAGCGTGTTTAAACACTGACGTGATTGTGCCCTCTTGTATTACGAAGATTCCTGATTAATTCTGAACCGAATGAAACACGTTATGCTGATGAGGCTAACCCACCACGAATATCGGGAATGAACGAGAGGGTCACCTATTTTAAGCACCATCCACTATTCCGCAGCGCACGCGCAGCGCACGCGCGGCAGCAGGACGTCCTCAGAATTTGAGAATGTGTCCATCACTCACAGCACCCTGCGCAAGCCAATTCCGCACGAGCCGCATAGACGTTACTCACATTCAAATGGGAAATAAGTCACACCACAGTGGAACAATGTACCCCGGCATTTTTAAACGTTAGTTTTCAGTAAAGTTTTTTTTTTTTCATGGTATCCTTCCGACCAGAGTATGCGAACTAATATATTCAAGCCACAATGTGCAGACCTGGATACTGCACCATAGTATCAGCTGCGATCCTTCCCAGCTGGTACACTAAACAGGCAGGCCTTCTGTGGGTAATCCCACGCAGCCGGCATCTTGCAAATTGCCTATACTCCTCGTTTTGTCCCGCCCAATCCCTTGTAACAGTAACATAGTTACGTATGAATTGCCCATTCGTCCTCCATGAACCCTCCGCAGGCAGCGCAGCCGCAGAAATCGCCACTGATCGATTCACTGCGCTGCGGATCGTGGGGTGCACCTTTCGTTATTCCTCTTTCTTGATAGTGGATGGCTTGCCTTCACCCGCGTCCTGACGGAATACCATGCGCGCCAGATGCATACCCGGGACTGCCAAGTTTGCATTATTTCCACCATTTTTTTCACCAGTTAACCTATGTCACTCACGAACATGGTGGAACGAGATGCATCTGATCCCCGTCTTTCAGTGACGTCATCGCTGTTATGAATTTGCATGATAATTGATAATACGCGATTTTCTGTCATTTTTTTTTGTCAGTTCTGAACGGGACTGGATGGCGATCGGCAGTTTGGGTCTGACAAAAGAAAGTTCATTTGAAATACCGGGGCAATCAGTTTGCATAATCTCTGATTTTTCCGAGCTCGCAACCTGAACCGAAAATTGGTGGTCTTGAGCATAGTCCACGCGAAGATGTTAAGCAACTGGGATTTGGACAACGTCGTTCATGCACTTTGTTCTCTTTTGGGGAATATAGGTCCACACAGATTGTAGGTTCACTTGACCTGACGTGTCAGCGCAGGCACAATTGAGTGCGTGCGCAATGGGAAGGCCTGGGGCTTATCCTATCCCACCTCTGCACAAAGTGGGGGGGGGAATCCATAGTGAACGAGACATCCGGCGGGTAATCCGTACGTGTATTCCCCTCAGGAACAGCCTTTTAATGGACCTCGTTTATTGTCAGCACATTACCATTATGGGGGGTTCATTTGTGTTTTGTACGTGGCACATTATGATGTCTGGAGATTCCCCCTCTCCTTCCGTCTCTCAGACCCTTTCACCTCCATCCTCCTCATCTATCTACGATATATCTATCTATCTATCTATCTATCTATCAAGTGAAGGGTATCTTGGGTGTTCAGAATTTTGGGCGCCGAGGCCCCGTGTTGTCCTAGTGCCCATCATGTGAGGTCACGAACAAAATGTATCTCCTCCCAATTTTGGTGCACATTGCTGATTCAGTCATCATACTTGTCCAACACTGTACCTTTCCTTCATTTTGATTCAAGGTCCCACAATTCCGCACTATATAAAACCTACGTGAACGTGCTATTCTCTGGTTGGGGCCCCTCTCTGGAAGGCCCTTCAGATGATGCTTGTCGGCAACTCCCTAAGTATCAGCAGCTCTTCAAGTGAACTGAAAACTCATCTTTTCATGCTTCACTCCTGATTTTCCTTCTCTTCTCGTTTAAGTGCTTCGAGGCATTGGCCAACCCCCCGAGGCGCCCGTGCTGCAGGCGCGCTCGGGGGCTGCCGTTTTCCCCTTAGCAAACAAGTACTTTACTGGTACCCAATAGCGCATCGATGGTGCGGATGCCTGTGTGTATGTAGTACGCCCGCAGCTTGTTAAACACGATATCTCAACCCCACCTGGATTATGAAGCTCATACTTGGGATGTGTGTTCCCCGTGGATAGACATAAACCCTATTGTTTGGGGTCCGTTCCCCCCCCAAGAGGTCACCATAGGTCAAAGTCTAAACCTTGTAAACGCCGATAAGTCCCAGCATGGTAGGTCCCTGATCGTGTTGAAATTTGGTTTGGGTAGCTTCGTATGGGGAGTACAGAAATCTTATTGTTTTTGGTATAGGTCGGGGTGAATTTTGGTGAAAATAGAAAATTTGTTGAAAAGTTGATAATTTCGCCAATTTTTGCTTGTAAACACGATAACTCACCTCCACCTGAGGGATGAAGCTCATAATTTGTACGTGTGTTCCCCATGGTGAGTAAAGAACCCATTGGTTTTGGGTCAGGTCAGAAGGTCATCTGAGGTCACCAGAGGTCAAAGTCTGAAAACCTTGTAACCACATAAGTCCAGAATGGTTTTGTTTGATCAGTTGAAATTTGTTTGTAGCTCCTCAGGGGAGTACAGGACGCCTATTGGTTTTGGTATAGGTTGGGGGTGATTTTGGTCGAAATCGAAAATTTGTGAAAAGTCAATATTTTTTGGCTGAAGTGGCCTTGTAACATGATAACCGACCCCACCTTGACGGATGAAGCTATACTTGGGAATGTGGGTTCCCCATGCTGAGTACATGAACCCTATTTTTTGTGTGTCAGGTAGGAGGTCATCGGAGGTCACCAGATGTCAAAGTCTGAAAACCTTGTTAACCCGATAAGTCCAGAATTGTTGTCTGATCAGGTTGAAATTGGTGTGTAGCTTCTTATGGGGGGCATCAGGAACCCTATTGTTTTTGGGATAGGTCGGGAAGGAATTTTGGTCAAAAATAGTAATTTGTGGGAAAAGTTGATATTTTGGCCAATTTTTGGCTTGTAAATCAAACGATCACTCGACTCCTGGATGATGAAGCTCAGTACAGTATGTGGTTTCCCCATGATGAGTACATGAACCCTATGGGTTAAAGTCAGTCGAGGTCATCTGAGTTCACCAGAGGTCCAAAGTCTGCAAACTTGTAAACACGATAAGTCAATAATGCTCGGTCTGATCAAATTGAAATTTGTGGGGATCTTTTCTTATGTGGAGCACAGAACCCTATTGTTTTTGGTATAGGTCGGGGTGAATTTTGGTTAAAATAGAAAAATTTTAAAGGTAATCTTTTTGGCCACTGTTGGCTTGTAAACACAAAACTCTTCCCCACCTTGATGGATGAAGCTCATTACTTGGTATGTGTGTTCCCCGTTATGATTACATGAACCCTATTGTTTGGGTCAGGTCAGAGGTGGTCATCTGAGGTCACCAGAGGTCAAGTCTGAAATACTTTAAACACGATAAGTCAAGAAGGTTGGGTCTGATCAGGTTGAAATTGTGGTATCTTTTCTTATGGGATTAAGACCCATTGTTTTTTGGTAAGGTCAAGGGTGAATGTTTTTGTCAAAAATAGAAAATTCTGGAAATCGTTATTTTGGCTAATTTTTTGGTCAAGGAATCACTAAGCCTTTTTAGCTTTGCTGGTCTCAAGTACCAATATGTGGGGTATCTTTTATTGTTTCGTAGAGAAAAGCTTCTTACCTGCATGGATGGCACCCATTTCCAGATATTTCAAGATATTTCTGATTCCAATACTTCATGATTTGCAAATTTTGCCGTTTACAAGGGAAACGGCACAAATTTACGGCCTTTTCCAATGGGATCAGCCGAAAATACCACAAATGTGGATCATATAGGTGGGAAAAATCTGAATCGGGGACGAACAGCCAAAGGGTGTCAATTTGTCGGAACAAAGTTTTTCCCCAATATTTTTTTATGAATATTTTGTGGAAATTTTCTATGAATTTGTTGGAGGGGGGGGGGACTGGCCGTTTTCAGAACATTTGATAAATGGTCACTATTTGCTAGATCTATATAAATAATTATATGAGTACTATATATATATATATATTATATATCTATAAGTATATATATAATATTATATAATATATATATATATATATATATCTATATAATATATATATATATATTATATACTTAATATATATAGCTATATACTTACATATATATATATATATATATATATATATAGATATAGATATATATATATATATATTATATAATAATATAATAAATATATATATTATATATATATATATATATATATATATATAGATATATATATATATATATATGTTACGTATTACATGTTGCGATTATTACACTGTTCCGTTAACACATATTACGAGGCGATTAGAAATCAAATTTGAAACTTGAAAACTTGGAACCGCGAATATCAGTCGCTGGGACTGCCCAGTCTCTTAGATGATGCCGAATCAGATCCCTTTATTGAAGGCGAATTACGTAATATCTATCACTATCGTCCGACTGAAACGCACCTCTTACGTATTTGAAATTGCGAACGTCCGAATATAAGAAAATATGCCAAGCAGGATAACATTTTGCTGTTTTGAGAATACAAAACTTAACCTAGCTAGAATATTATTAGTAAACTGATTTTTAAAAATATTTCAAAGGCGGACTTGATTTTGTTTGCCGTAATGTTTTTTTCGGTGGGACGAATACGGTTGATTTTCGCCATGTAGTATTCCGTATTTCCCTGACTCAGTGGCGTACCAAAATTTGTCTTGGGGAGAGGGGGGGGGGAGTCCGGGACCGAGGGGAGTTCGGCCCCATTATAGCTCACCCCACATGGTAAATAAATTCAATTTACAGCCCATAGAACGCCTGCTACTGCAAATATTGTAAACAACAGTGTTTAAACATCTAAGGACGCAGAAAAGGTTTTAATTAATTCACATGTCCGAAAAGGTTTGTTAAATATTGCAGCAGAATACCAACCATGATGGCGACTTGGCAATGCCCAATTTTCCACTTAAACCATGTGAAAGACTTCCCTAAACTTCCTAACCGATTTTTTTTTCTGTTTAGGTGTTCTAGATTGTACCGACGTTGCACCGTGGAAACCACCTGACTATAGTACTGAACATTTCCAAGGGAGGGGGAGGTAGGAAAAATTTCAAATATCGTAGCACCTGGAGTACCGAGCACAGTACCTATGGCAATAACATTGTCTTTTGAGGCAATGGACTATGTAAACACCGCTCTTGTGATTGGGCTATATTTTTTGCACAAGCGGTGCTTGTATTTCTGTGTAGGCTATACCATCTTTTGTGTTTTCATTATCTTGACTGCATATTAATTATTGTACTGCATACCTGTTGTGCGTATACCATGTTTTTTGTGTGTATATCATCTTATGTGTGTATTCATCTTGTGTGGGTAATATTAACTTTTTTTATGTATATCATTTGTGTGTGTATATCATAATTTTGTTAATGTTATCATTTTTTGTGCGATATTATTCTGTGTGTATATCATCTTTTATGTGTATATCATTTTTCGTATGTATACCACTGTTTGTTTGCATATCTTTTGTGTTCATGCCATCTTGTGTGTGTGTATCACCTTCTGTGTGGTATATCATTTTTTGTGCGGCTTCTCAATTTTTTTATATACGCACAAACACATTTACATATATTTGGAATAACACACACAAACCTTATTTAAATGCACAAACGGCGTTTTCATACAAGCTCCGCTATTGACGCGTGCACATGGCGTAGTGCGTGCAGTGAGAAAGGTGGACGGTAGCAGTAGAGGAACTAGAAATAAGTAAAAGAGGCTACGTGTTTCTATATATATTTAAAAAATGGTTTCGCCACAGAATCATCTAATCATTGAGAATCACATCCACTCCCGACAGGAGCTAGATGTACTCTCCTTTCGCCCCATTGGACTTTTTTCTGTTTTTCTTGCCACTCCTGCCTGTTCTTAAATGTTCGTTCGTTGTTGTAACCAATCCTGATTGGCTGTGAATTACTGTTGTGGCATCGCGAGATTTGTCGTTCACCGGATGTCTGTTCTCACTGCGCGGGGGTTCGTATTCTAATAGTTCTGCGAAACGTTCGTTCACGTGACAGCGCACCGATCGGCCATAGTGCGGGGTAACTGTTTGGTAAATTTCGGGTAGGTCACCCGTTCGGGATCTATTGTCTGTCGGGCGCGTTGGTGTGTTTCGCCCGCGGAAATTGTTGTACGTTGTCGTTCCGGGGATGTCCGTTCCCCACTACGAGGGGCGGTGTTGTTATCCGTTCACAAATTTTTCACTCTGGTTATCAACGCAGTATGTGGGGGCCTGGGGTTGTCGGCCCAGAGAACTTTGATGAACTACAAAGTATTTTTAAAATAAGTCATTCACCATCGGTACCGCCTGACGTACCGATGGCATCACCAATGATTCGTGATGCGTATTAAATTCTTTAGACTCCGATAAAAGAATGCAGACGTTATTGTGAAGTATACTCACATTATAAATTAAGTATTACAACAAATGTTTATCCAGCTAACTGGAAACAAGCCAGAGTGATCCCAGATTTCAGTGAAAACGTTTCAAGCCTTCACGTGTTCTATATCGCCGTAATATTCTACCAGTCTTAGTGTTATGAGTAATGCTATGTCACAGAATGTTAGACACACTAGAGTTCTGGAAAACAATTAAGGTTATACTCCCAGGAGTCCTATTAGATTATGTGTCTACCTTTCTGTGACATGATCAACCTCTTATCCAACATCATTGAGAAGCACGTACATAATGTCCTGATTACATACCTGAATTATTTGATCTACTAGAGCGCGCCGTCAGCCTGGGGATTCAGGGATGCACTCATGCGAGACATCTCTCCCCTCCTAACAACCCAGGCGGATAGATGGAAGCAATCGACGAAGATATTTTGTATGCAACCAGGGGCGTCGGAGCGTTTCGAAAAGTGGGGGAGGGGGACGCTCGAATGCAAATGACCATCTAAGCGGAGCGCCACCATCGGATGGCGCGGATCGTACAGCGAAAATTCCAGATTTCATACCTTCCAGATCGACGGAAACGGCACTTGTCCAGGCTCAATAGCAAACATCTACATGTGTGATTTGAGCAAAAGACAGACAAAAAAGTTGTCATTGTGCATACTATGATGATTTCCCAAGTATCACACTGGTATTTTTTTACTACCTTTTCTACTCTGGCTTTTGTTTCGTGGGATCCAGGGGTCTACCGAACGGTCTCTGGTGGGATCGAAGGGATAAGCCATAGGCGTACGGGACCACTCCAATTTGAGAGCAGAAAATGTTACCCGAATTTTTAACAAGTCGGTCTTGTACTACCGTGCACGGAACGCGCGAAAAAAAATGCATTGTCTCCGGGCATTTTAACGACAAAAAAAAACAGGCAAAATTCAGCGGCATTTTTTTCACTTTGCTTTTTTCCCTTCCCAAATTTTGGCCCGAATTTTTCATCTCAGAAAAATGGGTAGGGGGGGGGGGCAGTCTGCCCACAAGGCTTCTGAAATTAATCGAGTGAACGAAATGAGTCGAAGCTTTACATCGCATATGAGCCTACACAGCCTGGAAGAAAAACGCCATTGCGCGCGAAACACTTGGACAATTATCACTTTTTGGCTATTCTAGATTCAAAATTCAGAACCTCGGCATGAGCTGGTACATCTTCCCACTTCGGCCCTAGTCGGGTCCAGATCTTCACCTGGGTCGCACTCGGAATTAGTGGACTTAAGACAATTTCCATCCAAGCTATTAATTGTTTTTTGGTTGACAAAAATTCAATCAGTTTAGAGTGATACAAAATCCGGGATGGGCCTATTATTTTTCCTTACGGACGGTCCGGAAAAGTGGGGGGGACCACGATATGATATCCCCCCCACTTTTGAAAGTGGGGGGGACCATGGTCCCCCCGTCCCCCACCTGTGACGCCCTGGTATGCACAGTTTTCTTTGATCTAAGAAAGCTTTTGATCTGGTCGATCATGACATTTGAATACGCAAGTTGGGTCTAATATGGGGTTCCTGAAAGTACATGTGCTTGGACGACGTCTTACCTTGCTGGGAACACATCGAATTCAGATTATGGGGCTCTTTCCGATCCCGAGCCAGTTTTATGTGGCGTTCCTCGGGGATCCTATTCTTGGACCATTGTTATTCATATTATGTATAAATTATATGGGTCTCTCTCTCGTTAAAACATAGTACGTGCGACATTTATGCTGACTATACAACTTTTATGTTGCTGGTAAAATATTAGAATGATAAATACTGTTTGACGATAATGTAAGGTAAACAGAAAGCGATGAATAGCAGTGAACTAAAACCATGTTGATAGGCTCCCGGCAGAATGATGAGACAAGATGAATTTGGAATAAGCTCTCTGTACATGTAACAACTGCGCTGTAAAATGTACCCCCGAAAACTATTGGGGGTGCATGTTGATCAAACATTATCTTGGAATGTTCATGTAGATTATCTTTGCGAGCTCTTCAAGGAATTGCTCTTTTGAGAAAGATAAAACTATTTATATTGACACAGCTACCCTTGTAAACTGTATATCTCGGTATTATGCCCTGTTATCTGACTACTGTAGTACCATATGGGGTACCTTTGAGAAGGGCGATATGCAAAAAGTAACCGTGTGCAAAAAAAAAAAAAACTCGCGGCGGAGGGTCATTTCGGCGATCCTGACTTCCAGTTAAGTTCTGGTTATATGTTCGATACCCTAGCCTTTCCTAGAGGATGGAAGGCAATATATATAAGTGTATTCAGGAAAAGCGTCTTACAGTTACAATGCTATATAAATGTCTCAATGGTCTGACCAGATTTTATCTCAGAGCCGCAGAGGGTTAGTCCAATTCACAGAGGGTGCGCACTCACATGGTCTGAGATCGTCTACGTCAAATGGACTATTTATTACCCGTGGAAAGACCGAATACCCCAACGAACGCTTTTCATACAATGCTGCTAGAGACTGGATTAACTTACCCAGAAACTGTAAGGAGGCGCAATCATTAGGCAGTTTTAAGCATTTAATCACGAAATGATATGATTTCTTATGAGTTATTGTAATGGTATATTTTAAATTTATGAATTTCGTTTCACAGGATTTCATCCGATGACGGGTCGCAATTATTATTTTTTTTTATATAGTGAATTGATTATCTCATTTGATTTCCATTTGTTTTTAACGAATTATATTGTTTTACCAATGGATTTCTATGGCTCTATTACGTTTTAATATCACTTCATCAAATATTAATCTTTTCATGGGGACCTTCTTGCTTTCAAACATGAAAATTGGTTTATTAGTTGGGCCTTCTGTGGGTTAGATTAGCTCTTTGCTAATCGATTCTTTTACCCACTGATTATTCAATGAATGAATTAAATGTGAAGTTCAAGGGGACTCTCATTGTGCGGGGTTTGTCTGTTGTCTCTTTGCTAAGTTGTGTCTGTTGTTCGTTCGCAGTATTGTCCTTTCGCTCACAGAAAAATGTCTGTTTTGTCTTCGCGGAAGTCGTGTCGGTTGTTCGTTCGCGGTGTGTCTGTTCGTTCGTAAAATGTCTGTTTCTTGCGAAGTTGTGTCTGTTGTTATTTTATGGGGTTGTCTGTTCGTTAGCAAATTGGGCTGTTGTTTCTTCTCGAGTTTCAGATCTGTCATATTTGTACAGCACTGATTCACTCCTTCACCTGGATCTGTCCATCATGTGACATTGTCCATTTTGAAAAAACTCATTTTTCTCGGATATCGACATTGATCATCATAGCAACCCCTTCAATGTATTGGACAATACAGATTCGGACTGTGATAGGGATCACCATCACACGTTCCAGCCAGTTATTGCTTCTAGTCCTAAGGCTCGCTTTTTTAAACAGCCAAAGTGACTGTATTACTGATAGTAGACCCATACCTTCAAAAGCCAAACCAGAGAATCAAACCACCTCTAAATCTAGAGTGGGAGCTGATCCGAAGGGACAGAGTCCGAAACATTCCTTTAGATCCATTAGGGTGGCCATTGTAAATTGTAGGAGTATTAGAGGGAAGGTTCCTCTGTTAAATGCATTCATCAACTCTGAACACCCTGATATCCTTATAGGAACTGAATCCTGTCTTGATTAATCAATTCAGTCATCTGAAATTTTCCTACCGGATTTTAATGTGATCCGTAAAGATAGGGGTTACAGGGTTGGTGGCGGTGGAGTATTTATAGCAACCAGAAATACCTTGCCAGCAACAGAAAGAATTGACTTTGATGCTGACTGTGAGATATTATGGTGCCAGCTTGCGATCAAACCAAACGGTGATGATGTCCACATAGGTGCCTTTTATCGTAGACCTAGCTCGTATAGCCCGAACTCCCTGGACAGTCTGAACGATAGTTTAGCCAAAGTGTTTTCTAACCTCAATGCCCCATTCGTCCTACTTGGTGGAGACTTTAACATCCCCAGCATGGCTTGGCATCCTGACAGAATGGATTATCTAAATGGGAGTCTTTATTCTAGAGTTGTGAAAATCGCCTCTGATTATCTCTCGAGCATCATGGACTTATCGAAGGCATTTGACACCGTTAGTTTGTTCGTGCATGTTACTAGTGCTGTTACATACATAAATTGATAATGATACTTGTACTACATTAAATACAAGCCACGGGGTTGCACTTTCTCGGTGATATGTAGATGCTCGAACAAAGCCAGAAATTTTGGAGAGGGCTAACGATAAAGGCACAGAAAAGCTTCTCATTCCTGTAATAGCATCATGAATTTGACCAGTTAATTATTTTAATCATCTGCACAAATCATCTTCCGAGGAAGTAGTTTGCTTTCATTTATTACGAAGCAGTGTGGCTGCCCAAAAATAATTTGTAATACCGGGTGTTATAGCACCGTTCCACACACCGGCTTCTTCTGAAACTCGACCAGTATGGGGTTGATGGCACAATGAATAGGTGGATATCCTGCTTTCTCACAAACCGCAAACAGCGTGTGGTGTTGGGTGGGAGTTGCTCAATGGGCAAGTGTTGACTCTGGTGTTCCGCAAGCTACCGTTTTAGGCCCATTGTTGTTCAACACCTATATAAATGATTTGCCAGAACACCTACACTCAACTGTTAGACTGTTTGCTGATGATTGGTGTTCTTTATAGAAACATTAATTCCATACAAGACTCTGATCTGCTACAAAGGGACCTGACCTCTATAGCAGCCTGAGACGGGAAAAACACATGGCAGATGAAATTCAATGCTGAAAGTTGCAACGTGCTCGTATCCCTGCTAGTAGATCCCCTATAGTTTACAACTACACCTTGGGTAGCACCATTCTTAAAGACACTGCTTCGCATACTACCTTGGTGTTGACATACAACCTGATCTGAACTGGAATAATCACATACAGAAGTACAACTTGCCTGCTAACAAAACAATTGGCTTTGTTCGTCGAAACCTAAACTCCTGTACTAAAGACACCAAAGCAGAGGTTTATAAGACCCTCATCCGTCCAAGCATGAATACTGTTCCTCTGTTTGGGACCCGTACACTGTACAGCTCACTCAGGAGCTTGAAAGGGTTTTCAAGAGACGTGGCACCAGAATGGTACACAACAACTATGATTGGGACACAGTGCATCTGCCCTTGTTCCAAACCTTCAGTGGGATCATTTGACCACTAGGAGGGAGACTAACAGGCCTCTACTTTTCACAAAGCCATAGGGGGGCACCCTGCCATTCCTATTCATGATCACCTTCAGCCAGCCCACGTAGAACCCGCCGCTCCAACTCGAACAATTATACTGAGCATTACACACGTCGGGACTGCTACACATACTCCTTCATTCCAAGAACCACCAGGGACTGGCACAACTTGCCACCTGCGATAACAAGTATAGTCAGCCCAGCGAACTTCAAAGTTGCTGTTGAAGGACACCTGAGGCTTCAGCATCGGGACTAGCCACCCCCCCCCCCCCCGTTAGTTAGCACTGCACACACCCAGACCTGCTCGTTTTGCCTCCTTGGAATGTTGGGCAGCCCACCAAAGAAGAAGAAGAAGAAGAGCAGCATGGGACTTCCCAACAGTAAAGACCCAATACAGGTACTGAGAACACCTGGATCTTTGTCACCACACGACCACATGTGTGAGTAGTGTCTATCCTACCTCGGGACTGAGTGATCATGAAATTGTTATTGTGACATCGAGGTTAAAGCTGCCCGTAACATTACCCCCCCCCCCTCCCGAGTAATCCTAAATGAATAATTAGACGAGGAGTGCCATACAACAGTGCAACTAAGAAATTGAGAGAGGAATATTTCATGAACGACCCCTAACTCAGATCTGTTGAATCGAATTGGACACTTTCAGGGCAGGATTATTGGGTATAGGAAACAAACTAGTCCCCAGGAAGATGTTCGTGGGAAATCTAGGCCTCGGTGGCTCACAACATTTACTCAGGCTCACCAGGAAGAAGGAACGTACTAGGGTCCGGGCTAAAAGTCAGGGAGGCCTAATAACTGGGACAAATTCCGGCTCGTACGCAAGGTGGTAGATCGCGTAACTTAGCAAGGCCCATCAATACAATGTCGAGAATATTACGTCTACAGATGAACCAAAGAAGTTCTGGCTATATGTCAAATCCCAACGTAGAAATTAACTCTGGAATCCAATTATTGAAAGCAACGGGAGGGATGTAATACAAACCGGATAAGAACGAATATTAGCAAACCAATTCAGCACGTATTCACGAGGAGGATGAGATGCAGAGGTACTACCGTCCCTTCGGAAAGCGGACTACCAGACATACCTCACATTAATGTTATGCTGACGGGGGGGACAAAACTATTAAAATTTCTCCAAAGATGGAGTGTCAAAGCAGCTGGTCCAGACAGATACCAATAGGCGCACTGAAACTGGGTGCTGTCGAGCTTGCTCCAAACCTTGCCCAACTATTCCAACAATCAGTCGACACAGGGAAATACCATCAGACTGGAAATTGGCGAAATAACACCAATATTAGAAAAAAGGGGCACCGTCCGGACCCATCCATCAGGCCGGTATCACTACATCTGTATGTTGCAAGATTTGGAGCATATAATAGACAGTCAGCTTATGAACATCTGGATCAATATTCAAATCATTGCTGATAATCAACATGCCATTCCGGAGAGGTCGGTCCCCTGTGAAAGCCAACTAATACTAACAGTAATGACCTTGCCCGCAATGTTAATAACTACATATTACCACCAGACGTAGCTTATTAGACTTGCCAAGGCTTCGAGTTGTGCCTATCCGAAACGCTCCAAAAACTGGATTTTTATGGTATTAGAGGAGAACAAAAGAATGGATATCGGAGTTCTTACAAAACGCCTTCAGCGTGTGACATTGGATGGCAATTTCCAGTGCACGGTTTTCAGTGGTACCACAAGGTAAATCAGTACTAGGGACCGCACTTGTCCTTTAATTATTCGACATTCATACAGTCATGAACAGTGTCACTAGACTTTTTGCGAATGACTGTTTAATTGACCCGCCATTACATCCGGAACTGACGAGAGACTTTTCCAAAAGGATTTGGAAAACCTCACAAACAGGGTCATACTGGGGGAATGAGTTTAATACGGGTAAAAGTAAAACGATGAGACTAAGCCGTAGGCATCGCCGATGATCCTCCACCCCCATGTCTCGCCAACTACCTGGAAACAACAAAACACAAAACTGGATTTTTATGGTATTAGAGGGAGAACAAAGAACTGGATATCGCGGTTCTTACAAACCGCCTTCAGCGGTGAATTGGATGGCAAATTCTCCAGTGCACATTTTTCAGGGGATGGGTACCACAAGGATCAGGACTAGGCCGCACTCGTCCTTTAATGAATTAACGACATTCATACAGTCATGAACAGTGTCACTAGACTTTTTGCGAATGACGATTTCATTACGCCATTACATCCGGAACTGACGAGAGGACTTTTCAAAAGGATGTGGACAAACCTCCAAACAGGGTTCCATACTTGGGGAAATGAGTTTTAAGACGGTAAAAGTAAAACGATGAGACTAAGCCGTAGGCATCGCCAGGATGATCATCCATAAACCATGTCTGGCAACTACCTTGAAACAACTAGGGAATTTACTTACCTGGGAATAATTATTTCACGATGACCTGGGATGGACTAAACAAAACACCAGCAGGTCTAAGGCACCAGAGAGTCTTATCGAATTTCATTAAAACGTAACTTTTACATGTGGCTGTATCTTACTGCTGGTCAGGCCCTCACCTTAGAATATGGAGTGGACAGCTTGGAACCCATACAAGAAATGTTAACAGTCCTCAACTCGGAGAAGGTGCAGAAAGAGCAGCCAGAATTGTGCAAGGTGATTACAGACGATTCCAGTAGTGCCGGTTGTCTCACACATGGTAAATTCCCTGGGGCTGGGAAAAACGACTGACCGGGGTTGAAATACACAATTAACCAATATGATAAGATATCACCCAAGATATAGATATTGACCAATCAAGTTTACCTCACAAGGCAAAGCCCGCCAGAGATCAAGGAGGGAAAACAGGTCCCCAGGTTTATGCAATTTGAAATGCCTCAAATCACATCATCATCTTTTGTTATCGTTTTTCCAGCGTTACTATGAGAATTTGGAAGGAGCCCCAGGAGGTTATTGATGTCAAGACTCATGAGATAATCAGAGGGAAATTTTGGCTACTGAATGCCTATCATACAAATTAATTGAATTATTGACCAGCCACTCCTAGGGAGCCTCCTTAGTTAAGATCCCACGTGGAAGATTCAGGAGGGAAAAACGGGGGAGGAAGGAGGAGGGAGGAAACGAGCGAAGTACAGACAAAAGTAAGTCGATCTGTGTTGTTCGCGGGGTTTGTCTTTTTGACCCTGTGATGGCGCCCATAGCTAGGCTGCTACACTGACGTATCGTACGTTACGCAAACGTACAGGTATCGTACACAGCAAGATTGTGCAGAAAAATTTGCAGCGTGGGCCTACGTGTTATTCAACTTTCACATCCCTGTGGCCGGCGGAAAAAGTTTGCTTCGGCCTCAGGGTGGTTCTCTTCCACGTTACTCAGGCGCAAGAACCGAATCTTAGTTCCTACAACAACTATGGATGTGCTGTTACGTCAGTGATGAACGCAGGGGGGGGGGACCGCCCGCCGATGTTGCAAAGGCCTTTTATTTCATAAGTGCCTTTTGTTCATAAGGCACGTTATTCATAACGATGCAAATTTCGAAAAAAGGGTCCGGTATTCATAATGGTGAAAAGGATCCGTTATTAATAATAAAAACGGGTCTTTTGTATAAGGTCCGATTTATAATGACCCAAAAGGACCGTTTGTCAGAATTATCCAAAGGGTCTGTTATTCATAACGAGCCACAAGGTCGATATTCATAATAGTAAAAAAGGTGTCCGATATTCATAATGGCGAAAAGGGTCCTATTCATAAAAAAGCGAAAGGGGAATGTTATTCATAATAGCAAAGAGGTCCGTTATTCATAATCGCAAAAAAAAAAGGCCCGTATTCATAATAGTGAAAAGGGTCCGTTATTCATAATAGAAAGAGGTTCCGTTATTCATAATCGCGGGAAAAAAGGTCGTTATTCATAATCAGTGTCTTTTCAATTATATACTGCCAAAAGCATATGATAGAGTGATTTTACCTGGCGAGAGAGGTCCGGCAAGGATGCAACCCCTACAACGCACCTTTCTGTCAGCTGCGATCCCTGGCAGATCCACGATTCGGTGTTGTGTCCTATTATGATAAGGGACCCTTTTTTTCCTATTATGAATACGGAGGACCCTTTTCCCTATGAATAACGGACCTTTTTCTATTATGAATATGGACCCTTTTTTCCATTATTATGCATATGGACCTTCTTCATTATGACTAACGGGACCCCTTTTCTATTAAGAATAACGGACTTTTTTCCTATTATGAATAAAGGACCTTTTCACTATATAAAATAACGGACCAGTTTTTACTTTATAATATCGGACCTTCTGTTGTGATTATGAATATCGGGAACCTTATGAATATAAGAAACCTATTCGGCCATTATGTTATGAATATACGGGCCTTATGAACACAAAGGCCTTATGAATATTAAAAGGCCTATTGACAAACGGACCTTATGATTTAAAACCCTTATGAACATGGGCTGTCACCCATACGCAGTGGCTGGCCTAGGCTGTTAGTCGTTACAATGAGGGCTTTATCCTATTGCTTTTGGAGCCAATTAGTAGGCCCTAGTATCGATACTGGCACGACCATCAGCGGTCAATAATGGCCACGGACCCTTTTCAGCGTTAGGATTGCATAGTGTATGGCAATGATCGACTCATGATAATGACCGACATTATGATACACTCCTATATATATAGCCTAAGGCCTACTCGTTAATATAGCCTAGGCCTAGTCTAGCCGCCTAGTACAGTAGACAGAACAAAAATAAAACAAACTTAAACGGAATACGGAGCTCGAACTGAACAGTATATATTTACACCCACCAGCGTCGTACACGCTACTAGTCAATTAAACATAATTTAATAAAGTATGCTACCCACCTCGGTTGGAGCATTTACGCAACTCCTTTAAGTAGCAATCAAAACCAACAATAATAGTAGAGCGACCCCAGTTACTCTACAGGTTGAGTCTTGCTAGATCCAACATCTCAGTAAGCAACCTCCGCAACGTTATCACGATCTTGCGCAAGGTTTATTGCTCCTCAAAAAATGCGTGTTTGTCCCTGCCTGAAGCCGCGATTTGATTTTCCGAATTAAGGTAAGTCAGGGTTTCTCCCAACTGGCTTACCGCTGAGTACAGTCTCAATGCTTCTCTTAAAGCAATCTTCGCTGGAGCTTCTTCTTGGAGTCTCGCGGACATGACTGAAAAACTCCAGTCGTCTATGTGCTATACGGTATGGACCACAGGGATTTGGGTGGTGCAATCATAGAATCATGTTTGGTATCCAATGGATTGGTCCTTCTGATGTTGAGAACCATTGCGGAGTAGTCTTCTTTGGAAAGTGTAAAGTTTGTGATTCAGATCTTCGTTGTACCCTACAGTTGAAATTATACAGGAAAAAATACTCTTATTGGGGCAACGACAAATCAAGAGTTGATGATGTTCTTACTCGTCTGCTCTTGAAAAGTGTTGACAGCAGTGTTGAAAGCATTGTTAGTTATATATAGTTAAGATAGATGGGTAGGTTGGTGAAAAATTTTAAAAAAAAAAAAAAACATTTCCCTAAAGGTGGGATTAAAAAGAGGATAGGATATGATAGTGTTCCATCTTTTATTTGAAACTTGTGGGAATGGGAAATCTTTAAAAATGCTATGGAAAAAATAGTAATGTCACGAACGAAAAATGGGGAAAATACCTGCAACACAGTGTTTTTTTTACCCCGAAAAAAATGGGCCTCGGGGTAGAAAAAAAGAATCCTGGGGTAAAGTAAAAAACGAGACAGTGAATATATCACAGACAGGTTCAACTGTCACAAGGAAATGATCCGACCATCAATCTTTGGTATTTAGTCGCATTAGACTGCAAATCTGGGTTAAATGCAGCTCTTGATGTCTATGCACCACAATGTGTTATGGTTCCTGCATGCCAAATAAAAACTGTTGGTTCACTGTCAGTCACGGAATCGAATGCTGGATAATAATACAGATAGATGATGTTGCCATTAGAATGCCAGCTTGTGGCAAACAGGCGGGGACGACACCAAGGTTGAGGGCATGCAATGGTAGAAACAGTGGGGGTGGGTATAGAGAACATATGACCCAAGTGGGAACTGCCCCCCCCCATCAATAACATGACTATGACAATATTGAGCAACTTACAGTAAGATGCATGGCCGTATCCTTCATAATAAATCTGAATATATTTTTCATTATTTAGAATTAGAAAAAATTTCACAAACAATGAAGAGACTCTGGGCAAAACCCTCCCCCCCAAATTAGGACTTATGCATAAGTGACGTTCACTATCGAAGGTGGATACAAGGCAAGTTTGAGGCAAAGAGGTATACAGTATAATATATATGATAATATGAAGGCTATTGCAATGTGGAACTGGATGGAATTCACCTAAAGCATCAGCAGAGTGGCTGGGGGTGATAATGAAACACTCTTGGGTAGAAAAAGATGTCTTTTTTTTTTTACCCCAAACACATGTTTCGTCCGGTGGTAAAAACTGGACAGCCTTTTCCGGAGAGTTTAAAATAGGGAGAGGGTTACTTTAATTATTATCATGTAGGGCACCTTGAAGAGGGTGGTACGTATGAAAAAATTAATCTGACAGATGATAGGTTCTGGATAGGCCAAAACTTCGGGTGGAATGACGGAAACTTCACAGGGCCATTTTTCTGCGTTATTGCTTTAAAAATGCAATTATGGGATTAGAGCAACCAACAGTATTGAAACTACGTCACATTATACTAGAGACTGCTGGATACAATGTCCAATGAACAACAATCTGAAAGCAACTCACCTTGACCTGAAGGGCGGGACCGTCTCTTTTTTACCCCAACTACCCCCCCGTTCTTTTTTTTTACCCCACTTTACTCCCAATTCTTCTGTTAATGTCTTCTTTGGTTCCCACAAATTCCACAGATTTACATTTCTTTCAACTGCCATTGCCATTTTGTGTGAATAATAATGATATAAATAGGTATTATAAAGAGCAAAATTCAAACCAAAGTTTGTTTACTCTAATGCGCTGTAAATTGAAAAATTGAAGGATTGAAAATTTCTCAGTTTTTATGCTGTTTATTTCAGATTGTCGTCTTCTTCTTCAGCCGAATTTTTCCCCCATTATTATACGTTGGCAGTGTTGTCACAAGTACCGGTTTAAAGAATGTGGACGAAAATATTTCACCTACTGTGCAGACTAGACGGGAAAATGTACAGGACCATCCAGAAAAGTTTGAATACGCGAGTCAAGGACTGTGCCATAGCCTGGCTAGACATTTTGTAAATAACATGTTGCAGTGCATGTGGATAGTTTTGCAGACATGCTGGGGATATTTCAGGGGGCAGTTTTGTGTTGAGTTACAGGTATTGGGAAGAAACTGTAATCTCAATTTCATCTTTCATTCACCAGATATGCTCCAATTAGTAGCCAGGGTGTCACCCGATCCATATTTTAATCTTAACGTGACGATTTTACGAAAATTGCTATTTTCCCGAAAAAACAAAACAATTATCCGTGAAATTCCTATTTGGCCTTTCATATTATTGCCTACTTGCCTACTGAGCCTAGGGGACAACAATGCATTGTGAGAGGAATATTTGCGAAGAGGCTAAGATATCCCCACTTGGGGACTATTATGGGTTTGGCTTCGCCGTCGCGCGCGACCGCCTCGCCTGTTTCTTGTTGGTGCCAACTTCCAAAACCCTTTGTCCGTTTGACATCGTGTTTGAGCGTTCGCCACATGAAGGCCTAATTTGCATAATTTTCACGAGGATCGGAAGATTTCCCCCGTTTATTTGCGCAATAACTCTCAACACTTGTCCGTTTGAGCCGAAACTTGGCCACCAGTGAAATTAGATGGGTTCGAAAAGCTAATGCGCAAATTTTTCAAAAGTTGGTTCGATTTCCATGACATGAAACTTGGTACGGTGGGGACTGTTTGTGCGTTATTTCGAATTGGTGACTTTGGTAATTACGAGATTGACGTGAATACAAAAAGTCGTGCTTCCAAGGTTATATGTGACGCAATAAAGAACACCCTCGGTTTTTGTCCGCTCGTCCTGGTATATACGGTATATACGATCCGAAAGAACGCGGCATAGTTTGGTCCCCAAAAACTGTTGAAGGTCATTTCAAGGGTCACTAGAGGTCAAATTCACGGGAGTTACAAAAGTTTGTCGGATTTCAATGAAACTAGTAGGTGTGGACGATGTTTGGTCCCGAAAAAAGTGGAGGACATTTTGGGGTCATCAGAGGTCATAGTCACGCTAATTCGCATAATTTGCGCCATTTTCGAAAGTTGTTTGATTTCCACAAACTTGCTAGGTGGGGACTATAATTGGTCCTGTAAGAAGTGAAGGTCATTTCAAGGTCACTAGAGGTCAAATTCACGGGAGTTACAAAAGTTTGTCGGATTTCAACAAACTTGGTAGGAGTGGACTGTTGACGATGTTTGGTCCCGAAAAAAGTGGAGGACATTTCGGGATCATCAGAGATCCAGGTCACGCTAATTTGCCCAATTTGCGCATTTTTGGTTCGTTTTTTTCCAGTGTACTGTACTGCTGAGCAAGGTGCTTCGCCTCCCACTACTCTACCCAGGGGTTCATTGGGGACTTGCGAGGAACTGAGCACAACTGGCACTCTTGGGCAGCCATTTACTCTCCGGGATGGTCAGAGTACGTACCCGTGTTCCAATAACCAGGGAAATGACATGTAAAACGCTTTGAGACTACATTCGCGGTGACAAATGGCACTATATAAAAGTAGTCATTAGCATTATATCAATAATGCAATCCACATGGACAAACTATTAAACCATCTTCACCAAATGATCGCGAGGTGGGGTATACAAGTTGGTGGTTTACCCACCAGCATGGTGGTCTAGTTGACTTTAATACGGTTTAGCATGATTGCATAATTCATGTGTACTGTACCTGGATACATGGTAGTGTTATTGTTAAGGATGAGGCCTAGGGTGGGGTTAGCGTCAGATTCCAGTTACAGAAGTAGCTAATACCAAAATCTGATCCTTACCAACACCAACCCTACAGTACCACAACCTTCACTTAACCCTACTCCACCCCTAATCCCGAACCCTTAATCTCATCTTCAGAGGGGGCTTGCTTTAGCTGGTCTAGCATAAGCAGTTTGCTAGTCAATTGAGGCAAAGTTGCTATGCACAAAATACTAATTATGAATAGAAAATTGCAGTATGTGCAACTCTATGAGAAGTTGTAAATGGGCCTAGTTAGAATTGAATTGTTACGAGAAAACTGCTATGAAAATGAAAATCCTTGATGCGAGCCCTGCATCCAGGTACACATGGGTATCATCATGCCTAAGGTTAGCTCTTGTTTGCAGTTACCGGTATCATGTTTGTACCAAATTCCGTTCACCATTTTTGATTCCTTGACAAAAGTCGAGGAATCTATGTAGTCCTGTCGTATGGGTGTGTATATGTGTGATGCTTTGCGTGTAAACACCATAACTTGACCCACCTGGATCTTATGGGGAGTACAAGAGTGACCCTAGCGTTTTGGGTGTTGATTGGGGATCATTTTTTGTGAAAATTAAGGAGGAAAATAGTCAAAATTGTATTTTGGCAAATTTTTGGCTTGTAAACACACTAACTCAACCCCACCTGGATGGATTGAGCGGCATAAGTGGTCTGTGTCTTCCCCATGATGAGTACATGATCCCTATGTTGCGGGTTCAGGTTCAAAGGTCATGCGGAGGTCACCAGGGTCAAAGTCTGAAATGCTTGGGAACACGATAAGTCTAGAACGTTTGGTCCAATCAAAGGTAATCTGTGGTCACCAGTGGTTCAAGTGTGAACTCGTGTAAACATGGTAAGTCAGGAATGGTTGGTCTGGTCAAGCTGAAATTTGGTGTGTGGCTTTTTTATGGGGAGTACAAGAACCCTATTGTTTTTGTGGGGTCAGGTCAGAGGTTAAACGGATAAGTCAGAATGCTTCATCTGTCAAGTTGAAATTAGTGTGTAGTTTTCTCAAATAAAGAGTACAGGAACCCTAATGTTTTGTTCAAAATGGTGTCAATTTTTGAAAAATGAAAATCTGTGGGAAAAGTCATATCCTGCATATAATGAGCTTGTACAATGTCCCCTTTATCCCAGTGTGCAAGGAAGCACTAAGCCTTTTGGGCTTCTGGTTGGGTTCTTCGCATTTTAGCTCAAACAGCTATTTGCTGGTTGAGCTATTGGAATCTGCATGTCACTCTATCTATCTAATATTATCTATCTATCTATCTATCTATCTACTATCTATCATCTATCTATCTTCCATCCATCCATCCATCATCAGCTCATCCATCCATCCAGTGTCAACAATTGCTTTTCTGGCCCCCAAACTATCATTCGGTGGGATGGAGCACAAACTGGACACAATGTTTATCACCCATGGGACAGTTTGACTTTGTGAAGGTCAAGGTCAAAGTTCATTAAAGGGGCCAGTATCGACAGCAGGTGTAAAAATTTAAAATTTGTATCTCCTCCTACAATTGGTATGCCACAGTGCGGATGTTCAGTCCTAATGATGGCTAAACAGTCGTACATTCGGGTGTTCAGGGAATTTGGGTCCAAGGTCCCATTGGGCCGAGGGTCCATTTTATTGAAATTCAACACAATAGTACTTGAAAGCACTTCCTCCCACAATATTCAATTGATGTCTTCAAAGGTACATTGTAATGGTCTGGGGTAGAGGGCCAGAGGGGGTGTCAGGGAATTTTGGGTGCAAGGCCCGAGTTGGGCCCCAGGGCCATTATATGATTATTGCAAAAATAGTTGTATCTCTTACAAATTTGGTTGCACAGTGCTGTGTTCTGCAGAATGATGGTTAATAGCTGTACCTTCAGGGTTCAGGATTTAGGTCCCAAGGCCAGTGTGGGCCCTAGGCCCGTCATGTGGAATTACACAAAATGCTTTTCCTCTTAAGAATTCGTGCACAGGACTGATCATTCGGTCATAGTTGATGATCTAACAGCCGCACCTTTTGGGTGTTCAGGAATTTTTTGTTTCTAACATGTCCCACATGGCACGTGGGTCATTGTTATGAAATTTCACACAATGGTACTTGGGGAAATTCATTTCCGCCCTCCCACAAGATAAATTGATATTCTTCACGTCTGTAAAGGTCTTTGGGTAGAGGTCCATTGTCAGGTCTTTGGGAATTTGGAGCCCTGGGGCTCAATATATGAACAACTGCAAAATCTTGTATCTCCTACGAACTTTGGTGCACAGTGCTGGTGTTTCCGATCAATGAATGGTCTAAATTAGCTGTTTCTTTAGGTGTCATGGATATAGGACCCAAGCCCAGTATCACTGTGGGCCCGGGGTGGGGCAGGCCCATTTGGAATATTTATTGACTGCTTTTGGGCCATGCATGGTCAAAAGTCGTAAAGTGGCACAATAGGGCCATTGTTTGAAACTGCCTAATTGGCCTCAATATACTTTATTACCATTTGTCACATATTGTAACATTTGTCTTGGTAAATGTTGTGCGTTTTGAGCTACAACAGCATCATTGGTGCTCTGTTATTAGCTCAAACCAGCTATGTGGGTTGAGCTATTGGAATCTGCATGTCACTGGTTCTCCCTCCATCCATCCATCCATCCAGCCATCCATCGTGTCAACAATTGCATTTTTTCGGCCCCCAAACAGGTCATTCTGTGTGATGGATGTCGACCAAACTTGGACATGATGTTCCTTTACCCATGGGACAGGCGACTTTGGGGAGGTCAAGGTCAAAGTCATTAAAGGGGCAGATAATATAGTCCTTATGTGTAAAATTTCAAAATGTATCTCAGCGCTGCTTGTTCGATCATATGATGGTCTATCAGCCGTACCTTTGGAGTGTTCAGGAATTTATGGTCCAAGGTCCCACAATGGTACTTGAAATGCATCTCTCCTCCTACAGCTTCATTCATTTTTCATTTGTTCAACGTTACATGTAACGTTCCTTGGTTAGGCCATTGGGGAATGTTGAGGAATTTTGGGCCCAGGCCCAATTTGTCTATAGGGCCCATTATGTGAAATACCGCAAATTAACCCGCAATTCCTTGTATCTCCCCTGCAATGTAGTTGCCCCATGCTGATGTTCATCATAATGAGGTCTAATAGCCATACCTAATGGGTGCCCAGGGATTTAGTACCCAATGCCCGTGTGGGCCTGAGGGCCCATCAAGTGCAATCACGGAGTTCCAATTGAATTTTCGCCAAATTACATGTAATACTCCTTGTTTAATATGGTCCATCAGGGGTTGCGAACCTCTGGCTCAAGGCCCAATGTGGTCCCTATGGCCCATCATGGTAAAACATTCAAAATCTGAATGCTTCGAACAAATTTGATGCAGCACGTCAGTGTTGATGTTCCAGTCATAATGACTGTCTATAGCCGTACCTTCCGAGGTTCCATGAATTTTGGAACTGCGACTCAGTGTGGCCCGAGGTCCACATGTGCAACACGTAAAATGCTTTGCCTCCTACATATTTTGGTGCACGTTGCGATGTCAATCAACGGATGGAGAAGCTTTACCCTCAGCTTTTCAAGAATTTTTGGGCCAAGATCCACTAATTTGGCCCTAAAGCCTATCTACTCTATCTAGTGTGTCAACAATTGCCTTTTTGATTCCTTGCCGAAGGCCAACGGAATCTATGCAAGTCCATGCACCGTGCGTATTGTGTGTGTCCTGTGTGTGGTGTGTGTGGTGACGCCCCTGTCAGCACGATATTTCCCCCCTAACATACGCAAACTGGGATCAAGCTCAAATGAGGTATGTGGTTTTTTTTTGCACATATGGGGAGGATGACCCCTATTTGTTTGGGTGCCCGTTCAGTTCATTCAAGGTCACGGAGAGGGCAAAGTTCAAAACTTGTCAGCATGATATCAACAACGCGATTACTATCAAGTTTAAATTTTGTATGTGGGTAGCATGTAGGTTGAGGATGAACCCTAATTGTTTTTTGTTGTCGGGGTGCAAGGTCAATTCAAGGTCCACTCATAAATCGTCATAATCGCTGTAAAAAAAAAAAATATTATCTCGGCAACGAACTTTTGGAGGACTGGTCGTAATGGAAATGTTCCAATTTCTTCTGGGTGAAAGACATCTGGTTGACCGACTTTGACCTCATTTGAATCTTTTGACCTCATTTGACCTTTTGACCTGGTGATTTTGCATGTTTTTTTTGTGTTGGCCAGCTGTGCGGTCTTGTAAGCAACAAACAAAAAAGTCATGACACTACCAACTACATACTGCCGTCAGTCATGCTATCTAATGAATGCAAAATCTATTAAGTTCAAATAAAGTATGTGTGTATTGTACCATGATGAAGATTACCCTATATTATTTGGTAATCAGGTCAAGGTCATTTCCAGGTCACCATAGGACAATCCTTAGATATCTTGCAAGACGATTCATTGTAGCAGAGTGAGAACAAGCTATAGCCAACCAAACTAATATTTCCCCCTTCCTTCCCCCCAGTGAAGACGTACAATTCTTGAATTGGCATTTTATTGTTATGTTCCATGATATGTCGAGTATTTGACGTAACACCAATATTTCCCCCAGTTAAGACAGTACAAATTTTCTTGAATTTTCATTTTATTATTGATTCTGATCTGTTTGAGTATTTGACTATCACCAGTGACTCAGCCTATATGTACCCTCTCCTGATCGGTAGTGGTGATGCTAAATTGTTGGGTTGGCAATTTTGGTCTCGCACCGCCCCCCCCCTTCAGGTTCATAGGCAGCTTATGAAAATTGAAAATGTAGCCCTATTTGAAGCCTGCAATCACTGCATTATTGACAAATTCCTATTGCAAAAAACGGCAGAAACGTCTCTTCTTGTGTATACTTCCTCTCCTTTAGTGTTATATTTTACCTTTAATCCAAGTGCATTTTCTCAGGAAGGTACAAAATTGGCTGGTAACCATGGATAAATCAATGGGAGTGTGCAGGAGGGAGGGGGGAAAACTGGCACTTTTCCATAGGACAAATTATATTTCTCCAGGGGGATGCAAGTTTGTTGCTTACTTAATTAAAACTTTGAGTGATCTTCAAGTTTCCCATTTGACTAGTTATTACAGCAGAATGCACACCAGGAAATGTCCGAATTCAATTAGAACCCCTAATGCTGGGCCACAATCCTCTTCAAACCACTGCCTGCATTGTGGTTTGTATACTCAAAATCACTTAGTTTGGCTGGTCACTGGGTCTGGCCAATCCCCAAACGGATTTATCTCTTAGTTGTTGTGTGAAACTGTGGCCGGTAACACCAATCACTTTTGACTGCCTGTCAGACCTTCAGTGCTCAGGCCTGAGAGTGTGTATTCCAAGTATTCCTTTGGCGCCGAATCAGTCTACTGTATCCATTGTTTACATTTCAGTTTAACCACTCTCTCTACGCAACACTTCCATGATGTAAATTACGTGTTTTTTAACTCTATTCAAAGACAAGCCCTAATGAGGGTCAACTGTGGTGTGTGTAAAACCAGTGAGAGGGTATTAGTTGGGAGGAAGAAGAAAGCAAAAGGGTCAAGGGAATCTTCTGAAGTGGGGAAGAGCACACATTTGTGGCATTTTTCGCTATTGATCTAAAAGTGGGGCATGACCCCTATACCCCAGCCAAAATGGGTAGGAGTTTGATTCTCTAAAATATCTCTCTTCTTCCCCAGTGCCGATCTATCTGGGTGTTTGCAGTCACATATGTGACTATTTGTGAAAGTGGTTTGCCGGGATAATCACATTGTAAACAATTGGCCAGAAGTCTTACTGGATCGACATTGAATTGAGCCACATACGTCAGAAATGTCTCAACATGTGTATAAAATAATTAATATACTTATCACACTAAAAATGCAAGCCCTTGTCTGTTCTAGTACTATTGTATTTATCATGCAGCCAGATACATTTGTTATGTGAGGTGCAGCATGGGGTGGTGGGCCTAATCCCCCACACTGTAGGAGGGAATATTTGATTTGAAAGCTTGGAAAAGTTTTGAACCCTAAAACTGGCATAAGAACATTTGATGACTATTAAAATGGCTAGTGATACAAAGGTAGTTTGAACAGTTAGGCACTTTGCAAATTTGCTGCCCCCACCCCCCACCCCTTGTACCACAGACAAGGTGAGACATTTCACTTGGGTTGGTCAACAAAATATTGCACACTCCGTCCTTTTGTGCCTGCAAAATAATGAATTGGATACACCCACAGTCACTTTAAAGACCACAGACTACTCTGTTGTACGAAGTTGAACGTTGACTGCAATGACCTACACCTCGGTCACATTAGTGATTAACCACATAGCTAAAAACAATGACACATGTGAGACACCATGCTATTGGACACTGACTTCACCTTGTCCCGGTTAGTGGAGGGGGTGCAATTGAACAATATATAGGCCTGTATGCAGGATGCACTTCTCTTTCCCCAACATATACCCCCAAAAAGAGAGATTTTTTTTTTTACCAGTGTTGATGATTGTTGTGTCGTCGATTCAAGAACTGCCATTCATTCAATCTATTTCTGCTTTGACCACACCAGTTTACTTAGTGATGATAAATTTCGCTAAGTGATCCTCATCATTTATCCTTGCCTGCATCTGCCGACCAGTGTTACGGTTGCTGGTACTTCCCACACGAATGAAACGTTGAACCTCACTGGTTATGGAAATCGTAACTTTACCTTCTCTCTCCTCTTCAAGATACAACTTACTTACCAATTTATTTTCCAGTTTTTTTCTTCAATTGCCCTCAGATTACTTTTTGGACCTTGTCAAAATCAACAAGCATCTCTTGTGGTTAGTAAATATTGCAGTGATTGGTTTCTTTTGTGTCAGTTGTGTGTTTGAGTTGGCACAGCACATCTTGCGGGTTGGATATAGCTGAATCGATCATGGTGATGCCACCACCTTGTAGGGGAAACATGCCGGAAAATAAGGCAAAGAATCACTCAGCTACGCGAGTTGCGTTCTTGTTGGCAACTATAAACAGTCATTCTGTGAAGGATGTCGACCAAATTTAGACACAATTTCAAAGTTGGCCCCATGGGACATGTTTGACTTTGTTTGTGGAGTTCAGGGTCAAAGGTCAAACGAGGGCAATAGAGGGTTATTCATATGTGTATAATTTCCAAATGTATCTCCTACAAGGTTACATTAGATTTTCCGTGAAACGTGTCATAATGTTCTCTCTCTCTTTCAGGAGCCGGTTGCAGATTTTGGATGCACCATCATATAGTGTCATTAGAATTAAAACAGTGACATCTATGAAAAGGGGCAAAACGCTCATTCTTTGATGGAGGTTGACCGAACTTGGACCCAATCTTTCATTGACCTTTGGGACATCTTTTGACCGTGTGAACTTCACACGGTACCTTGACCTTCACAAAACTGTGAAGGTCAAGGTAATGGGTCCATTAAGGGACACAATAGGCCAGCCACTGTGTGAAATTGACCTTTTTCCTCTCCTCCTTGGGGGGTTCATTTCTTTGATCGACGTTGACTAAAACAACCTGAGTAACAATGTTTATTGACTGCTATTAACGTCCGAGGCAAAGAAGATCACTGTCAAAAGTTGTTACAGGTGGCACCATAGGCGTCGGCACGTTTGAAACTGCCTTCTTGGGCTCATGGAATCTGAACATGTAACGCATTCGTCTTGGTACAATTTGTGCGGTTTGAGCTACAGCCCATTGGTGCTCTCGTTCATATTTGTAATATTGCAGGCAAATATAGCGGTCCAAGCTGTGAAAACCCATTACATGTCACAAATTAGCCAAAATGGCTCTCCATTCGAACCAGGGCAACCAGTCGTGAACCGCTGCACATCGCACGCTAAACTATCTTCCACTAATCTTCAACAGAATGTGGGATCCGCAGAATGCCACGGCACTAAATTATCTAGCACGTGTGCATCCTGATTTTTACTTTAGCATTGACTGGTATCTTCTGCGGATGGCCTAGCAACTCAGTTCTTACTAGTGGTAGCTCAATGGAAATTTATGGTCCTTTGCTTGTCATCAGATACATATCCCGACCTGTTGCCACTTTTTAAGAAGGGATGAACAAGAGATTCAATGGATATACAGATTGAGCCCTGACAACTAATTGCTGCATGTGCCATCTCTGTGCCGTTTTGGCAGAATATCCTATGCCAAAGGGGATTGCAACATTGTTCAAGCAGATGCATAAAGTCTGAAATTCAAATATTTGCATGCATTTTACATCTTCAGATGATTTGGCTGGGTACAGAAGAAGACGCAGAGTTTTGCTAGAATTAGATGAAGGAGCTTTGCTGGTGCTCTCCATCCAGTTTATTATCGAAATGGGTAGTATATAAAACAATGTTGATCAGCACAAACCAGATGCCATTCCAGGGGGTTATAGATACATTGTACCAGACCAGGATATACCAGGCTAGGTGTAATTCATTGGATGGCTCCTAGATGGTCAGCCTCTCATATTTCATGGGAATATACTTGCTCTGTAGAATCTGTACTAGTCGTGTCCCCCTCTTAAAAAGAGCCAACAAGAAGGATGCATCCCGTAACCCAACCATTGCAATTTTGAACTAAACCCTCCTCATCCGCAGGCTGGCCCTAAGATGAGGGATGCATGCTTTCTGGGTTGCTCCTCCACAAGGCTCCCATCCACCGTCACGCACACAGTCTTTGGCCTTGATCCTGATTCAGAATAGATGTTGGTATTTTGTTTTTATTGCCCGATTTTTCATTTCCCTGAGAATGCTCTCGTTACTTTTCTTCACAGGTGGCTGCAAATGTGAGGTCAGGTACTCAGCATGGGTAAGAGCCGATTCTGGTTCACCTGGAGACCCCGAGGAAACAACTATTAGAATCCATCGTTAGACCGGGCCCCTGCAGAAACTCAATTTGGGAGTGCAAGTAGTCGGTCAACCAAGACGATGAGGTCCATTCCCGGCTGAAGATTACGCCTGGGCTGCTAGGCTCCTCAGCTCCATGGAGAATGCCGAAGTAGTTTCAATTGGCATCTTTGATCAGTTCAGAACCGTCTTCAGCACAGGAGGCTCCAGTAATAGGAGCCCAAGGGAAACGACGGTCCATCAAAGCAAGAAGATAGTCCATGCCCGGGTCGGAAGAAGAGGAAGAACACAGAAAGCTCAGCAGAATGAGAAGGTAAAGGTTTTCATCGCTGTCACCAGTTCTGAATATGAGAAGGATGCAACTGCCACTGATTCATCAGCAGAGACACTTGCTTCACTGAAACCAGATAGGGGACTCCTGCCAGTGGAGAGTCATGCCTAGCATCGAACCATTGGAATGCAGCGGCAGACGAAAGCGCAGCGCAGGAACAGACTGACGAGACGGAGAATGTGGTAGTGTGGGTGTATGCCAAAGAATGCACCATAGACATACATGTGGGAGGTCTGCCGTCGAACAGTTCTCTGAATGGGTATTCCTGACGACACTGTCCCCGATCTTGAATCAGAAGATGGGTGTTGCTCCACCATCCTCAGAGGATAGCTGATGATTGGGGAAAAGGGTGGCAGTGGCCAAAGTAAAAGTTGTTGTCAATGACAGCTACCAGCAAAGTTACAGTCCAGGCCTATTTATCCACTAAGTCTTGAATATCCATCAGCAAGACTTATATGTCCAGAAATCCTTGCTTTGCTACAGATGCAAAAGGATATTGCATCATGTATGATCCTAAGGATGGTACGGAAACTGCCGAGGAACCCTTGTCTTGGAGAACAGTGTGCGGAAGATGCTGGAGGGAGTGTCACTTCCCTCTCACCTCGAGCACATGGACTCAAAGCCCAGAAAAAAAAATATAAATTAACTTGTAAAAATAGACAGCCATGAAACCAGTTCATTAGTGGAAGGCTCTGCTGTGGAGCAAAGGAGCCCTTGGAGAACATTGGTGCGGAAAGATGCTGGAGGGGTGTCACTTCCGTTCCCTCTCACCTCGAGCACATGACCCAAAGAACCAGAAAAAATCTTAACTTGTAAAAATGACGAGCCAATGAAAACCATTTCTAGTGGAAGCTGCTGTGGAGGCCACCCGATCCCTATTGAAGAACAATTAACAGAAATAACCTTTGTGGTGGAATCAAATGAGGCGGCATTAGCGTGAGTGCACTCAGGGATGGGCTGGGCCTCTCATGATGTATCTGAACGCCAAAAAACTTTTTTGACTTGAATGATAATACTCTTTACTTCAGTCAGACCAACCCTCCAGCAGTAATAATGAAGTTATGCAGTTGTGAACCTTTTGTCCCCGAAATGCAAGGGGCTGTTGCAAACCTGCTTTCCTTAAGGAGAGTGCTAAGAAACTCCTAGACATTTCCACAGCCACATCCATTGACGTTGGATCTATGATCCAGGGGGCTCTCAAATCTTGCCTCAGTATGCAATTGGAGGTTGTTCAGGAGGCGATGTTACCAATAGCTTACCAGAGGAAAATGCCTTGATCAATGCCCTGATGTAATGCTACTACCATGCAATCCAGAGCTATGGCTGAGGATCAGCCAACTCAGGCACAAACTCAAGTCCCAGAGGATGATTGCGAGCCCATAGCCCCCGCATAGCCCTCGACTCACGTTGCATTCATCAGGCCTTTGACTACCATGACGAGGAAGATGTTCAACTTCAGGACGGATATCGATGAGAGAACCTACGAATCTGCCATCTGGGGAGTGCTTTCCTCTGTGAACACTGGTGGGAAGGCTCAGTCGAAGGCATTCGCAACACATGAAACCCTGAAAAAAACCGAGAGAGGACCACATCTGTGCCGTCCTGTGGGATGGGCTTCATGGAAAACTTTGCTCTGAAAACCATCTACGGCCTCACGGACCCAAACCACACTTACAAGTGCCGCTACTGTACCAAGGAGTACAAATCAAAGTTTGGACCGGACAATGCACGAGCGTCTGCTTTCCGAGTATTCCAGAAACCTGCAAGAAGTGTGGTGAAAAATTCAGCGAGAGCTCAGACTGAAACGGCAACTGGAGAAGGTTCCCGTGACCCGAAGGAACCCAATGGTAGGTGACCATGATGCGAGGTGGAACGCCAGAACCACCGAAGGGTGCAGCAACGGTAACCTGTCAGATCTGCAACAAGGAGCTCGGTGCCATGTCGCTCCGTCAGCACCTAGACATGCATGAAGGGAAGATGTTCACCTGCCCCCCCTGTGGGAAGGTTCTGAAAGTTTCCCCCCTTCGCCCCCCAGCGCTCACAGGGCGACGAGTACTTCAAGTGCAGCTACTGCGATAAGAATGTCATGACGCCCCGAGCTGAGAAACCATACCAGGGTTCACACTGGGAATGGCCCTTACCATGCAGGTAGGTATATGAACAAACAAGTCTCATTGCCCTTTTGCTCTCTCTTACCAGCAATGACCCTTTTCAATCCACTCAGGAGTGTAATGTGAAATAGAATATAGCCTGTCTGTCTAAAAACAAAATCATGAACCAACCCCTGTAGGGATTCAGTTTGATCCCTGCTGTGTGATCACACTGTTGGGCGGATCTTTATGGGCAGAGCCTAACGTTCAATGCGGAGTAGCATTAGCAACCTGTGAAATAGTGCTGTTTTATTGTTCTTAATGCCATGCTCTGTTAGTGATTACATCTATGTCGTATGCATTAATAATGAGGAGATCACAGATTTTTGGAATTTGTGAAACGAACACCTGCTGACGACATGGGATAGATAAGTTATCAAAGAATATCACCCCCATATTTTGAGAATAGCATTCTCGCATCTTCGTTATATGATGGGATCGGACCCAAGTTTTTTCCTCGCCTGTCATAGTGGGTTAATGGAAGAATGAATATATAAACAGAGATTACTTGAAGTCATTCTTTATTTTGTGAGTACTCACCGTAGTATTGCCATTCACAGATTGTCTTTTAACTGGTGAAACGATGAAAGGCCCAACCCAAAAACTACAATTGAATTGTAATTATTTTTCTTGGCATCCATTCAGATCTTGGGCCCTTGTTTAGGGTTTCCAGATAGGTTGACATTTGTATTAAACAGGTAACTTCCTCCCCCTGTACCCTCAAGACTTCAGCACTGGAAGTGCAATCTACTGCCAGTGTGCCAGTGATCCATGTTGTCCTCCGAGGTGAGGAAAGAGTCCAGTCCGTCCCGTCACAACTATGATTGTGGCATTCATTCAGCGTAACTAAGTGTTTACAGCATTTCCCTGTGCATTGGGACTAGGTACACCCCCAAAATTTTTGGAGGGACAGTATTATTAGCAGTTTTGACACAGATGTACACATTTTCCTCTAATGTACCCATGTACACCTGAGGGGAGTGGAGCAATTGATATAAAACACTTCCTCAGGGCCCTGGACCACTGAGTGTATGAGCTGGATGCCTCAATCGAATCCATGCTCTCTCTTGTTATAAAACGGTGGATTTCTGAAGCAATCAATATTATCACTGATTGCAAGTGATGAGTTGTTGTGTCTGCCAAACCCTCTGTCATGTTCACTGGATATAACCAGTCTGGTTCATCCTTTATTCCCAGGTACTGTGACAGGACATTTTCCCGCTACAGCGCACGCGAGGTCCATGAGAACGCCCCACAGGACCTCCGTCCATATCGGTGTACCATCTGTGATAAGGCCTGGAGGACCGAAGCACCTACAGAACACACGGAATAAGAACCATCCTAATGCAGTATGTAGTGTTCCTTCACAGGATAGTGCTTGATTAACTGTGGTTCAGAGTTGTGCTTTAAATCAGTCTGTTCAAAGATGCTCCGCGTGTTGTGTTCCCCTGTTACGGACTCGTTGTTCAGCCTCAATGCACCGGCACTTCACCATAGAGCTTATGTGCTTCCTGATCTGTCCATCAAATAGAATATGCATAGGCTTTACATAGGCTAGCACGAGCGCCAATCAAATGCCCGCCATGGCATGACTACACGGGCTGAAAAAATTTGTTAATTGAACCCTGACTGCGTGACTTTCCGCACTGCGTGTTTAAAACGTCAAGTTGAATGGTTGAATAACATCCAGTGTTGGAGTCGAGTCCAGCCAATCGAGGTCCGAGTCCAAGACCGAGATCCTCAGCATCCGAAGTCCCGAGGTCCAAGACCGAGTCCTCAGCTACGAGGTCCGAGTCAAGACCGAGTCCTCAGATCCGAGGTCCGAGTCCTCAACATCCGAGTCCGAGTCAAGACCGAGTCCTTTTGTCCGAGTCTGAGTCCCCACCAGTCCCTATTAAAACTTGGATTTGAGCAATGATAAACAGGCCTAGTATTGGATCCAAAATAGCAAGTTATTACAGGTAGATGTTGCATCCCTAAAACTGTATATATTATTGCACAATCAGCACCAATGCAAAATTCATATTGAGTAGCGTCCACACTTCCCATTCAAGCCAGCTGGACGCTCATCAAGAAGTTCATAGCAATGGCCATGTAATTGCAATGTATATCGTAATGATGCCGAAACTAACACAATGAATGACATAATCAATCCATCGTATAACGCAGACTCTACGCATGCCTACCTACCATTTGGAGACCATAATAATTTTCCAGGCAGTAGATATGGCCGTATAAAGGAATTCTTTCATTGCATTTCAAGAACATCACAATTTCGGATTTCCACCGTCTTTGTGGTGAATGCGGCATGCTCTCATGTGCTGTGCATGTGACACCTTTGCTGCCGGCTGTTCCAACAGGCACACTGAGCTATTAGTCCTACTAATGAATCAGTCCAAATTTGATATGAGCGAATGTGGACATTGGCAACAAAGACATCACAGTAATTCACCATGGAGTGTTTTTTATTATCAATGTTAGAATTTTGCATTAGTCTTCCTCCATAATTTTCAGGATTTGCCAGGGATTTTTTCGAGCGGTCTTGAACCTGACTCGGACGAGTCCCCCTAGTCCCAGCAGCCGAGTCCGAGACCGAGTCCGAGTCATTGATCTCGAGTCCGCTGTCCGGAGTCCTAGAAACCTGGTCTCGAGAACCCCCCCCCCCCGAGACCGGACTCGAGTCCTCCAACACTGATAAATCATGTAGATGGAGAATAGTTTTCCAAGATGGTTCTGCTCACTGAGTAACCACTGATAAGTGTGTGCGTATTGCGTAGGTAAAATAGTCCGCTGGGCCATGTATGGACACGACCGTAAGGACAGGACTACTTCATATTCATAAGTTTTTCATACCTAGACAAGGAGTGCCAACTGGCCTGTATATAACTTTTTTGGAATCACTCCAGCCAATAATGTGCTGAGCCACATAAGGACAGGACTATCTTAACCCAAGACTACTTCAAACCCAGAACATTTTTAGACATGGAGTGTCCAACTGGCCTGTATGAAACTATTTGGGAATTGCTTCAGCCAGATAGTGTGGCTATCGGGGTGGTCATCATATCCTGCCAAACTTTTCATATGGACCTCTGCACTGTTCCTGAAATTATTGAGTGGATGTTCCCAGACATCCATCCAGTTGATTGGTATGTAGTAATATTAAAGCTCCTTTCAGCCTTTGCAATATTCAAGAAAATAAGCATCAATGAATGCTTTCAATTTATACTTCATCTACAAGAAGAACTTCAGTCAAGATTACAGCCGCTAGACTCCGTTTGAAGAACACGGTGATACAGTTCGATTATTTCAAAAATAGGTGGAAGGCCGTAACAAATATATTTGTTTTGCACAGGGACCTATTCCACAAAATTATTATTTGACCTAATACTATGTTTCACAAACAGATTTTTTTTCAATTGGAGTTTTTATAACAGTCAATACAATAGATTACTACAGTATGGGTAGCTTTGTGGCTGGAGAGGAGACATGAAATAAAGGTTGAATATTACTTGAATTGAACATGAAATAAAGATATGGACTTCTGATTCTGATTTCCGCCCAGACTCTCAGACTAACAGAGAAATGACCTAGTTGGACCGTCATGTGATATATGTAGAGAGCTTGGAATCTTCTCAAGTGTCTGATCCTAGATATGTGAAAGGTTGAAGCCTAGGTCCTCTGCTCTGTTTAGTGGCAGAGTTTCCACTCTCTCCCAGATGGCTTCCTTTCCTTGCCGATGCCACTGCTTCCTCTCGATTGAGTATAACAGCATTCTTCTCCCATGTTGTGACCTGTGTCCCTGCTGTGGAGATACACTGCCAATCCTGGTCTCATTAGAACTGAGCCTCCTAATAATAATATTCTTTTCCTATATAGCGCTTAAGATATTACCCCTGATGATAGGAATTGTCACCCCGTTACATACAGCATGATCCTTTTGCTTGATCTCTCCTGGAACACCACTCCAGTACGTCATACCATTGTGTCCCCTGGGGGACTTCCCAATGGGGCCGCCACATACAGCGCTTGCTACTCTCCACAAGTCACCCCACAAGGTTCCTACTTTTACACGTTGCTGGTGTGAGACATTTCAGGAGCCATGCCTTTTCCAACAACACTGTGGAAAAGTCTCGGGCTTCCAATGGGCCCCCAAACTCTCAATCAACGGTTTTGCAGTCTTGAGCTCTCCCGACTGAGCTGATCCACCTCTGTTACCTCGGTTGTTTGGCAATGACAAGACCTTTGATTGAATGGTGTGCCCACCCTCCTTCCATCGCTATATTAATCAGGTCTCCTCCCCAGTGGTAACAGCTGATTCGCAAGAGAAGGAGGTTCTTCTATCAGAGTAACTTTCTCATTGTGCTTGGTGCTCAGCCTAAACATTGGCAGGTTCATTTTAAAATTTCAAATTTACGTAGCAGTACTGCTAATCAAAATCTGAAATTGATTAGAAGTTCGTTGAAAATAGTTAGCAATTTTTGTCAAGCTTCAAAGGGCAACTGCAGGCTCGGATACAGCTGAGGGTATTTTGTAGAGAATGGAAAACTGTATCTATTGGTCCAAACCCATCTTGCGATACGTGTGTTCCTATTTGGAGTTATTGGCCTCCAAAGTTTTGGCCATTGAGCCAGAGAAATTGGGGAGAATCCTAATTGTGCAATAATGCATGACGTCACACATGGACAACACAGGAAATTATGTTATGTATTTGATCGTTTCATTTTGTTGAATAAGTCAACATTTAGCAGAAGTTCTGCTGTCTTTCTCTCATTAAAATAACCATCAACACCTACTGTACAGCAATCCTCTCCCATAGACAATGCTTTCGAAGTGAAATTAATGTTTGAATTCAATAGAAAACAAAGAATGTTTACAGCGGGTTGTGCAAGTATGACATCAATTTATTTGCATGATGGGATGCATTTTGATCTTGTGCAATACACATGACTCACGATTACACAAACTTCAAATGACTATAACTCCGTAACGGAAAATCCTATAACTTCTGGTTAGGACTGACGCATCAGTTTTTATCCGGCTTTTATATTAGTCCTTGTATAAATGATCTTGCAGTTGTCCTTTGAAAAAGCTGTACTGGTGTGATTGCAATCCATGAAATAAACAACATGCTACATGTGTGACCACTCCTGTTTATTCAATAGTTTAATTCCAAGATTCCGTACTGTAACAGATATTGACTAATTATTCATCAATATTTTTGATAAAGATCTGACGATCCACCTAGCATATTTATTCGTGGAAAAATCACAAAGCAGATGATGCCTAAACAGTAAACATACTGAAAAATTGTAAGACATTTGTTCCCAAAATGGGCAAACGAAGTGGTCACCCTTCACTTGCCTTTCATTTGACTTGTGAATGCCGTAACCATAAGCCATGAATAAAGATAGAGCGTACACAGCGGATGACATTGAGAAAAGCTCCTGAGTGCTTCAGGCACCTGCTAAAAACCGTGAGGGACTCATGTTACTCTAACTGGTATTACAGTAAGGGTGGTATAAGAAGCAGCGTAAATGCATGGAATGGCTGCTGATATTCCGTAAGCCTGCACAGTGTAAACCTGAATTGGAAACGTAAGTGGTCTGAAAACTTACTGTGACACCATCTGCCGAACAGGGGCATTTAATTCACTAAATAAAGCAATCAGACTTTGCCTAGGCTAAGTTGCAAATAAAATGATGATTATCATGAAGCCAAATATGTCATTACATGATCAAGTCGGGGGGCATAAACATTTTTAAATGTCCATGTTTCAACACATCAGTCAAAATCAATTGATACAAATATTATGGCCGGCTCAGACTGAACTGCAAACTATTGTGCAGTTTTGCGATACAAAGTGCCGTCTTGAATCACAATGTAAATATTGGCTCGCAAAGTGCGATGCGATACCGCTTAAAATGACCCCTTAACATTGGGAGTATGAAATAACGCCAGTAAGCCTACAGCAGGGGAATAGGTTGTGGGCTCCACTGGTTCAACTGGAGGATTTAGAATTGGCTACAAATTGAACCATTAAACTACAGCCACACTATTCGCACGAACATATTGAGAAGATGGGAACTACTCCTTCAACATTGTCAAATGTCAACAATCATTGCACGTTGTCCAGAGTGCACATACTAAACGATACATACATACATACATACACCCTCCCTCTCACCCACCACCTACCCACCTCACCTCACCCACACCCACGCACCTATAGATAGGTGGTGATCTCATATAACTGACAACACCCCTTGCAGATGTTTTTATGCCGATAGTGGTTCACATCTTCATTTACTGAGGGCACCTTGCCTTCTTGGATGAGGGAAGACGTTGGGAAAGAACTGGGTTGCGGTTCGGAACGCCCTGACATGTGTCTTAAACACGCATCACTCCGCCTGCTGAGTCGGAGAACGAATATCAGCCCAAGCCAGCCTTTCTCCAGGACACCACCAAAATAATGACTCCACCCACTCTGCATGTTTGACAGATTTTAGTTGGCAATGTTCCCTGATTATTGAATAATTGATAACTGACACTCGGTCCATGTGGAGATTTTGTGCAGATAGTGGTTCAAATCTCAAATCCATTACTAGTACCTTGCCTCCCAACGAGAGGAAAACCCCTTGAAGAAAACGGGTTATGAGAGAGATTTGAGCCTCCGCGACCTTGTGCCTGTTACATGCGTGCGCACCTGCTGAGCCATCATACTTCCACTTCCACTGAACATAAGTCGAACATTGTGAACGATTTATTTAACCAACCCGAGCTAGCCTTCCTCAAGGATGCCGCCAATTCAGACTCCACCACATGTAATGGAGGTTCTCGTCTGGTTGGTCAGGCCTCTTTCTACACGTCTAACAAGCGTACGACTGCTGCCATCAACAGCAAGCAGGGCACAGTTTGGGCTTTGGCCAGTGAGTTAGTCCAGGTGGAGTTTGTTGCCAGTACCTCTACCAGCAGTTGAAGAGGAGTTTTGCTTCTTAGCCCCTGTCACCAGGTCTAACTTCTACTGGAGTCACAGTAAGAGAGGGCACCCAGACCACATCATTGGACTATCCCTGGTATATCTCCAATAGGGTTACTGCCATTAGATGACCTCTTATGAACAACCCTTCTCTGGTCCTTCAAAAGAATCCCGTATATATGTCTTGCTGTCCTATTCCTAATGCCCTGCTTTCCTACTAAGAGTGGGCCTTGCTATGAAAGCTATGTCAATTCTGGCATGAACCCTATACCTACATACATGAAGGCCATCTCTATAATTGTAGCTCCTGTGTATTATACTGTAAATGAAATACTTGCTGTGTCCCCATCCTGTCTGGCTAAAATCGTGCTAGGAATGTGCGATGCATCATTACGATCTTTTGGTCAGACTGGCTGGTTAGGTTATCTGATCTGGTGATGAATAGGACTGTTCTGTGTTGGTACTTTGTTACATTACGACAGTTGAAACTCCCCAACCAAATTCAGACGATTTGAGTGGTAACCGATAAGGCTCAATCATCTTCTTGCCTTGTGAGTTGTTGACAATCACAGCTTGCAAGGACCGACCCCTATATTACAAAGTCAAGTGAAACATGTACTTTTGAAAAAATCTTGTACCAAATTAACTGAAGGAAAATCAAAATCCAATTTATTCCAAACAAAGTGAACACCATTCCCTTTTCTGTCTTTCTCGTTACAAACCATTTACTGTGTAAGGGTCTAAGGACAGCTTTTGCATTGTTCCCCCGGTTAGTCATGAATCCTCAAATTTCTCAGAAGTGAATTGAAATATCTTGATACGGCAACATGCTAGAACCTCCAAATTTGGTGTGTGGGTTTGTTATATCCCCTCTCACGTGCCATTTTCAACAAATCCTGAGACATACCAGTGTCCTTTAAGTAGAGGGGCATAGACAGTATTGTAAATATTTGACAAAAAGGGTCCCTGGGGCATCAGCCAACAGATGTGTGTCCAAGGAACTCGGTTAGTGGTACACTAGCTGAGAATAGAGAGGTGTGCATACTAGGTGCGATGACATATTAACGGCAATGAAGGTTGGCATATCAATATATATAATGTTAGTTTATACACTGCAAACTCAAGATCATGCAGTCGCTTTAATACATAACCCGCACAGTGGCAACTGGCAATTGTATATATTGAGTCTGATAAAGATGCTGGACTGAACACTGCCTTGATGTGCATTTAGACGTTACAATGCTCATTGTGTATCTCTAGTATTCTACACAATGGCATCCGTTCTGTAGATGAACATTGTCTTTGGATTGCACGGTCTAGGTTATGAGTAAAAAATGTACGAAACCGAAGAGCAAACCCTGAAGAAATCAGTATAAAGCCGAATTTGGAAGTTTTAAAAGCAGGAAATTCCCATTTCATAAACTGCAGTTTTCCATCATTTCCCTGGGCAGACCTGGGCAGATCCAGAAGGGGGGGGGGGGGTGTTTGCAGCAACAGGCATCCACCCCTATTATTGGCCGTCATGAGAAAGTAAAAAAAAAAAAATTGATGGGCTTGACACATTTATAGCACCATTTAGCATCACAGCCCTCTTTCAAAAAGCAACATTTTTTAAAAGTGCTGCCCTCCCCCATGATGGGCCCCACCATTGAAAACTTTACATGCCCCCGTTTGTGGCTCAGTCAACAATGGACTAGATTCTGATACTTTTAATCTTGTTTGAATTGATGCATTGCTGAAGGTTTGTTATAGCTATATAGATTTAAAAATAAGCCTTTGGAAAACCCTTGAAACACAAAACATGAACAGTGATCATTTGAAATACCTACAGCTGGCTTGCTCCAATTCTCAGCAAATCAACACTAACTTCTCAATTCAAATTTGTGCACAGGGCTGACTAGCCTGAATAATAAGTATGATGACCTTTCCCCTCATGCAGGTGAGAAAGCCTCACCCTTCATGCCTATAGACACTGCTACAACATATTTTGGATTGGGTCTCATAAATTCAACGCATAACTTTGGGTTCATAAATTCAGCATAACAGCGTGTTCTCTTCATGTGAAGCCCCAATATTTACAAATTGGCAAGAATTTTGGCTTTCCCAGCCTTGAGTTAGTACCTGGTGCTTCTATGGAGAAATTGCCTCTTCTCCCCCCCCCCCCCCCCCACCAACAGTGTAAAAAAAATTTCTTGAAAATCCCTCGACGAAAACTACACAATCTACCAGCACAAAACTTGACAATCGGTCCCCCCCTTACTACCACAATAACTAGTAAAACTGGCATGAATCGGTTTAGTTTTTCAAAGAGTGGTGACCAAATTGAAGATAGGCTCTAACGATAGAGCTAATCAGAAACTGTTTTTCGTGGCGATCAATGGCAACACTTTATAACCGTGAACAGGCTTGTCAGTATGCCACAGTACTCACTGTTAGCCAAGAAGAAACACCCTCCTATTCCTCATATGAATTTCATGCTGTGTATTTGCAGATATGGCATCTTCATAAGTTGTTCAAACTTCTAACCAATGTAACCTTTGTTCATTGTTTAAAAGTGTACTCTCCATCCTGTTTAGATCCTCCAATCACATCCGGTTATCGATATGAATGTTTTAAAAAAAAATGTCAGTTCATCACAAGACAACCCACATGGCTCCCTGTGTTCGCTGCAGTGTTTTGTATTTCAAATCTGTTGGCTTGGTTCATATTGTAACAAAGTCAAGAATTTATATCATATTTACATCATACTCGATCATTTTTATATGACTAGTGTTCCTATGGGGATGTTCAGGGATCAGGTTGCAAAGGTCATTGGAGGGGCATGATGAACTACTAATGTAAAATCTGTAGAATTCTTCTACAGATTAGGTTTGTATTACTATGATACTTGGTCAGTGTTTATCATGGACCATGGTATGCTTATGTTTACCGTACTGTGGCACCATGTTTAATGACATAGGGAAAAAATAAAATGAAAAAAAAAAGTTAATCAATTCCCTCCAATAAAGATGCACCTACATCTTCTTCATATTACAAGCTCTGGTGTGTCCTGGATACTGGAGTCGGTAATCATCTAGAGGTCTGGAGTCAGCAGCCATGTAGGGGATGTTATACCAAAAAGGTATTTTGGGGAGTCGAATGCTCTACCTATTTATTTTCTCCTGTTCAGTAACATCCGATTTGAAAGAAATGCTTCAGGGGTACAGGCCACTGTAGTAGGCCTAGGAAGGCATGTTCCATCCATGAATACAAAGATTCTGTACAGTATACAAACAGCCTGTAAACAATTGTGTGTCAGACTGGCACGCTACCGCCTTGTGAAAAACCTGCATACCAGCGCTCTATGGCGATTCTTGACAGCCTTTAAACTGTAAGGGCAATATATGAAATACAGACGTTAGTCATCAAACAGTAATGATGGCACAGGGGCTCATGTGGCGGTGCAACCTTGTTATTGCCTGTTGACACTTACCGTTCACAGCGTCACAGAACTTCTTTCATGCAACGTCTAAGCTGGAACAGCCGGGAAATTCCAAGTCCGCCTGCTCCATATGCCTGGAATGACAGGTGCTCTCAAACGTCACTTTGTCTGCCGCACCTTCTTGGTGAACACAGACCCACCTTCAAAGTTTTACTTCATATCACCATAGCATCTTCTGGCAGGAGCAGTGGCATATGCCTCAATACAAAATCATGGCCAGCTGAAGAAGCTTGCCATGCCTTGTCATGGACCACAGCATTCACTGGAAAAAGCGGGCCATCACGTCTTTTGATGAGCGCAGTGTTGCCCTGTTTGTGTACATTGCATAGCCAATCGTTTACCATCCTCTCCAAATTCTCCGATGTGAGAGTTCACACGGCAGGAGGCAATGCATCCATGGAGCGTTGAACTGCTTCCCTGGGACTTGTAGCCTCTGCCTGGTCCCGTTTGGAAACATCACCATCGCAGGCCTGGCGGCACATTCCTTTCTGACTGTGGGGCATTGGTTGTGTTGGTAAGAGGGCAGTGACCATTGGCAGCAAGAGCAGGGACTCCGCAGAGATGCCTAATCAGAGTGGACGGCCCGGGGGAATCAGTTAACAGCTGCAGATGGATGATTGGAGTAGGTGGTGCTGCAGCAGTTCTGTTAGGTGGTAGAGGAACGACCGGAGTAGGCAGTGCAGGGTGACTCAGTTGGCCCCGGCGGAGGATGGACAAAGGGAGTAGGCACTGCAAGAGAGGAAGTTGGCAGTGGAGGACCGGTCAGAGTAGGCAAGTGGCAGCGGGAGAATGATCAGAGTAGGTGGAGCAGGGTACTCGGTCAGTAGCAGAACAATCGGAGTATGCGGTGCAGGAGACTTCGTCGACGGTGGAGGATGGACAATTGGTGTAGGTGGTGCAGGCATATTGGTTGGCAGGTGAGGGTGGACCATCGCTGGTGGTGATTTTGCTCCAACATGCACAGTCGTCTCTCTCATCCCACATGGCCCCTTCAGCTGGCGTTGAAGGAGGTTGTATTTGCCCACTGGTCAGTGGGATCACATCCTGTTCATCCCACAGTTGTCCTATTTGATGAAAATAATCAATTAACATGGAATCATTGGTGGTGTGGCTGTCACAGAAACCAACACATTAGTCTAGGTTTCTGTAGTCCCAGTTCAGATTTTCGTGCAAAGCGCCTGCCGAGTGGCGCTGTTCCACATGATGCTCAAGCTGTGTTTGACTAGTAGACTACCTAAGCGGAGTGCACCATTGGTTGGCGCGTAGCGTCCATGAAAATGTTTGGTTTTACCAGCCCCCTAATGGCAGAAACAGCCTTGCCTTAGTGTTTTAGGCTGCATGCGCTCAGCTTTAAATATGGATGTCCAATGTCTGGCAATTCTTCACTTAATGTGACATAGTACTGGGTAGTGGTAACAACTAAGTATCAAATTATTTGAAAATGTCTCACCTAACCTTACCTTAGATAAGTTCAACTTTGTATCACCGCAATCCATTCTTTGAGGCCCCGCTACTTCACTGCTTTGGTGAACAGAATGATCCTATTTCCAGGCCTTTTATTGCGATACAAATCAAGCTCTCTAATGTGTCTTGTCGCATCTGGTTTCTGAGTTCGACTTTTATCAATCCTATTCTCGAAAATTCTTTCTCACAGTCTGCTGTTTGTGGAAGCTGTACTTTATGAGCCTTTGCAAGATTTGATAAGCTTGGGAACATGTTACCAAACCTGGGAGAACAAGTACCTGGGGGGGTTTTTTTTTTTACCCGATGGTCTTTGAAGCACTCCAGATTGCACATGTGCATGAAGTCGGTTAGGTTCTGACTGTGCCCCGCTTCACTCACTCCAAACCTTTTTCAGTTGAGTCCCCACACACTAGAGGCCAAACACCTTCTTTTTAGTTCAGTTGACGCTGATTTCGGCACTTGGCAACAAATTCGCAGGGGCAGCCATTATATCTGTATTTGCAAATCTTTCTGATCTATGTGCCGGTCGATCTAGAAAAGGTATTTTGACTCTGTCCATGAATGAGGTTTTGCTTTCATCATCCACAAAGTCTCCGCACACTTAGTACTATACTCCAATAGGGTGCATCGGATTTGTCTCCTGAAGAATGGCGATAGTTCAAATATAAGCCCCAACATTATCGCTCTGGGGGAAGTCATATTTATGTGAGTAGCGGTAGCTTACTACATCTTCCGGGGCTTCTGACTGGTCGATCTCATCCAGGTCATCCGTAAACAGTGGTTGTGGTGTTGTAGCACCCTCTTCCTACAGTAGTGTACAGAAAGGGATGGTCAGTCATGAGGCTTCTGACTGGTCGATCTCATCCAAGTCATCCGTAAACAGTGGTTGGGGTGTTGTAGCACCATCTTCCTACAATAGTGTACAGAAAGAGATGGTCAGTCATGAGACTTCTGACTGGTCGATCTCATCCAGGTCATCCGTAAACAGTGGTTGTGGTGTTGTAGCACCCTCTTCCTACAGTAGTGTACAGAAGGGATGGTCAGTCATGAGGCTTCTGACTGGTCGATCTCATCCAGGTCATCCGTAAACAGTGGTTGTGGTGTTGTAGCACCATCTTCCTACAATAGTGTACAGAAAGAGATGGTCAGTCATGAGACTTCTGACTGGTTCGAAAGCCCGTCATCCAGGTTATCCGTAAACAGTGGTTGTGGTGTTTGTAGCACGTCTCTTCCTACGATAAGTGTACAGAATGGATTCAGTCATGAGAGCTTCTGACTGGTCGATCTCATTCCGTAAACAGGTGGTGATGGTAATTGTATCACGTCATTCCCACAATATTGTACAGAAAAGGGCGGTCCAGGTCAGGGCTTCTGACTGTCGATCTCATCCAGGTCATTCCGTGAACAGTTGGTTGTGGTGTTGAGCACCCTATCCTCCTACAGTAGTGTACAGAAAGGGATTGGTCCCAGTCTGAAGGTCTATTGACTGGTCGCATCCCACACATAGGTCAAAGTTGGTAATCTATTTTGAAAAAGTGAATCAAGTTGATTGCGTTGAAATATGATGTAAACATATAAACTTATAAGCGTGAGGGGACCCTATTGGTTATTAAGACGAGAAACCTTTTTGGTGGAAAATTGTCAGAATGTGTCATAATGTTGCCCATGATGAGCTTGTACAATTTTCCTTTTGTTCTTTGTGTCTGGCCATGGTTGTCAAATGATCAAGGAATCGCTGAGCGCCTTTTTGTGCTTTCTGGTTATAGGGGGTGAACAATAGAATAAAAAGGAATTCAAGATTTTTTCCAAACTGCGTCTTCCCACTTTTTAACACTATTTTTCTCTGAAGTAAAGTCCTGAAGTGAAAGTACTAAAAATTCAGTTTTGGCAGTAAAGCTTACCCCTCTTGCATGCATGCTTCTATTTGTCATTTATTAAACAATGGCTGTTAGAATTGTTGTGATACCGTTAGGCTTGTATTGGTATGGTTCCTCCTATTTTTTCTTTTCCACTATCTCTCCGCCAGCTGATCTGGTTTTCTCGATGCCTGGTTATTTTTACAATGTTTATCATCATCATCAGCCACCACACAAGGAGCTTGAGAAACTTGACTGTCAATCGGAAACCGGCACTCTCGATGTGCATCGTTGAGCCTGTTATCATTATCTCGCATGGAAAAAAACATATTCAATAAAGGTGACCTGATGGTATACATGGCTTCCTTATCTTTCAGGTCAGCCGAGGGTCACAGTCTAAAACCCTTCTGGACACTAATTCGCAGATGCTCGGTCTGATCAGCTGAAATTTGCATACTGCTATTTCCTCTGGGGAGAAACAAGAACTGTTTTTTGGGTGTGTCGAAAGGGTCCATTTTTAGTATAAAAAAACGGGGAACACTTCAGCTTGCGGGCACATAACTACACCCCTCTTGGTATGGATCGTTTTCCCCATGGAACAAAAATGAGTACATGATCCCTCTTGTTTTCGTGGTCAGGCGTCAAAGGTAATCTGAGCTCAGCATAGGTGTCACAGTCTCAAATCTTGGTGACACGATAGGTCCAGAACTCTTAGTCCTATTGAGCTGGAGTTTATCATCCATTGACGCCTTTGTTCATAAATCTGGTCCTAGGTATTATAAAGTAGTGCAAGGAATCACCTAATCCTTCTGGTTTTTTGTGTGCCATAATTGATTCCTTATTACAAAACCTCTTGTGACACTTCATCAATGCAACGATTTCGCCGGAGGCGCTGCACTTAAGTGTTTGTGGTCAGTCGTACGTCGTGAATCGTAGGGTACGGAAGATGTGTCTTTGAATATGCATCCATGATATCTTGTAGATTAGAAGAAGTCCAAACCACTAACCAATGTGTAAAAACAATGATATATGGTACATTAGAGAAGTCCCAACCACTACACAAGGTTAAAACAATGATATATGGGTAGATCAGAGAGTCCCAACCACTACACAAGGTTAAACACATCATTGGAATTCCGCCATATCTGTGCCATCAATTGAACAACCCGAAAGAATGACACACATTACTACAGTGTACTCTGTATCTGTATCTGTAGGGAACCTGTCCAACGCTCATGTGGGGCCAAACGGACAGGAACAAATGTCTGACAAATGAGCGGGACTTTAAGGGTAGAAATTTTGTGCCGGGCGGGGATGCTGAAATTGACCTTAAGTACTGGGTGGAAACTTTGAGAGCTGGTTTAGCACCACCCGCACTGCCCTGCATGGTGAACAACCCTGGTGTACCACACGTCGCCACTGCAATGCAGGTCGATTATCGGCAGTCGCATGATCGTTTCAGAAGTCAGCTGACAAACTATGTCACAGAGGAGAGGAAAAACGATACGTTTCCTCATTCCCTCTAGAATTTTCTGTCTTTGCTCTGCCCTCCAAAAAAAGCAACAGTCATTGGCACTAATGCTTTTTCAGCATCTGTGATCCATGCTCTCTAGCTGTTACTCAGAGTCACTCTGCGCTTTGATATGTTATATACTTTGCATGGTCAATGATCTCCTCCCTATTGGGGAGTCCAAGAATAGTGGTTGCTTTGACAGGAGACAACCTGACACAACCTATGATCTGACGCATGGATTCAGTTGGCTGGCTGGAGGCCTTCTCCACTACGTATGCTTGTAACTTGACCCAATACAGAGTTAGGACCTGAACAAGCAGTGCGACATGGAGAATTCACCTCCTTCTGTGGAACATTATCCTCTCCCACATGTTATCAGAATCATCAGCCACACACAGCCGTTGAAATTGCTGTCGGATCGAGAACCGGGCCACTTCGATGTGCATCATTGAGCCTGTATCTTCTAGCATGAAAAAAAAAACATTTCATAAAGGGAACTGATGGTAATACCTGGCTGCCTTATCATTTCAGGTCAGCAGAGGTTCAAGTCTAAACTTCTGGACCTATAAGTCCAGATTGCGCGGGCTTCTGATCCAGCTGAAGTTTTGCATACTGCTTCCTCATGGGGAGAACAAGAACTGTTTTTGGTGTGCGAAAGGTTTCAATTTTAGTAAAAAAAGGGGAACTTCAGTTGCGGCACAATAACTACACCCCCATACTTGGTATGTCGTTTCCCCCATGATGAGTAGCACATGATCCCTTTGTTTTCGTGGTCAGGTCAAAGGTAATCTGAGCTCAGCATAGGTCACAGTCTGCCAACTTTGGGGACACGATAGGATCCAGAACTCTTGGTCCCATTGAGCTGGAGTTTCTCATCCCATTGACCCATTTGTTCATAATCTGGTCATAGGTAATAGAAAATGAGTCAAGGAATCACTAAGACCTTCTGGTTTTTTGTGCCATATTGAATTCCTTTACAAAACCTCTCGCGGAAACTTCAATCCACTGCAAAACGATTTCGCCGGAGGCGGCTGCAATTAAGTGTTGTGCAGTCGTAAGTCGTGATCGTAGGGTAACGGAAGATTCTCACAACATCATCGTAAAAAAGTTGAAGATGTTGTCTTTGAATACATGCCACCCATGATATATGGTAGATTAGAGAAGTCCAAACCACTAACACAAGGTTAAAAACAATGATATATGGTAGATTAGAGAAGTCCAAACCACTAACACAAGGTTAAAAACAATGATATATGGTAGATTAGAGAAGTCCAAACCACTAACACAAGGTTAAAAACAGATCCAGTGGAATTCGCCATATCTGGCCATCAATTTGACACCCTGAAAGAAAAAAAACAACAACATTAATACAGTGGTCACTCATGGTATCTGTATCTGTAGGGATACTGTCCAACGCTTCCATTTGAGCCAAGGACAGGGACAAATGTACAAATGGACAAATGAGCGGGACTGTAAGGGTAAGAAATTGTGCCGGCTGGAAATGCTGAAATTGACCTAAAGTACTGGGTGGAAACTTGAGAGCTGGTTTAGCACCACCCGCAATGCCGGGCATTGGTGACAACCCTGGTGCACAAGTCTCCACTGCATGAATGTCGATATAAAGGTAAGTGGATGCATTTTCGTGTCAGAAGTCAGCTGACACTATGTCCCACAGAGGAGAGGAAAAAACGATACATTTCCTCATTCCCCTCTAGATTTTCTGTCTTTGTCTCTGCCCTCCAGAAAAACAGCAACAGTTAGTGGCACTAATGCTTTTCAGCATCTGTGATCCATGCTCTCTAGCTGTCACTCAGAGTCACTCTGCGCTTTGACATGTTTTATACTTTGCATGGTCAATGATCTCATCCAGCTATTGGGGAGTCCAAGAATAGTGGTTGACTTTGATCAGGAGACAACCTGACACAACCTATGATCTGACAGCATGGATGTCAGTTGGCTGGCTGGAGGCCTTCTCCACTACCGTATGCTGTAAACTTGACCCAATACAAGTTAGGACCTGAACACGCAGTGCGACATGGAGAATTCACCTCCTTCTGTGGAACATTATCCTCTCCATCAACTGTTTGTCATCTGACACCTCTATAGAAGAAATTTCTATAGTTTTGAGTTTTGCCGATCCTTCTCTAATGCCTAGGCATCTAATAACCGGCCAACCTAAACCTGTCACGTATAGAGGTCATGGCTGGACAGACCTGTCAGCTGAGTACAAGATTCTCAGTCATCCCGAGTTGTGTCGACCCAGTTGGATCTATACATTGCAGTTTGTTTAATGGCCGGCTATATGGGTGATTAGATAATGTGGCGGACATGTACTTTAGGTACCGAAGGACTTTCCCGTGTGCTTTTAGTATATGAACCTTTCATAGGCTGGCATTAGGAATGGTGCCTTGTTTGACATGGAAAGTACATGTTGCCATTACTCCTGTTTTGTAGCGTGCGTGTGATGATCCGTTTTGTCCTCGCCTGAACTTTATTCAAGGAGAGGACATATTTGGTCCACTTTGTTGTGTGTGCTTCTGTCCGTCTGTCCTGTCTGTCCGTATGTTGCGGTTCGATATCCCATGAACCGTGAAAGCCATCATGTGCTGGGACCTTTTTGTGAGGTGCGCGGTGAAGAGGTTTGCCCGAGTGCATCCACTTTTCGTCCCTAAAACCATACTCATTTGCCTACATTGCATATTTCATGAAAATTGGCCCGGGAGCTTGTGTACAAGATATCTCTGATCGGTAATGCTTGGTGATGCCGTTTGGATTATATACCATATGAGAGTACACAATTCATTAGATTCCTGGCATGAGATAATGCTAATTAAGTAGTCTAACTTGCAGAATAACTGCGATAATTCCTGAAGTTCGTTGGATTTTTCGACGAACCCGTAATGGTGTTATCTATATCCGACCAATAATTTTACATAGGACGGGGCGCTGAAGGTCATTTAATGTTTTACTACTGCATTTACCTAGTCCATTTGCCATAATTTATGCCTATTTCAATAGTTGTTTGAAATCCTCATGAACTTGGTGGAGATGGTTACACCTTTGATCCTGATAAATTTAACAATATTGTAAAGGTCATTAAGGTCATTGTATGTGACTAATTTTTATAAATTATGCAATTTTTCGAATTTTGTTAAATGGCCATAACAATTGGAATGAATGCACTCAGGGTGATCGTAGAGATTTGTCATGGTAAGTTTGGGGTTCAGTAATCAAACAACATCTAAAGACAAGGTAAAAGGTCAGTTAAGAAAAGGTCCTCAGTTACCATTTCGCAACAGCTATAACGACTGTATGCTACCGATTTAAGAATTGGTGTAGTTTGGGGTAACCCTACCTGACCAGCATGATGGACATCACTATATTATAGCGAGCTATCAATAACAAATTGTTGCAGACAAAACCTATCTCTTTTGGAGTTGACATTCAATCCCCAGGTATGTTATTTCTATTCATCTTAACCAGTAACTTAACTTCACTAACCTCCCTTTTACCGTGAGGTCCACTGTTGTTCATAACCACTTCATCTGGGAATCCCCAAAGAGAATTTGTTTTTTGGCCTGTCACCAAAAGCCCTTGCCTGGTTAAGTGAATCTGGAAACAATGAATGAGTGCTGGCCAGAAACTGATTGGTGCTGCAACCGTAAAGCAGCATGGTTAAGATTAGGCCTACCTTATTGGATTTTCAGCAAGGGATTAGGGAGGGGATAGGGAATTGTGCTTGGTGTTACATTAGAGTCATAGGACCTCCACTTCGAACAGGATAAACAGACTACGAATGACGGTGCTTTATTGTTGCTGTATTTGTGATGTTGAGAACCGTAGCAGTTATCAGTGTTAAGGAAATCATGATATGAAATTAAATCTTATCAATGAAGTGCAACTATAAAAATAAAAACAGCCTTTGCCAAGACCTCCCCTCCCCCGCAATTTTTCGAATTGTTAAAATGGCCAGTAACAATTGGAATGAATTGCAGCCCTTAGGGGGCTCTAGAGATTTGTCATGGTAATTTTTGGGTTCAGTAACCAAACAACATCTAAAGACAATGTCAAAAGGTCAAAGGTCAAGTTTTAAGAAAATGTGCTTATTTAGGAGTACAGCCAAAGAAATAAAAACTGCGATTTGTGGATATGTGATAGTTCTCTGTCTGCTACATAGAAAAAACCAACTCCCGCTTCGATCTGAAAACATGGTCTTTAAAGGTACAAGGGGACAAAGGTTGATTTTAATACCTTTGGGCGATAGCATAGGGTGTGTGTACCTGGGATTACATAAGGATTGTGGGGCTTGGTGATACATGGGCAAGCAGTTTTCATAAAAACCGTCATGTCATCAAAGGTTCATTCGAGGTCAAGAAAACTGCCAAATAATAACATTTTCTGCAAATATCTTCTGTATGTGAGTGATATGGCTGAAATTTTGGGAACAGGCTGCATAGTATTCAGGGTAACATTTCTCATAAAAAACGTTATTCAGCAAAGGTCATTCTAAGGCCCGTATGGGCCAAAAAAACTGTCAAAGAATCACATTTCCGGCAAAACGCCTCTAAAGGACTGATGCTACCTATTTGAGAATGGTGTAGTCTGGGGTACCATAACCTGACCCGCATGATGCGGACATCATATATATAGCAAGCTATCATAAAAAAAATGTTGCAGAACTATCTCTCTTGGGAGTTTTACTCATTCAACCCCCAGGTATGTATTTCTTTCATGCTTAACCAGTTCTTACTGTTCTGTAACGCAGCGATTTAATCTATGTCAAAACTCACTTTACCTTGAGGTCCACTGTTGTTAACTACCAACTCATCTGGGAATCCCCAAAGAGATGTGTTTTTTGGCCTGTCACCAAAATTCCTTGCCAGCTAAGTGAATCTGTAAAAAATGAATGGTGCGGCCCAGAAATGGCTTGTGACTGCAAGCTTTAAAAGCGCATGTTAGATTAGGCCACATTATTTGGATTTTTCACCAAGGGCTTAGGGGAGGGGATAGGGGTATGTTGCTTGGTTACATAGAGTCATTAGAACCTCAAACTCTAACAGGATACAAGACTACGAATGAAGTTTGCTTTTATTGTTGTGATTCTTGATGTTGAGAACGTAGTGGTACCAGTTGTTAAGGAAAATGATATGAATATAACATCTATCCAAATGAAGTGCAACTAAAAAATAAAACAAGCTTGCCAACCCCCCCCCCCCCCACCTCAAAGACAATGATGTAGGCACAGGTACAAACAGTAACCAGTAATGTGTTAATGCAAGGTTATGGTGGAACCTATTATAAAATTTACAACTGAACGTTGCCATGAAAATCTCTGGTGGGTATGGTCCGTATGGATTCCTTTACTCTCCGACATTCTTAACATTGACGGCATGTCACTAGAGGTCATTCACTGGGCTATTTGGCATAGTTTGATTCAAATTATTCAAAGTTTGGTTCCAATTTTCATGAAAAAAAAGCTTCATGGGTATGGTCCGCATGTAGTCCCCCTAAATATCAACTACAGTCACTGGGTTATTCAATGTGTATAATTACATCATTTTCATGGCCCAAACATTCCGTTTGTTGGGATTCCCATGAACTATTAAGTGTGGTCCACTACGGGCGGAGAAAAAGTAGGTCTATGGAAGTAGGTATTGTGTCGTCATTTGAATATTTATGACATTTCAGACATTCAACACACGTATATCCTTGGTAACATGGGCAAATAATCCGTCCTATGATTTGAAATGGTCACTGATTAATAGGGTCCTGTGGAATGCTAATACCAAAACCTTAAAGCAACAGGATAGAATGACTATATTTATTCGCATGTGACTTATGGAGAACCACTGATCGCACAACCAGGCGAGGACCAATGGGGGCGATCGCCTTGTTCTGAAGAGCAATCATGTTACCTTGTGAAACAAGTCTGGTGAGGACTCTCTCTTCATGCTACTAACTACAATGTGAGTTGGCGCGATGTCTATTAACAATTTATAGAATTTATAATAGTGACTTGGCCATTTTACTGCAAAGAGACCCATAACTTAAAGGCCAAATGACACGTAGATATGATGACTTTATCTAAGATTGTAGCTCAGGAACAGTGAACTATGATAATCTAAACCGCAATTTGTATTTCATCACAGCCGCTAAGATTGTGACAATGAGCCAATGTATTATTGCGGCAACCACGCCTTGTGCGTCGAAAAGGGGCCTCGCATGCCATCCTAATACTACAGTCAATCAAACTACACTTGCAAACTCTCTGTAGAAAATTGATTAAAAAATGGTATCCAAACAGAAACTTACAAACTTGTTCCCAAGATATGACAGAAAATGTTCATTAATTTTGTGTGTGAATGTACTCTCGTCTGTCCATACCAAGGTTCGAAGTTGCATCATTTAGTGTGAGGTCAATGGGCGACCAGTCTTGTCATGCCCCAATGAGTCACACGGACAGCGGAATTTTTTAGTTGTAAAGTGTCAATCTCAGCAGTGGGACATGTCAGAAGCTCCAAATTTTGGGTAAAGGGGTACAAAACACCATCTATCCATTCATGCCAGTTCAAAGACAATCTTATCCAGTGTTCATTTGGCCTTAATGCCTAGACAGCTGGCTACGGCACTATCCTGCTCTTGAAGTGTCGTTATGGGCGTGCCTCTCTTCATCACGTGACCACGTTATGTCTGGGAGGCAATCCAGTTTGCATGCGTCTTGCCTGTTGCTTTTCTTGTACCTGGGGGGGGGTATCTTGAGTTTAAAATTGAATGCAAAAGTGTTACTGTCCACACATCCATGCCTGAAACAACATCCCCATGTAGCAATGCTTTAGTGGTAATGGAGAAAGTGCTTTGCGAATTCCAGATGCACCACTTTCAGTGGAGAGAGAAGCTATACTAATGGCGTGCCGTCACGAAGGGAATTAGGTTGTTTCTTGGGAGTAGACATGCCGTATATAACTGAGAGTTTCATTTGTACAGAGGATAAACTCCGACAGTCTGTTCTAGAAATTTTAGCATCAAGACAAGGTTTGCATCCATAGTCAGGGGTCTCTGACACAACTTTATAGAAAGACTGGTAGAAACTGAAGGCAGTATGATGAAGAAGTTGACAGGCACAACTGGCGTATAGTGATATGCCAGCTCTGTAGTGATGTGCCAGACGAAGGCTTGTTTGCCGATTACATGGGTTTCAATCGAGAGGTATGATACCTAAACCAATAAATATTAGGTTTGAAGAAAGTGACGCTGTACTAAGGTTATCTGCATAGCTATCTTGTCGTGAACTCCAGCAGATTATGTGTGGGCAAGAGGGGAAATCACACTGGAGCCCCCACCATTTTGTTGTTCCAGGGCTGTACTATAATGTGTCACCCACACACTTGTGCTTGCCTTGAATAAGGAACCGCTTAATTGACATTGTCAGACACTTTAAACAGGTACGTGTATGTTCAGCCATGGTAATTATTGGACTTTCCATGGTCACTATAATGCTAGGTACTATTATAGAGGAGTTAGGTCTACAAAACAAGTTCGGTTGAAGATGCGCCATGGCGATTGCTGTGCAATACCCAAATTTATCCCAGCATCCACTATTAATTGATGTCCTTGTGGTACGATGTACAATTTTCTTCGTCTTCTGGAACTTTGTGACTTAATCTAACTGTAAGAAGAGAAGGTCTCAATGCTGGGTCCTGTCTGCATTGGTACACTGATGGAAGGGAACGGCAGACTTCACCAACAATAACCCCTTGTTCCATGTGAACATACATGAACCAGGGGCATGTATCATATTTAGACCCAATGTGGGGGGGGGCCTCCTGCAGCCTGTCACTTACTGCAGAAGTATCATGTGTCAGTAACAAATAGTGGTGGATTACTTGTTGGATATTTGTTACCTGAGGAGGACAAGTCTGTCAATAATGTTTCTCAATTAGAGAACTTATTGTAACCCTCCTTTGATTTTTTCTGTTGCTTGGGCTTTTTGACAGACCGGACTTGGGCTGTCAATCCTAGTATTTTCTGCTGTGTTTGTGTAAATAATCCGAGAGTGAAATGTCTGTCACTGTGGCGTTGTTTTAAAAATGTCCATGGCCGCACCCAGGTCTCCTGTTTTGAGGTAGGTGGCAAGCATGATATTCCTGAAAAATGACAAGAAAAGAAAAGAATCACATGTAATAATTCACCCTATAAATGGGGAAATGAGAAGGTAGGTAATAAGGTGTGTTATAAAACAGTGAAATGTATATTAGAATGTTGTGGTATATGGGTGTGCGAACAGTTCTGTGCATCAATGTCATGGGTGGGGGACTTGATTTCCTCAGAATTGAGGATGATGACTAATAGGTGCTAGTTTTTTCTGGGCAGAAGAGGTGTATATTTTCCAGCTTGAAGCCCACTGTAAATGATTGTTCCAATTTTCACTGTTGAGGTATGGTTCCATCATGTCCACCATGAAACAGAATGACTACAAGCTAATATCCTGGAGTTTTTTGATGCATTCGATTTTTTTCAACTTTTTCATCTTCAAACACTTCATCACTCTGATCTGGATACATTTTTGGAGCTGATTGTTCGCGGTTTTCCTTCTCAAGCTACGGCAATAGCAAACCATCCTTGGCTCATCTGATCAATTTGCCATGCATCTTCTTCTGATGATGATCAGTGGTTGGATCCTTGGTTTTGATAAGTATTCTGCCATCAGAGATGGAAAGGCCCCGTCTTCCGAGTCCAAGTGAAGTGTTACTTTCCGAAAGTTCCAAACATTATTGCATCTCTCATAGTATGGTCAGTGTTTGGACCTTGTTTGGTAGTACTCTGCGGCTAGGGAGGGATAGGCACTATTCTTCCTGGTTCCTCTTGATGACTCCATGCAAATATTCGCATTCTCTCACAATATGATCAGTCGTGTATTGGTCATAGTAAACTGATGAAGTGACAAGAGAAGTACTGCCGTGCGAGTTTGGAGATGTTGGGAAACAAGTTTGTCCTTCTCCAGCATTCCAAAGCGAATCGTGTTCTGGCTCAATGGCAGGAGTTGGAGAGTCCAGAACATCCAGCTCAGCTCACGCCCTTTGCCAAGTCTTCTGGTCAGCCCGACTCTATCCTCATTACATAGTCTCAGGTGTGAAGAGCTCAATCATCCTGTCTGTTGCCCAGAATTCCCTGCAGCATTTCCCTGGAGTTGCAGTGAGGCGAAGTCTGATGATAGCATCCAGCATTTCGGTTCGCTGGAGCGATTCCGCTGCTTTGTCTTGACATTCGTGACCATGGAGAACATCCTCTCGACCATGGCGGCGTGGTGGCGTTGTAAGGCAAGGACGGGGCATACATTGCTAGTTCCTTGGGGAAGGATGAACGCCATTGCTATTTCTGAACCGCAAAACCCCTGCCCAGAAAGTTGCAGTGTCTGAAGGAATCTCTTCGTTGAAGACCGGCTCCTCCGCCCATATGCCACAGTGGAGATCCCTCCCTTGTACTGAGCTTCCAGTGCACCCGCCATTGATGCTTCGCAGGTGAGGGAGTGGCCAAGCAGGTCATTGAACGGTGCCTGGTGGTCTGACTCAAAACATTCTCTTGGTGCAAAACTGCCAGGCGTTCAAAAATTCTGGCCGATCTGGGAGTCTCTTTCTCCAGTTGGGTTCAGAGCCGCGCTGATGAGTAGACTTGCACATCTCTTCTTGATCTAGTTTATAGCTTCTGATTTCCGGCACTTGCACCGTTGGTTTGTGAGAAAGGACTGAAGCTCACTCATAAAATTGAACCCCGATATCAACGTCGTCAAGTGGGAGTGGGGTGTTGTCGCTGCGGAGAATCCTCCCTCTCAGAATCTTGTGAGTAGGAACGGCGCCTTTACCATATCAGGGGAGGGATGGCTCGTTGCCTGGAAGAAGCGTTGACTCGCTCGAACTCTGCGCCCACGGGTGATACCAAGTGCAGGTACAGCGCGTTGGACAGGATCAGACAACATCTGCAGGATTTCCAGTGACTTTGTATTTGCTAGAGGCATCAGCAAAGGAACGGCGCCGGAAGTACGCCTTCAACTCCTCCAGTTAACGAGTAGGTTGTAACACATGCCTCGACTAGCCAGCGTTGTCGCCGAGGTCTTCTGAGAAAGGAAGAGGTTCCCTGTCGTTCGTTGGTGGCTTCCATCACCTTGAATAGGGCTGAGGAACGCCTCCCGGATGACGCTCTTGCTGAACCACTTAAGGATTCAGACAGGAGATTTAGCCCAGGCTCAAGGCAACTTGTCAAATGCCTCTCATTACACAGTGCTAGGAATGGCCAGACCACTTATTCAACTGGCAGTTAGGAGATTGCTCACAGACCCGGGACCAGACTGTTGTGTTCTCCTCCATGGCAGAGCGCCGTCATGCAGAGGCGATGCAGTCAACAGCTTGACTCCAATCTATCCAGTTGAAGAGGTCAGCGAGTTGAAGAGATCCTGGCCAGTTGCGCCAACAACAGGTTCAAAACTGACAAATCGGTGTCAACCATTACCATCTCCCGTGAAGGATTGAAGTATCGAATGACGATGCACAAGATGCTGCTAGTAGCTACGCAGTTGACTTCGTCGATAAGTACAGCGAACTTCTGGCCTTGAGATAGACTTCTGTTCTTTATTCAGAGCAGGAGAAATACTTTTTTTTGTGATCAGCTGGCAACATTTAGTGCGATGTACCGCCATTCCCTAGCGCACTGCCTTTCCGTTATTTCATGAACTTCCGAGATGAACAAATGTCAAGTTGAGCATGACAGCAAATCGTAACTGCCAGATCCTCTCTACACAGTTAAGCTCAATGTCCTCGTCCTCACGGTAGGGAACATCGAGATAATGTGCGCAGTTGAGCTCGCCATACCCATGTTTCCTTAGTGTGACTGGACTTCTCATGGTCCCCTATGCGGGAGAGTTTAGGTGCCACTGAAACTTTGCAAAGCTTGCAGAAACCGCTCTCAGTTCCATCACTCATTTTTGTGAGCCACAGGAATCGTTTTTCCCATGATGCGTTGTACCCACGACCACTGTCATATTTACCCTTCCATTTCCCAGTTGGTGCCATCTTTCATAGATCTGTAGGCCTATAACTAACCGCGTACTCTCGAAACTGCAGTGCTGGCCGTGTTGTGGTTAATAGCGAGCAATGCAGGTGATATTGATCTGCAGAAATGAAAATGGATATTTCCTAATTCCCATAAATGTAGGCTACAAGAACTGGAAATAATAATAATAATAATAAAAAATACTAAATGATGTAGCCAGCCTAGTGTTAACTGTAAAGTACGTTGCCAGATAGTTAGTATGCAGCGATCGTTAAGAGAATAATATTGGTGTACAATAATTGTAATCACTGAAAATTACTGACTTAGCAGAATGCGCAAAGAAAAGTTGGAAAACCACCTTCGAAGGACAAAGTGGAAAAAACACAACCGAGTCATGGATCTGACAATTCGGCCAGAATTTGGCCAAATTGGTTTGGCCGTGAGGTTTTTGTCCTCCGGGGCCAAGCGTCTTTTTTTTGGGCCAAATTTCCAGAATTTGGCCGTCAATTCGGCCAGTTGGCAACCCTGATACATACAGCAAGAAATGGGATGCCATGCTTCCAGGGCTTTGTGTGCAATGGTGTTCATTGAAGATGTGAGACATTATCCCAATGTAACTCGTATCAAGCCTTGTAATGTTTATCAATCTCATCCATGCTTTGAGAACCGTCGGGTGGATTACAGATGTAGCAGTCAATAGTAATCATATTTTATATGAATAATCATTCCAAGGGTATGCATAGATTCCTTGCACCTGAGCCACCTGAAAAACACTTGAGGCCTCCAACAAACCTGGTCAACAGGTTATAGAGTTGAATAGAAGAATAAAAAACATAAAAACTAGACATGTGTAGGCGGGTAACCGCCCACGTGTATATCCCCACTTTGAGCAATCATTGGGAAAGAAGTATCTAACACCCCATAAAGACCCCCATTTTGGTCAGAAACCAAGACAAACTTCATCCACTAAGTTTCGTTCAAATCTGACAAAGTTTGGAAAATCGCATAAATTTTGCAAGTTAGACCTCCGATGACCTTGAAATGACCTCCACATTTTTCAGATTCAACTATAGTGCGTCCCACCAAGTCTCGTTCAAATCTGACAAAGTTTGGAAAATCGCATAAATTTCACAAATTGACCTTTTTTGTGACCTTGAAATGACCTCCACATGTTTTTCGGGATCAACTATAGTCCCTACCCACAAGTTTCGTTCAATAAAACTAACTTGAAAATTTCGCGAAATTATGCAAATTAGCGGCCCCCAGCAGTACAGTGATGCCCACTTCCGAACTCATCCGAGATTTCACTAGGGCGGACAAGTGTACCAAGTTTCAGATCAATCGGAAAAAGCGTTAAAGCGTTATGGCGCTAACGGGGAAAATCTTCCAATCGTGGAAATTATGCAAATTAGCGGACCCCGCTAATGTGGCGACGCCCACTTTCGAACTCATCCGAGATTTCAATAGGCGGAAATGTGTGCCAAGTTTCGGCCAAACGGACAAAGTGTTGGAGAGTTATTGCGCTAACAAGAACGCGGCGGCGGACGCGGACGCGGCGGCGGCGGAGACGGCGAAGCCAAAACCATAATATCCCCGAAGTGGTGATATAATGAGTACATTTTGTGAAATGCATGTGTGTATTGACCGCCTTCAATTGATAGTCCAGGTGATGCTACAGGGCCTCCTAAATAATGCAAAACCACGCAGTGAGAGCCTTTAATCATTTGATCAGAATGAGTTGATTTGAAGATTATTCCAGGGAAAAAAACCATCAAACCAATCAGTGATGGAATAATACTATAGGTGTCATTTATTTAATAATATTTGTAACTAAAACAAATTGCACACAGTAGATTCGCACTGAAGCTGTTTTCTATTTCTCTATTTCAGTAGTACAGCAAAGTGAATCTCTGTGTGCAGACTGCAGACACTCGAGGCTGACAAGACAGTCTAAGCTGGAAATTGCTCTAGGGAATGTTCTCATTAACGCAATATTTCAAAAAGCGGTGTACAAATTGGTACCTTGACCTTATTGTGTAATATTCACACAAATAACACATGGTGAATAAGTGTCATTCAGTAATTGATAAATGCGACTAAAATGAAATGCAAGGGATAAACTGTTCATTTTTCTCTAAATTTCCATATTGCAACAAAGTAATTATTGGTGGAAAATATTTATCTGAGCTAAAAAAGTAACATTAGTATCATTATGTAATGTCATTATTCAATGTTGTATTTGTTGTTCAAAGTTGATTTTTTTTCTTTTGCCTTTTTCATTAGAGTTGTGGAATAAAGGGCAGAACTCAATTGCATCATTGTATGCCTCTCATTATTTTTGCCTCGGTCAGTATGTCACCGATAAATCAAAGTAATCCATTTCTCTATCCGAGGTAAACCCGGCATGGACAACAGTCAAGAACAAAGAAGCCAATTACAGTCTATTAAAGAGGGGTATTGGGCAGGAAGCCAGTCTCCAAATTCACACAATATAATATCCACATGTTGTTATGCCCCTGGGCCACCCTCACGGTTTGGGTCACGGCTGCTACGGGTATGGACCGTGGTGAACCGGCGTGTTTTGGACACAGTTGAACACCTCCCACGATGGAACCGGGGTGTCGCTACGGTGTCCACGGAGAGGCTGAGGATGCAGTGAGGTTGTGCTAAGGAAGTGTCAAGGTTTTGCTGCAGCGACAATTGCAGTTATGTGACCTGTTTCCCAAGGTTGTTCTACGGTGCTGCCGGAAGTGCTACGGATTAACCACGGATATATATAGTACGGCGAGGCCGTCGACTGATATACTACGGGTTTTAACAGTTATTCTACGCGGCGGCTTATTTTTGCACTTAAGTTGCTACGTTCACTTCTACATCATGATGTTGAGCAGGAACACAACTCCACGTGAAGTTCCTGAACGAAGAAGCAGCCATGCTTCTGGCTTCAGCTTACCTCCAACTAGAAAGTATAAAGAAATCAAATGCCCACAGTAGAAGGTTATCTGGGTAAGAAAACTGCCTGCAACGCAGTGTTTAGGGGCAGTATGAGAAGCTGTTGCAGAACTGATCGCCAAAAGTTTCGCGGGTTTAGTAATTACACCAGGATATCTCCTGAAACTCTTTCCGGACTATGGAATGTGTGGGACCCATACTAAGTAAGAAAAATACTTTCATGAGGAAAGCTGGAGCCTGACATCACGGCCATAACCCTCAAATATATGACAGTGGTAAATGAAAAACGTAGCCCTTTCATAGCATGTGACCGTAGTATTCGTTCGTCACGTAGGTCTGACGCAACCGTACCTTCATCCGTAGCCTCTCGCAGCTTTCCGTGGTCTAATCGGGCCCTGGTTATTTCCGGATGTGCTACTGACTTCTACCGATTTTGGCCCGGTGTCGACGGTTGTGCTACGATGCTTTACGTTGACCTACGATTGGTGACGGGGAAAAAATTATTTTTGAAAATGTTGAATTGAGCTAACGGGCAAAACGGGCTACGGAAGTGCAATGGTGGGTTCCGGAATGCCACAATCCTGTCTACGGTTTCAATAGGAATAGTCCCCACAAATGAGAACCGTGGCCTTCCGGGACGTCAAACGTTGAAAGTGAGACAGTAGCATTACACATCATCTATGGTTTATCAATCCATCACATATGAGCTTTTCTTCAATAAATCTGAGTCCTGCCTCATATGGAGGCAAGTCATTTGACAGCTATGAACACTCTTGACAGCCTGCATCCATTCCAGGAATGGTTGACAACTAGCTGCAAGGGATAATGGCCAAGGAAACCTGTCCCAATGTGGTTATATGTAGGGCGCGGTTCTACGGGGGGCTTTGGGGGCTCAAGCCCCCCCCCCCCAGAAAAAAAATGTGCTCAAGCCCCCCCCCCCCCCTCCCCAAGAAAAAAAAAACCCGAAGGTGTTGGTATTTTTTACGATGAATATGCGTATTGGCATATCGAACTTACATTAGCGTAGGCCTGCCTCCTTCCACACCCTTAGGTCCACCCAATTTTCCCGCAGGTCACATTTTCTCGCGATAACCAGGTTACGCCTACTCAATGTCATGAAAGTAAATGCTATCCAAGTCCGAGGACAGAGGCGGCGTGTACAGTAGTTAGTGACAACTGCGTCCTTTCCGGCGGACGATCCTGTCCACCGAATTCTGTCTGTACGTGATACAATGGCCGCCTGCCAGGAAGCCTCGTAGCAGTTGGTTAGAGCAGTTTCAGGGTACTAATGGAGAGTAGTTAGTGGGATGGGTCAGGAGCTGTCGAGGAACTGGCAAAGGAAAGCTGGCTACCAGAGTGGGGATATGCAGGCGCGGTTCTACGGGGGGGGGGGGGGTGACTGGAAGCGGCGGGTGGACGCGGCGAGGTGCCTTCCAGGCATGCTGCACCCATGAGGTGAGTGAGTGAGTGGTGACAACTGTCAAGTCGATAACCACGCTTCGCCCCATTTCCGTACTGTGCGTACACACGGTGCACAGTGTTAGTGGTTACAAAGCAGCGTTCTTTACGTCCCGCGTGCATAATTGTTATTACTAGGACAGGTAAGGAAAATATAAGGGACTGAATGGAATCTGGGGCCTAGTTGTATTTGAGAGTTGTAAATCCACGGTTAAAATTTGGAATATTGTCATCGTTTAAGTCTGAATCACATCACATTTTGATCACTGGAAGCGGCGGGTGGACGCGGCGAGGTGCCTTCCAGGCATGTGCCCCCATGAGTGATGAGGGAGTGAGTGGTGACAACTGTCAAGTCGATAACCACGCTTCGCCCCATTTCCGTACTGTGCGTACACACGGTGCGCAGTGTTAGTGGTTACAAAGCAGCGTTCTTTACGTCCCGCGTGCATAATTGTTATTACTAGGACAGGTAAGGAAAATATAAGGGACTGAATTGGAATCTGGGGCCTAGTTGTATTTGTAGAGTTGTCAATCCACGGTTAAAATTTGGAATATTGTCATCGTTTAAGTCTGAATCACATCACATTTTGATCACTGGAAGCGGCGGGTGGACGCGGCGAGGTGCCTTCCAGGCATGTGCCCCCACGAGTGAGTGAGTGAGTGAGTGGTGACAACTGTCAAGTCGAAACCACGCTTCGCCCCATTTCAGTAATGTGCGTACACACGGTGCGCAGTGTTAGTGGTTACAAAGCAGCGTTCTTTACGTCCCCGCGTGCATAATTGTTATTACTAGGACAGGTAAGGAAAATATAAGGGACTGAATTGGAATCTGGGGCCTAGTTGTATTTGAGAGTTGTAAATCCACGGTTAAAATTTGGAATATTGTCATCGTTTAAGTCTGAATCACATCACATTTTGATCACACTGGACATGGTTCCATATACAGAGTTGGGCACGGATGCCGTCTAAATGACCGCCATGGTAGTCAGGTACCGTAGTGTTGTACATATATGTAAAACCTGCCAATCACTTTCAGTCAGATTCTATTCTGTCGTTTCGACCTCTATGATCCACCTCCCTCTGAAGACTAGGTCTAGAGCCGCGCCCGCTGGCTTCAAGCGGCAAGGGCAACTGCTGCAAATCTGGTGACCTGATTGGTTGACAGTTCCTACGAGCATAACAGCTCTGTAAACAAATGTGCATTCGGTCAATGACGAAGGCAAATGTTATATTGCAATAATGCCACGAAACGCCAACAATGACTCTTATATCGCAGTAACCATGTGATATCATATTAGTATATTTCTTACAGAACACTTTTCACGTAATTGAGAAATTTGCATACACAAGATCTATGTTTCAGGCTCGGAACATGCAGGATAGACACTCGTGGAGTGCCGTTTCCGGCAAATCTGGAGAGTTTTTGCAGTGCACAGTCAAAAAATTGATTGTGCGCTCCGCGCCAACCCATGGTGGGTGCTCCGCTTAGATAGTAATCAACCAATTATCCACTCCTGTTTAGCCCACCGGAAGCCTCCCAAAACTGGAACTTCTAGAACTGCGACGGGTTATATATATGTATATTCATGTTCGAAGGCTCAGAGAGACTTCGCAGGAGTACATCCGTAGGGTGCATATTTTCTCCTTCCCTGTCTCCAATAAACACTGATGGCAATAGAGATGGAGCTGGGGATGTTTCATGACCATATTCACTTTGGCAATTTTGTTATGGGCCAAAAGGCAGGGGATCAAGAAGTTAAACCGTAATCCGATAGTCTGAGATTCCTAGAAAACTACAGAACAACCAAAAGTTTGAAAACAAGTGGGTTCTCGAACCTTTCGTCTTGTCTGTTTTTATAGAGCACTGATCATTTACCTCTGGTTGCTGGTCCTCTCATTTTTTATTCCTATCTATGCAGTGAGTGGCGGGGGCTTAGGGTAATTTCCAAAAATGTAATTAGCTCCACAATTACGTGCGATTGGCTCAAAATGGCTTCAGTGTAATGGCATGATATATATGGAGGTCACTTTGATGCAGCTCATTGGACATCCTCTCCCGTCTCCATCTCGGTGTGGTTCTTGAAATTGTTGGTCAGTGCCTGGTGTATCCCATTAATTTGAGGCCTCAGAGACTGTACTTCGTCCTAGTAGAGACTTCCTTCGGCCCCTTCTTTATCCTTCTTTTCCTCACGCAGCTGTAGCACGACTCGCCTCAACTGGAGCAACCAGGTTTGATCTTTGAGGTCTCTTTGGGTCTTCTTTTTCCTGTCAGCCTTTCTGGAGACAATTTTGTTTAGCTTCTCCAATAAGTCTTCGTCAGAAGTTCTCTTGTAAGAGAAGTGGGTCGCATCTCCCCACGGATGTCAGAGTCCAACCGGCCAGTTGACACAGAGGTGTGCAAACATCGACTCCACCAGGGACTTATCACATTTAAACTCGACATCGCATTCTTCCGAGGCAGACAAAACTTTCTGTTTTAATGCCAGGGCTCGAAGCCGGAATGTCCTGTGGTGATTCGCTGGGCCCCTGTGCAATTCCACAAAGTTCCTGGTACAGTTCCGTTGCACCTCTTTCTTGAAGATGAGTACGTAGCTACCGTTTTGTCAGGCTCCAGTCGTCCTCGTCCTTCTAGATAGCATCTCAACTGGAGCTCAGGGGTCATCGTCTTGATTAACCGCTGCCACAATTTTGATTCTGGTTACCCTTTTTGGACTGCCCCTTCTATTGGTATACCAGCGACATGAAACTAAGCTTGTCTTTTTGTCCGGGTTCCCCGATCTGCCCCACGTATTTTCAGTTCTTTTCCGTAGGGAGCAACCGTAACCTGATTCACTGAGAGCCTGCTCCTCGTGGCTGCCTGGGGGCTGGCCCCGAGGTGGTGGGCTCCACCGTCACCCCCACTGGTTCTGGGTTGACATCTTCCGAGTCTCTCTTCCCCTGATTCTCAGTCCGATGCCGTCCTGGCAGGGTCGCCAAAACTGTTACCAGGTTCTGAAAAGGAGAGAGAACCAGACATGTTGTTTAGGTCTTTACACCAGTAACGCTATAAGGTCATGTTAAAGCGTCACTGCGCCCTCTATTAAGAATAAAGTTTTGATGGAGGGGGGGGGGGGGGGTAATTTACATGTCCACTACACCAGGTATATCTGTCATCATCATCATCAACAGTTTGACGTCAGAAGTCCATGCTCGCTAGCATGGGTTAGACGGGAGCACTCCGATGGCAAACTCTCTCCCACTCCAATCTATCCTGGGCTGCGCATGGTCTATACTTTTGAAAGCGAGGTCACTACGAACAACCTCGTCCAAGTCCTCCGAGGCCTACCTAACAGGCAGGGTCGCCAAAACTGTTACCAGGTTCTGAAAAGGAGAGAGAACCAGACATGTTGTTTAGGTCTTTACACCAGTAACGCTATAAGGTCATGTTAAAGCGTCACTGCGCCCTCTATTAAGAATAAAGTTTTGATGGGAGGGGGGGGGTAATTTACATGTCCACTACACCAGGTATATCTGTCATCATCATCATCAACAGTTTGACGTCAGAAGTCCATGCTCGCTAGCATGGTTAGACGGGAGCACTCCGATGGCAAACTCTCTCCCACTCCAATCTATCCTGGGCTTGCGCACGGTCTATACCTTTGACATCGAGGTCACTACGAACAACCTCGTCCAAGTCCTCCGAGGCCTACCTATCCTACGACTACCAGTAACCTCTTAACCGAGTTAGCATGTAGGAGAAGCATTTTGCACACATTATGCCTCTTAATATTGACCTGAACCTAATATTCAACGATGTCCCATAGGTCAATGGACATTGTTTCCTAGTTTGGTCAACATCAGTCAGGAGAAACATCGGAATTCTCAAAGACTGATAGACAGACTTGATAGATGGATGAAATGGTGGGCTTTTTGCATAGGTACGATCCCTGACCCTGACGAGAATGCGCCAACCGCCATAGTTATCTTGCCCAGATTGTTGCTGAGCAAACAAGGATACACCACATCTCACTTTTTTTATCAGATGAAATTATGCAAATTGGGACCAACTTATGACCTCCGGATGACCCTGGCTTTATTTAACCACAGAAAAATTCTCTCTGTCCCACTTCCCGACATGTTCAGGATTTCAGATCAAGTCATCTAGGGGTCCATTTTGCTATTCAGTTCAAACAGTCCGACAAGACCCAAATATAATTGGATACCACGAAATTAAGTCAGTATTATCACCAACCAATGGAACATATGAAATGTTCCAGATTTGCGTCAAAGGTCAATGTTGTCATTTGGTTTAGAAAGTCTGGCGCTGTCTTTTCTACCGTATAGACTCATGAACTCTACTTCCCCGTACTATTGTTGACGGATGATACTTATGAGATGGTTCAGGACTCATGCAAGGTTATTTTGGGTCAGTTTTGTGTGTATTGTTGGACGGTCAAGCTGTTCCCTGCAGGTTATATTTGGAGACCTGCCTGCCTTCCTGGAATAGGGGGAGCAGGAAGCCGCAAAGTGGATCACAACGGTGCACGCGCACCCAATCGCAGTACTTTGCGAGTTGGACCGTAAGTCGCAAGCGTGGCGTGGGATAGCTACCACGGCGGCCGTAGCGAGCGGGGGTGGTGGGGGTGATCACCCCCCCCCCCCAATAATTCGTGGCCGTCGGCAAATTTTTCGTTTCTTCATGCAGAAGGCAAAGGAAAGAAAGATAGAGAGAGGGAAAAAAGAGGAGAGGAGGAAATAAGGAAATGGGGGAAGGGAAAGGACAAGGGAAGTACGGAGTGACGGAAGCAGGGACTTGAAAGAGGAAGAAAGAAAAAACGGAAGCCAGACTTTATTCATCGGCTTATTTCCGACTTTGGCGCTCCTCAATTGGCCGCATTCACGCGGCAAGAGAAGGCACGCCGGCAACATATATTGTGACGGCCCGTCGCCGTCGGTGAATTGGACGAGTGCCGAGTCTGTGGGCAATTCGCAAAAGGGTGGCATAAAGGCGTTACGTTTGACATTTCATTTTCCAGAGACTACAGTTTTTTGAAAGTTTTCGTTTCTGGTCCTGGAAGCTACATAAAAAATTCAAGCCATTTTGCTAAAATCAATTAATAAAGAATTTCTCAGATGAAACAATGAAACAGCGTTTTTAGGCGGGGAATCAAGCGAACGGCATAGCTTATGTGAAGGGAGAGATAGAGGGGAGACCCCCCCCACCCAGTTCTTTTAGATAAAAAATCAGGCAGGAAGGAAACTACCAACGTTGGGCCACAGGATAATTATAAAAATCTGGGTTAGAGATACTTCTAAGCCCACTACGTGGAAAGAAGAAGTACTAAATGGCAGAAACTTGCCGATTCAATTGCACCTTGAAGTGTCCAAAATTTTTATGCGCTTCGCGCGCAGTTGTCATTGATGGTCTGCCCATTAACTCACGAGCTAGCTGCAGTAAATCAGGCATTGTTAGGAATCGGGCCAAAAAAACAATGGCATCCAAATTGAAAGGGTCCCGCGTTACGTGGTGGCGGGCTGATGATTACTGTGAACGCCCAATTTACTGAAGATATTGCACCAGATTGCATCTGAGGACGTGTCAATATTCAAAATTTCCCAAATGGGAGGGGGACTGCCCCTCCCCTTAGACCCCTCGCCCATATCAGCACTATTGCCAGATCGATCGGCAAAACATAACCTCTACACCCCCCAATCATCAGCCCTTTCGCTACGCCCCTGACCACGGCCAACACTAGCAGGAGAGTCGCGCTGCTGCGGCGGAGCAAGGAGATCACGCCCCTGATCTGGCTGAGCAGCGGTGAACGCATCGCATAAGGCCCCCCGTCCCAGTCAGGGAGTCCGTAAGAGTTCGAAAAGACAAAAATCACTAGCCCAACCCCCTTGTGTCAAACCTGTTTTTTTCGGGGGGAGGGGGGGAATTTAGCTCAGAAGAAAAAAAAAACCATGTGGAGAGCATTGTTTATGCCTACATAACATCATCAACAGGCGCAATGAGCATTTTGCCAATTCGTTCAAAATGACGTCTTATCCGCATGCAGGCTGCCAAGAAAAAAACGATGGTAGACTTTGTCGTACAGAACGTTCACCCTCCCCAACAGAATAGTAGCCTATTCGCGGGGCTCTCAAAGATATTCATGGACTGTGTAGCTTTAGACATTATGTCACACGATTGTATACAGTTAGCAGGAACTCAGGAGATAAGAGGAAGGATTGCAAACATAAAACAAGGAAATCGCGGAAAAATAAGGTAAAAGAGAAAACGCGCTGAAAAAACCCCCAGGAATATCCACTAAAGAAAGTTGCAAATAGTGATTGTCGGTTGCAACGGGCCCTCGTCGGGGTGTGTAAAACTTTTGAATGGGAAAATTTCTAACGCGGCGGGGGGGGGGGGGGGGCGGGATAACATGGGTTACGGTCATCTAGAATAGACTAACTGGACGTTACTGGAGCGGATCTGAACGGTCCCTGAAAAGTAATAAGATTTATCAAGATCCCAACAATGGGGGGGGGGGGGGCAATCACCAGATTCCGAGCAGCAAATGCATTAATTAAGGACACTGGTGAAAATTTTGGACGAAGTGCGTGTTTTAGGAGTGCTAAAATGCATTCAATTTTCTCCAAGTGGGGGAGAGCGGGTTGGTGGACATAAGGCCTCGTACGAGCGAGGGCAGTGGGAGGATAGAGGGAAGACTGCCGCCCAGTTTTTTCTGAGATGATAAATTGGGAAAAAAAAAAAAGTGAAAAATTGGGCAGCGAAATGGAAAAAGTGGAAAAAACAGAAATGGGCCGAATCTTCTGCTGACTTGTCCGAATTTCCGCTAAACGCCCCACCAAAACATGCAAACGTTTTCCGTACGCTCTGCGCGCGGACTTAAAAAAAACGGGGCAAATTTTTGGCGCCCTAATCGGAATGGTCCGTATGCATGGGCGTCGCAACGGGGGGGACGGGGGGGGGGAAATGCTCCCCCCCCCACTTTTAAAAGTGGGGGGGGAATTCATATAGTTTGCTCCCCCCCCCCCACTTTTCCGCCGTAATAAAAAATAATAGGCACATCCCCGATTGTGTATCACTCTAAACTGGATTGTCAAGTTTGTTCTAACCAAACAATAATCACGGTGGAATTGTCTTCAAGTCACTAATTCACCAGGTGCGGACCCCAGGTAAAGGTCTGGACCCGACTAGAGCCGAAGTCGAATGATGGAATAACCCATGTTTCATACAGAGTTCTCGAATTTTGAATCAATATAGCTAAAAAGTGCATATTTTTTCAATGTTTCGCGCGCAATGTCGTTTTCTTCCAGACGTTGTAGGCTAAATATGCGATGTAAGCTTCGAATCATTTTGTCACTCCACTTCACTTCACTAAGTTCAGAAGCTTCGGGCATACTGCCCCCCCCCCCCATTTTGTCTGAGATGAAAATTCAGGCGAAAATTTTGGAAAATTTGGAAGGAAAAGGCAAAGTGAAAAAATGCATTGAATTTTTTGCAGACTTGTTCAAAATAAATGCACGGAGGAGAGGACAGGCATTTTTTTTTCGGTCGCGCTTCGCGCGCGCTGGTAGTTTCCCCCTGACTGACTTGTCAATCGAGGTGGTAACAAAGTTTCTGGGGTTGGTCCCGTACGCCTGTGGCTTTTCCTTCGATCCCACCAGGATTTCCCACGCAAACAAAGCCAGATTAGATGAGGGTATTAAAAAACCACCATGTGTGATATTCCGTTAATCTTATGTATGCACAATGCAACTTTCTTGTCTGGCTTTATCAAATCACACATGTAGATTGAGTGCTAGTGAGCCTGGCAAAGTTGCGTTTCCCGTCGATCTGGAGGGTATGACAAATTTGAAATTTTTGGCCTACGCTTCGCGCCAACCCATGGTGGCGCTCCGCCTTAGAATGTTAGATGGTCATTTCCATTCGGTGTCCCCCCCCCACTTTTCATAAACGCTCCGACGCCCCTGACCGTATGCACTAGTTGGCAGTCCGCTGTTAGGAACGATTAAAAACCAACTTCAAAAGAAGAGCTATACTTATGGCCTGCCGGGAATTTGGCAGAAAAAAATCACAAGAATCCTGATTGAGTAGCAAGTGCATCTAAGAAACGTGAGAAAAATTATTGGCCTGGAACGAGTGAGTGCGATAATGTATCGATTGTGCATTTCAGCCACCTGGAATGCACAAATTATCTAAAGTGGGGAAGAGGGGCTTGGCGATCCTCGAAAGGTGGGATTTAGACTGGACTAAATCTCATGCTCTCCATTCGATGGGGCAGAGAAAAAAAGATTAGATTCGATCAGGGCCAGGGGCAATCGACATTATAAGACATGTGGAAAATGCACATAATTCTGGACATGAATAAAGTGAGTGTTTTGGAGTGGCTTTCGCACCGCTACAGAAAAGGTTCAAAAGAAAAAAAAAATCAAGGGGGAGGGGGACACCCCACGCAAAATTACGTGTCCGACGCCACTGGCGTAGAATTGGCAGCCTAGATGTGTTGTAATCCGATAACCTCAGTAGCTGGTGAAGTGCTGTGAAGCGTGCTGGATGTTTCTAGAACTCAGCCAGAGGCGTACGCACGGGGTCAAAACCCCCATCCCCATGATCCAGTGATCAATAATTTTTGAAACAAAAACAAAAACTGGGTTCTGGAGTGTTATTTAGTCAAATATTGGCAGTCAAGCAGGTGTCTAGGGGCCCGTAATCGTATTTATTTGTCATTTTGAGGCGCACTTACATAATACTTGAATTTGGTGTCTAATAATAGCTTTCTTATGGAGTACAGGAACCCTATTGTTTTTAATTCGGGTTGGGGATGAATTTGGGTCAAAAATAGAAAATGTGGTGATAGTTGCATCTTTGGGGTGGCCAGTTTGGCTTTAAACAGTGAAAACAAGTCGATAACCTCGACCCTACCTGAATGGTTGAAGCTCATCTTGATATTTGTGTTCCCCACTATGGTACACGAACCCTATTGTGTTGGGGTCAGGTCAGAGTCAGCTAGGCGCGTACCGAGAGAGTCTGTCGTGGGGGGGGGGAATGAGGTCGGAACCCAAGGGGAGTGCTCCCTCATTAATGGCCTCACCCTCCCTATTGCAAATAATACAATTTATGGGCCCCTAGATGCCTGCTGCTGCACTATTGGGCTAACTACAGCTGTACGTAAAACCTCCACTGAACTGAAAAAAAATCAGTTTTTGTTTTGAAACTAGGTCACTTGGGTCATGGGGGGGGGGGCTTCTGAACCCCCAACCCCTACCCCCTGGGGTACGCCACTGGAGTCATCTGAGGTCACCGGAGGTCCAAGTTTAGAAACCTTGTGAACACGATAAAGTCCAGAATGGTTGGTCATTGAGATGTTTGGTGTCTAACTCATGGGGGAGTGCATGGCCCCTATTGTTTTTTTGGTCAGGGGTTGCGGGTGAATTTTGGGGTCAAAAATAGGAAATTTGTGAAAATCGCTATTTTGCTAATTTTGGCTTGGAAACGGGATAACTCGAGCCCACCTGGGAGTATGAAGCTCATACTTGGTATGTGGTTCCCCATGACGAGTACATGCACCAGATTGTTCTGGGTCAGTCAATGGTGCATCAGGTCACAGGTCAAAGTTTAAAAATTCTCGTAACACCATCAGTCCAGGATGGATTGTCTGATCAAGGTTGATCTGGTGTGTACCTTTTCATTGGGACTACATGACCTCTATTACTCTTGGTGTAAATTCGGCAAATTCAGCTAAGCACATAACCAGATGATAAGCTCATAGTTGGTACTTTATCCCCATATACCTTGTACCTTGTAGTTACCTTTTAGTTTCCACCCCTCCGAAAGTCCGCTTAGGGATATACTGGGAGGTCTTGACTTCTAGGAGAGAGCAGAGGCTAATTTTTAGTGGATTCGCCTATAGTTGGTCGCAGTCCATTAGTCGGTCTCCGAAATAACTGTATAGATTTGGTATTAATAGTGTCTTCTTGAAGGGCATCAAGGTTAAGTGATTCGATGAAGAATGACTGTAGGTGTTGGGTGGATGAATGATGGGAGACCTCAAATTGTCGGAATTGACGTCTGTTCTGATCATCTAGTTTAGTATACCTATCCAAGGTCGATGTCAGCCCTCTATGGCTTAATTTCTGGAACATTGCTATCCTGGTTTTGTCGTCTCTCCTCAAACCGATTTCCAGTTTAAGTTGGCCAATATTTCGGTACCAGATGAATGTGTAATCGTAGTTTCCACTAACAAATCTTGCAGCACGCCACTGGACTTTCTGGAGAGTGTCCCCTCGGTTGGTTTTTGTACTAGGGTTCCATGCTGAGGAGGCATATTCAAGGTGTTGTTGGACAAGTGTTTACATAGAGATTTTCTTTCACTTTCCGTGAGCAATTGCAGAAGTTCCTCTGAATGAAATTCAATACATATAATTGTCAATGAAAACCCTATTGGTAGGTCGGGAGGCCACCTGAGGTCCAGGTCAAGGTCAGAAAATCCTGTATTTTTGTAAACCTAAAAAGTATGGTACCTGTGTAAGACAGCTGAGAAAGAGTGGTATTTTCAAATCAGTGTGTAGTTTTCTTATCGAGGGTACAAGAACCCGGTTGGTTGGGGGAGGAATGGGAAAATTGGTCAGGCCGTTATGTGCAGGGCCCTTTTTTTCAATTAATGAGTTGTATAATCCCCCTTCCTTGTGTCTGGTTAGGTACGTTGTCAGAAAACGTCAAGGAATCACTAAGCCTTTTGGCTTATGGTAGTTTCCCAGCCGGCCAGCGCGCAGCACCGTCGCTCGGTGGTAACGCGGTGGGTGGTAAAACGTCAGGTATGTCAGACTTCAGAAGTTGTTTTTTCTTTGAAAGCAGCATAATTCTCCAAGATCTCCAGATATTCAATCCTACAATCAACCATCACCATTATTAAGGTATATTCAGATGAATCACTCAATTCAATGCTTCGACGTCCATTTTATCACCCTAACTTGACAGTAACTGACACGCTAAACTTAGTATGTAGTTCAACGCTTGTACCAGTTGCGCTACTGTATGTATCTCCGCCTGGTGTTCAGCGTCATCAAGCATCACTGTGTTGTGATAACCGACTCAGCTTCAGGCTTTCAAATTTGAAAATCAAACTTCAAGGGTGAGTACAGAACGGCTCCTTTGGGAAGTGCCTATGCGCTGGGTGGTTTTAACTTTTCATGGTTGAAACAAACAGCATCAATTTTAGTTTGTCACTAGCCCTATTCATGGATTCGCAGTTACGTCGTGGATAATGTTATTCGTACACCACCTGTAAGGCTTATCCTAAGTCCTTTGCAGTCGAATTACTCACTTTTGTACTGTGCGTGTGGCAATTTTTCTGCACGGGTACAAAGTATTCATAAAACTATTTCAGCTACCATGCCGACTGGAAGACAACGATACATGAATCTCCCGAAAAGCTTGATACGCGATGTCAAGAAAGATTGTCCAATTGACTTTGTACAGGGTTTACCTCTCGTTACACATCGGTGACGTCAGGGGTGTGGTATGGCGCCTATTTGTGATCGGAGGCATTTTGCGCGATATCGTGATCAAGTGATAGTAGTATATGGCTATGCTAGGCCCTATTGTTATTACTAATAATAGACTGTAAGATTTTTTATTCACTGTCAAGCGCTGGCGTTTTTGGCGACTGTTAGTGTTAGCTAATTAATTGAGTCATTAGTCATCAATTAAGGGACCCGATTGGCTGACGAGTCATTCATGTGACACCCTTCCATCATCCAACAGTAACAGTCCTAAGAGACTGACAGGCCACGCCCACTGCTAGCACTGATTTTGTATAAAAAATTACATCCCCCTTGACAACACAGCTAATTACTGATCACATGACCCTTCTGCATTCGAGTCGTCGTGCAAAATTATCTGTCACTAACAGTCGACAAAACGCACCCAAGGTGGAGTGGGGTAAAAGACTCGATTTAGGCAGAGAGAGATATAGCGCTTGAGCTTGAAGGTGAGTGACAGGTTTTCCAGTTGCCTCATGACTTTCAGGGGTTTGTGCACGCGATTGGCCGAGGGCAGTCGTATGGACGCTCGTTATATATTGACAGCCACTCACTGCTAGGGGGCTGAGTTGCCACTCCACACCACACTCTCCCTCACTAAAATTGAAGAAGAGGGACAGAAATACAAAATACATTACAAGTGTGGCTACCTCCCTACACAGGGGGACCACAACCTTTGAACTTGGACACAATGTTTATTGACCCATGGGAAATCTTTTACCTCTCCAGTCACCCAAATACATTTTGATATTTGCTCTCATAGATAGATGCTTCTCCACGGATTAGGTTGGATTCATGGATTTTTGTGAGTTGTTGTGTGTGGACTAGGGCTAGAGTGATCTCAAATTTACAGTCAAAGGTCATTAAAGGGGCATAATGAGCTATTATGTGAAAAAGCTGTGGGAATCTGCTAAATGTGTCATCTTCTATGTACCGCTTAAGTTGGATTTTCATGATAATTGGTCAGTGTTCGGAGATTCGAGGTCAAAGGCCATTGGAAGGGGCATCTGGAGCTATTATGTCAAAAACCATGGACATTTCCTGGATGCTATCTTATAGATTAAGTTAGATTCCTGATAATTGGTCAGTGTTATCATGCTACCCAAGAAGTGTTCAGAGATTTAAAGTCAAAGGTCATTGGAATAGGCATAGTGGACAAATATGTAACATCGTCTTCTTCTACAGATAAGTGGATTTTTGTGTTAGTTTGTCACTGTTATCATGAACCTTGGTGGGTATTTATGAGGGTTTCTGATTTGAGGTCAAAGATTGTTCAAGGGGCATAAGAAGCTGTCTTCCTTTTTTTTGTCTCTTATAATCGAACAACTAGAAATTGAGCTCTGAAAACATTGAATGGGGTTTTTTTGTCTCGCCTGAACTTTGTTCAAGGAGATTCATAGTGATCACTTTGTTTGTGTGTGGTGGTCCCTGTCTGTCTGTCTGTCCGTATATATGTGCAGTTCAGTATCTCCTGAACCGTGAAAACCGTCATGCTGAAACCTTTTTGTGGAGGTTTGTGGTGAATAGTTTTTGATGTGCATCCACCTTTCCATCCAAAGACCATACTGATTTGCATACATTTGCATACATTTGCATACATTTGCATATTTAATGAAAATGGCCTAAAAGCTTGTGTACAATCTCTTGATCGGTAGATGCATTGGTGATGCAGTTCAGACTGTCTAACCACTAGGCAGTGTGCACAACTGATTATATATTTGGCATGATATATGCTATTAAGTATTTAATTATTTGCATAATTTCTGTGATTTCAAAAGTTTGTTGGTTTGACGAAAACGACGGTGGAGAGGTTTATCTATAGTCTTACCCGTTTTTTTCTAGTAGGGACGAGGGTCGCCAAAGGTCATATAAAGGTCAATTAATTTGCATTTAACTAGTCCAATTTGCATATTTATGCAGATTTTATGTTGGTTGAATCCCCATGGAACTTGATGAAGATGGTACACCTTCAATCCCGATAATTTTGACAACAGTGTCCCGGTCACTGAAGGTCATTTAATGTGAATAATTTGAAGTTTTGTTAAAAGGCCAATAACTATTGAAAATGAGAGCAGTTAGGGTGCTCTTGGAGATTTGTCATGGTAATTCGTGGGTTTAGTGCTCAACAACCTCTCATACGACGTTCAAAAGGTCAAATGACAAGTCTTAAGAAAATTTACTTATTTTAGGAGTTACAGGCAAAGAAATAAAAACAGTCATTTTTTGGATATGTGATAGAGCTCGTGTGCTTACATGCGAAAGCCACTCCCGCTTCGATCTGACACCTGGTCAAGAGTTACAGGAGGCCTAAAGGTTGATTTTGATACCTTTTGGGCAATAGCATAGGGCGTGTGTATCTATTACTAATGCTTTTTGGGCTTGGCGATCACCTCGAGGCAAGATTTTACGAGCGATGAAATCGCTTGTATTGTGTCGCTTAAGTGCGATGGTTATCATTTCTGTATCTTGCCGCAGTCGCTTTGGCGATTCCATCCTGTAAACGGTGTAAATGTTTTTCTTTATCTCCACAAGGACATTCCTTGACGGGGATGAAATTGTTCCATTTCACTTAAATGTAAAATCAATTTGATCTAAGAATATTCTTGGTCCCTTTCTTGCTACACATGACAACATTGTGGGCAAAGCGACGTAGACTTTATATAACCTTCCAGCTTCTTTGCCCATAAGTAAATCTAAGAAGCCGGATCGGAGGCCATTACCTTTTTTTTAACTGCAACCCACGTGCTGCCTCTGATTTGATTTTTACGAGCGATGAAATCGCTTGCTATTTACTCTGTCTGTGAATTTGTAGTCTTGTAACAATTTAATTCTATAGTCTCTCGTTACAATATGTTTTCGATCAACATTTACAAACGAAAATGAGAATTAATCAAAGAATGATGCATTTGAAGCCTAAAATTAACCGAAGCCACTGTTTCAGCTATGCGCAGGCGTATTGCGGCTTGTTTGGTATCGCCGCAGACGTTCAGAAAAATATGAATCCTCCAAATGGGCAATGTTCTCCCCTCAAATAAAAAAGAATATCCATTAACGTTATGCCAAAACTGGTTGGAGGTTGTTCTACAATCCAAATCAGACCAATAGAGTAATTTTCCAGCAGGGACATGGCCGTTTCCCGTAATTTAGTGAAAGAGAGAATGTCCGATTGCGCAATCAACGTTGACGCCGCGCCGCCCACAAGTACCGCCATGATTCAGCTCGACAGCGAGCAGAACTAAGTCGCACAGGCGTTTGTTTAGGCAAATCACCGATTGGTTAAAGGGTCATCCGGCACATTGAGTAAATGAGGGCTGTACAAGGTGAACTAAAGTCAAACGCCTGTTTCAACAGGCTAGTACAACTGTTGCCTAATAGGTTACCAACTTGCACAATAAATGACATGCAGCGATTCGGTTTGTAAGCCAACAGAAGGCCTACTTAAACCAACAATGACTCTCACTTACGTGGTCATTTCCCGTAGTGTAGTGGTACACTTCTCGAGTGCTGACATTCGCGTCCCGGGTTCGAGAACCCCGCCGAACATGATTTTTTTTTTTATAGCTTTTTTAGGATTTTTTATTGCAGTTCAGCTCCGTGGTCTAATTATTACCAGAACATTTTAAAATCTTTTTAATGTGAGGAAATGTTGACCTAGTACGCGCGCGTATGTGTTTGACCTCTACAGCGGTTTGCGTGTCTGCACAATGACCTGTCACGTTTGACCTTAGGCACGCCCCTCCAAATTCGCTGCTTGGTTCCAAATCTCAAATTCTTTGTTCTTAAATCACAAATTCAATTTGCATTTTCTCAGAGATGGAAAGAGCTTCAACAGAAATTCAAAGTGTGTGCTAGAGAACACAAATGAAACTTCTTTCTCACTTGAAATAGCGCAAAAGTCATACATATCACCAATCCTTATGACTTCAGGGTCCTTATGATTAAAGGTCACCTCACCTCAAAGTCGAAACTTTTCAATGCACACGGCATTAATCATGTGACACCCTTCCAAAATCGACTATCCCTTATACGTTCACTATTTCATCGGAGGATGAGTGCGTTAGCTTCTGGTTCATGAAAGCAGTCATGTCACACGGGTCATCAAGGTAAAAAAACTGCCAAATATCAAATACCATTTTCTGAAACAATTTCTAGTGGACGTATGCGATATGGGCTGAAATTGGGACATAATGCATATCATCAAGGGTAACATTTTTCATAAAAACTGTTAGTCATCAAAGGTCATTCAAGGTCACTATAGATGAACAACTGCCAAATAATAGCAGTCTCTGCTTTTGTAGGGCTGAGATGTTGAGGCATAGTGTCATAAAAGATAGTTTTGAAAGCTAATTATCAAGATGTTTCTTGAATCCTAATAATTATTTTATATTAATAAAAGATTTCTCTCATCCCTCTAACTGAGCCGAGAGGGAACACTTTGTCAGTGGCTCAGTCCTGTAACCTTTTTTCTGGCCCCCTCTGACAATAAATTATCTGGTCAGAAGATTTGTTTACATAAGCGCCCCAGACCTGGTAGACTACTTTATTGAGGGACAGTCTTGAAAGTTTCATAAACAGAGAACAGTTTGTCCCTGATGGCGAAGGACTCCTGGGAGTAATATACTGTTTGGGCTGTGGGGTTTGAATAACTTGACAATACAACTCAGAACTGAAGCAAGGCCAATGATGCTTGATGTGTGGTTCTCCCCCCCCCCCCACCCCCCATGCTGTGGTGTGGTGATGTTACATGGCAGAGTAGTATTGCGTAATTGGTTGAAAGGAGCAGTTTGCCCTCCAGAAAGTATCCTACATTGATCAGGTGCTTTATTTTCTATTGGGAAATTAGTATTGGAAGGCTGAATCAGCTGAAAAGACATTGGCAGGGAAACGGTTTGTGGTCGAGTATTACTAAAGGGCTTGGTTTATATATTAGCTGAGGAACCTATTAATAACTGTATTGATCCAATATTTTCAATATCGTTGCGGTCAAGAAATATCATGTGGTGTGTATAAACAGATGGGGGTAATGTGACATATTGAATATATGAGTGGATTATGACCAAGTAGGGGGTATAGTTTCAAGACTTGTAATGTAGCATGAAACCTAATGGGTATAAGTTTACCTTTTTGCTCGAACTTTTTATATGGATTCAGGGTGACTGGAGGTCCATTAAAGTCTATTGGCATAGTTAGGGCCTAATTCCACAGTTTGCCAAATTTTTATGAAATTGTGGGTATGTGGCCTAGCCCTCGACATTTTTATTTTAATATAGAAATAGGCCCCTGGAGGGCATAGTGTGTTTAATTTGCATAATTTAATTGTCTTCGATTTTCAAAAAGCTTTTGATATTAGTCAGGTTTGCCTTTAATGCCAATTCCCATATAACTTTAACATAGATTTGGGTCACTGGGGGTTATGTGATGGGTTTAATTTGCTTCATTCGAGCAAATTCTCACGTGGTTGGATTCCCATGGAAATATTAGTGCAGTACACTATTGCTCCTGAGTTATTTCGAGTTAGAAAATGGTCTCTGGAAAGCAAGTATATTTTGTGTCTAATTTGCATAATTGGGCAAATTTTGTCACATTTCATTTTTAAACTAATACTCATTTGGTAGACATGGTCAACAGTTAGTCCTTATGAATTTGAATTGGTCAATGAGTAGTATTAGCGGTTATGGTAAATGCTCATACCAAAATCTCAAAGCAACACGTGGAATGACCTCGAAATGTTGCATGGTGTCTGATAGAAGGAAAACCATGATCGCGCAACCTGGCAAGACACTTGGGACGATCGCCTTGTTTTCATATGTTCGCTAGATTGCCCATATGCTCCAGTTCATTTTTTGGGCACAATGTGCTTTAGTTCCAGTGAAGTGATGTTCTAATTCAGCCCATGCGGCACAAGTGGCGTCTTTGTGCAGGGCGTGCAGGATATTAGAAATGAATACAGTAAAAAACTGCAAAAAAAATACCAAAGAAGAACTTGTCTCCTACCATGGGATCTGTGGGCCAAAAAGATGGAAAGTTACATCAGAGAATGTTCCTTGGCAATGCCTCAGTGAGGAAAAGTGTTTTGATGGACACTTCTGGTCAGTTACAGACCTATAACACAATCTTGTGCCATTCAATTGACAACAGCCATACAATAAAGATCTTGTGCAATGTGTAATTTAAAAAAGTTGGAGGCCATCTAGCTTACAAGGTGTGGCGATGCAAGGGTTTATGTACTGTGATCTCAACATTCTTCTTATCTTGCAGATGGATCTGAACATCTCCGTGAAAGTGCTCAGCAACCAGGCACCTTACTTCTGGTCTGGATGAATGGAACGACAGGAATGACTGCGTAGAGGGATTCCTGGTAACCTGCCCCTGCCAAGGGTATTGCATCGGTGAGCCTGCGTTGATGAAAAGAACACCTGCCACTGCACGGGTCAGAGAGCTATCAAAAGCACTGGAGCTGGCAGAAGAAATAGTGATAGACACCCTGGTCGGATCGCCCAGGAGCCGTCTGTACGGACGGGGATGCAAGACTTGGGAGGAAGAACGTCAGACGAATGATGGGGGAGAATGAGAAGAGAAAAACAGAGAAGGAAAAAGAGGGAAAAGAAAAAAAAGTTTAAAGATAGTACAGGCAACTGACAGGCGATGGGATGAGAACCTCTACTAAAAAGACAAAATGGAAGGAACATGGGATCATATGAAAATGATTTCGGGAAAGGGAAAGTCCATGAAAACAGGGGCAGTGTTGATCAATTTAGCTGGGGATCTCCCCCCCAATGGCCGGGGTTCCGTAGAGGACAGGGTGCAGCATCGGGCAACACACACAAATCTGCCCCACTGAAAGGGATGAAAGATTGAGACTGCCAGAAATTGTCATATGGAAAACCTCCTGAGAAAAAGCCAGAGGTGTGGAAGAGCACAGATGAGATCATATTGCCGGCTTTGTTCATGGTGGTATTGGACCAAGGGGCACAGGGACTACGTAACATTGAAAGGAGCTCCCAAATAGCGGTTCAACGAAGTGTTGTCTTATTTCAAACTGAGGCAGGCGCCATGGAAGAACAGCTCCAACGCGAAGGGGGCTCAGATAGGACTGTCGTACCACAATACCAAGGATATGGTGGTCACTGTGCAGATGCCTGACGATGGCCAGTGGCCTCCATAGGAGATATTCCTAAAAACATCACTGCTATGATCAAAGAGGAGAGGTTTTCTCTCCTCACATTATGGCGAAGAAAATGGTTGATCGATCCTTTAAACAGTATTCTCTGCCGATGAACATGCATAGGCGCAAGGCTGCATCATCCTCCTGGAAAACATTGTTCCTGTATAGAGGGTCCTCTAACCATACCTCACTTTGATTACTGCTGAGGACAGCCCTGGTGGTGCCCTCCTTGACAGGGAAATTAACATTTGATCCAGGACACGGTGGCCTGGTATCCCTAACAGCCTGTATGCCAAGGACCTGTCAAACCCAGTAAAGGTAGATGAATGGGAACGCCTGCAGCAATTCAACAATGACAAGTTCCTTGCAAAGTCCAAAAAAGAAACGGCAGAGTTTGTCCGGTTTGTCCTTTGTGAATTGTGTGGTGCTTGCCCTCTGCTCCAAGACGTACCAGAAACATCTGGAAAAAACCCAGCACCCCCACGGGGCGGTGGTAAGAGAAAGCCCAAGTTGCCGAAGATCTGGGGAAGAAGTTCAATGTATGCAGCTCACAGTCAGCAGACCTGAGCTGATCCACCAGAAGGTACGGTACAGTGCCAGTTCTGCCCAAAAGCTTCTCGCAATCCAATGCTTGTAGGGTGAGTAGTTAATGTTCAGCCACCACAATCACTGTAGGCAGGGGGTCTGGGTCGGGGGGAAGAGGGACGGGTGTTGCAGCGTTTTGCAACCACTTGTTGAAATTGTGAGGGTCCAAAACAGTAATGATTTAAATTTGGTGTGGGGGGAGGAAATGTAGGTCCGAATTCGTTGGATGGGGAATCGCGAATTCTGTATTTTTAAAGCGGAAGGGGAAGGAAAGCATGATTCTGCTTGGAAAGAAAAAAAAAACCTTAAAGTTAGCGATAATCCTTGAAAAATGCACAAATATCACAATAAATTCAAAATGGCAATCACGCAAGCCACATCGTTGCTGCTGTAATCCTTTATCATCCATAATTCCATGTTGAAATTCAACGAAAACATTGTTTTCATTTTTCCGAATCTCGAAAAGCTACGCACGTTGTGATATGCAGTGCCGTGAGTGCAAGCCACTAGCATCGGCATTCGGCCATGTACTGCAGTCAGCTACGTTAACTCATAACACCAGGGGCTTGTCATTATTACATGTACGAATTTTGCATCTATTGCCGAAAACTGTGGCCGAAAAGTTGTTGCGCAATGCACAGATAACTGCTGCCATGAGATCAAGAACATTCTATTGTTAATGTAACGTTTACATGTTATAAAGTTTTGATTATTACTGTCCATTTCTAACTATACCGAATCACATCATGTGTATTGCAAGGGCACGAGTGGCATCATCTGTAGATTCCCCCCGAAGGAACCGAACATGTGAGAAATGCCACAGTTCTACTGTACATCGTTGCATCAGGGATTAGATAACGTTAGTGTGTGGCCATACGCTCAATAACCAAGCCATTTTTAAAAGCAGAATAAAGCGAATTTGGTTCTTAAAAAGCAGAACAAAGCAGAATTGACTTTTAAAAGCAGAAATTCTTGACACTAGAGAAATGTATGGACCCCTCCCCACCAGCCCTCAGTGGTTAAGACCTGTCAGGTAAGAAGTGACTGAAGGCCAGGTTTGCCCGAAGTCTTCCTCGCAGTCTGATGCTTGTAGGGTATGTTGATGTCATTCACCACAATTGCTGTAGGCCGGAGGTGGGGGCTGGGAAAAAGGGTGTTGCAGCATGCAAGAGTGCAACTGCTGACCCCCATTGGTAGTGCCCTGTCAGGTAAGAGGTGACTGTAGGTTCAGACCTGTTATCCTGCATTTATTCTGATGCGTATGGGATAACTCTTAGTCTTACTTGTATCTTGCTGAACAAAAGTGAGAGCGGTAGAGTTGATCTCCACTGCTTGTTCTGCAGGAGTGGCTATAGTGGTTTTATTAAATGGGACACCGCCCTCCCAGTTTACCATGGCGATCAATATGCTACAACTTTGAGCAAAAAATGCAAATTATTCAGTTGAAATGACACATTTTCATTTATGGCACTAGGGTGGCCTCACTAAGGGTTGATAACCCAAGAACCATGCAGAAGCTCAATCTTGAACAAGAGCATATGTGATGCAAATCCAGATGACTCCACCATTGAAAGAGACAAAGACTGAAATTTACTCCTTGAGAAGACCAACAGAACAGAGACTGAATCATAAGATGAGATGGAGTATAGAGATGCCACTGCAGGAAGCAGATCAAGAGTGCATGATCTGGCCATCTAAACATTGGGAGAGACACAAAGTGAACACTGGTATTAAATCCTTGTAAGCCTTTGCAAGGATATAGAATGATTCATACTGAAGAGGACAAAAATCTGGAAAACCCATTTCCGTAGGACATTGTTGCATAGTTATCAACCTAAAAAATTGAAGAATTGTGTAAATCGCACATTATCACGCAACATACGCTACAAAAAGTGACATCCCAGTAGTACAAAATCTGATTGTTAATTTCTCCTTGGAGAGACAATCGGTTTTGAGAAGCTCAACTCGCAACTTCAAAGTACAATATCGTCCCATAGGATGTTGTATCAAGAAGAGGTCCAGGCCAATGGATTCAGTTCACCTTCTCCTATTCTAAGACCATTTATATATGACTCTTGAAATCCCTTTAAGATCCATGAGAAGACCCACCAGGGTGAAAGCTCAGATGGCAGAGTGGCACTCCTGGAACAGAGGCTGAATCCTTGGGTAAAGTGTCTCGAGTGTGGGAAGCAGGTCCGTCAGAGCTCCATGAAGAAGCATATGAAGGTCCACGACCCGACGATCCCCCCGGCCGAGCCTATCTCCTGCCCGCACTGTGGGAAGACCTACAGCTGCAAGGGGAGTCTCGTCACACATATGAGATACATGGAGAGAGGAACCATGCCTGTCAGGTATGTATAGCAGTATAGTCAACACCTTTAAGGTTTAGATAGCCCTGATAAATTTACAGTTTTCATGGAGTTTTTGAGATTTTTCTAGAATTTTCTTTATCGGTCTATTAACCTGAAAGGAGGGCAGTGTCAATGCTGAGGAATATGGGAGGGAATTCCCTCCTAGATTTTTTTCACGGAAGAGATTTTCGAAATCAACGAGGAATTTTGTATTAGCATCATGCACGTCAATTTGAGCTAAGATTTGACACTGTACGGATTTATCGTAAGACCTTAATCACCTTATGAGGAACGACTTTGCTCGCTTTGACATAAGTCCCGTTTTCCCTGTCACTTCCTGAAGTCTCATTAAACATTGTTCCAAACACACAAACTCACAGGAAGCACGAAACTGGGTTAATGCAAAGACAGCAATGACCTAGTTAACAGTACTGCAGCATACCCAGAACTGAAATGGGGCAATTCAGAGGTAGGTCGGTAGGAAAAGCACCAGCACCCTAGATTTATTATAGTGTTTGGTCACCTAATGAAGATGAAAATCTGTTCTCCTCCTCACCGTTCACGTTACTAGAATGGAATACTACGGTGACAAATTGTTCAGCATATCTGCAGCCACGCTGTGGAATGCATTCCCCCAGCATGTTTGTGATACACCTACCTTGAGTGCGTTTAGGAGTATGTCCCATCTTTTTAATGCAGTGTACAATAGTTGGGTTTGTATCAGCATTGTCTGTATTTTTTGTGTTCTCGTAAAGCGCCTGGGAGCACTTCCTGTAAAGGGAACGGTATAACTGCTTGGTCCCAGAGCTGCAGTAGGCAGAAAGAGAATCTCAAGATGGAGGGTATCAGGAGGTTGTCTAGAGACAGATGCACATGGAAGGGTCACCAGTATCTACCGAACCCAGTCTACATGAAAGACATTGAAAAAGATATTTTAAGAAAGATATGATGTAATCGTATATTCAGGTGGAAAAATGGCAAAGTGGTAACAGTGATGCTTTGCGAGTGAACATTACCAGTTCAAATTCCCGGGTATTTTTCGCTAAGTACTGTACTTGCAGTTGCGATGGGCAAGTCCTAGGTCTTCGCTTCATGTTCCACTGTAAGGCAGTGGATTCCTGGGATTATCAGGGTTCGCTCTGGAATATTTGCAATAAGTCTTGATGGTCGGTTGTAAGCCTTCTTATTGAACTTGAACTGCGGCTTCTACAGGTCCTGAGAAAATGGTCTGGTCCTGATCGTCCTTTCGAGTGGTGAGTGAAATGGCGTCCCAGGTGCAGCCTGTTAGGATTGGTTACACACCTGCCTCAATATCATCCGAGCACTTGTTGAGAAGAGAAGGCGAGTTATCACAAGTGCTCATCCATAATCAATACAGCTAGATTTCCTTGATGAGCCTTAATACTTACATGTACTAGGCTTCCTGCAACTGTAGAATTCAAATAAAAATCAAATTTCTCTTACATAGAGACAGCTTATATTCCCTTAGTTGGCAGAGCTCCTGACACGGGGGAATGGAAGGGTGTGCGGTTCTATCCCCTATGGGACCAGGTGGCTTCTCTCAGGTGTGTCCTCTGGTGAGCTGCTTTGGCTCCCATCTTCCCACCATTCCAGGTAATAATTGAGGACTTGTGAGGACCCAGAGTACATAAATTGCTGCATCATGCCTATGGGATTGTGAAGAGTTCAAGAGCTTGTTTCTGTGATTAGGTAGTATCTGTAAAGCACTCAGATCACTTTGGTAGAAGAAGATGTCATATTATCATTAAAGGTTGCCATAGTACCATAGAAAACAACGGGTAAGCAATGATGAAAGTTGTGGGCAGCGTTTCTGTTTTCACAGAATCGGTAAGGTAGTCATCAAAACACTGGTTACTGCAAGCCTAAGAGCATCCACTCATTTGTATCAGGTACCACTGTCTGCTGTTATTATCTACAGGTGTGTGGGAAGAAATTCCACCAGAAGATGAGTCTTATGACACATATGAGGATCCACACCAAAGAGAAGCCCCTACCCTGCCGGCACTGCCATGAACGCTTCTCCCGGCACCAGGCACGGATCAACCATGAACGCCGCGAGCACACCGGCGTGAAACCGTACCACTGCCATGTCTGTGATAAACACTGGAGAGACAGAGTTACCTATACACAGCACATGAAGAGACATCATCCTGATGAGTAAGTATTGTGGATCTTCATAGGACTAAGGATCTGGTGAGTCAATCAATGATCTGCTAGGTCTTCTCAGCATAGCACCAGATAGTCTTGGGGAGATTACCATCGGGTTTGCAAATCTTCCAGACCTGGCCAGGCTATTGACTCATTTTTATCTGCAAGATAGGCAGCCTCCACATGTCATCATGTCACTCCATCACTCATAACTTCCAAACTGTACATGGGATCAGGATAAACTTGGTGGGTGGATGAAGCATGCCACTGGCTAGACTGAGATACATTCGTGTTTGCATTGTGTGATTAGATTTTAAATAAATCTAATTAATATACCAATCAGTTTCCCCTCAGCCATTCCCATTGAGCTCTCTGTGAGAGAGGTTTGATCACATTACTCCCCATCTCTGCAGAGCAGGCACCAGGTAGCTGTTGAATATTATAAGATCCGTCATCACCTCCCCATTAGGTAAGGCTGGCTGGACTGTAGCCCTGTGTGGAATCACATCCATGGTGAAATGGTGAAGAACATGCAGTGTATTGCCGGCCGATGAGGAATTTTGTCTGTGCCCGCAGCTTCCAAAACGTTTTGACGTGCGCTTTGCGCATTCCTCCACCAAAGTCAGAGGAAGGAATATATGCAGTCATGTCAGTTATGGTGTGTGTGTGTGTGTGTATGTATGTGATCAGAGATGAGAAGCGAAATGTTTCACAGAGCCAGACTTTGGATGGCTATTGTTGGTAGTGACTGAATATGCATGTCAAAAGTAGCTGACCTTGTATTTTGTAACATGACATACAGTCCCTGCTTCTACAGACCGTACCCCCCCCCCCCCCCCCATTAATGAGGACCATGTTAGCGTGATGTGTCCAGCGGATTGTTTGCCATCTACCTGATCCACATCCAGTACTGCACTGTGAGCCAGATGAACATTTTGAAGTGCCTGATCTCGGCATCTTCAACAAAATTAACTCCAAATAAGCCAATGAACTAGAGTCCAGCTGCATTGATGTCAAGTAGGCAAACCGGCCATTTCTAGGGCTAGCAGTGTAGCTGCCACATTACTCAAGTCACTGGCAGAACCCATATTCCAATTATGGAGGAATTCACTGGATATTGAAAGCAATCATCATTCCAATCCATAGAGGAGAAGGGCCTAAGTAAATTCCCCAAACTACAGCACAATCTCACTGACATCTCGTTTCAATAGCAAAAATCTTTGAAAGACTAATCAGGGAATATATCCCCAAATATCTGGACACTATGATATAATGTGTCATTGAAGCTTACATACTAATAATAATCATTTATTTTTATACCTTCAGGCCTGTAATGACACTGAGGAAGAAAGTCCAGCCATCGCTATATATTCAGACTTGAGCCAAGCCGAGACCACATTATTTGAACCATAGGAAATGTATAGAGGCCGTTATGACCACAGGTGACACTGGAGACGACTGGTCAGTGGTCAACCATTGCTATAACATTCAGCCTAAGCAGAACCGATCCATAGGGAGTGTATAGAGGCTAGAGGCCAATACAACCAAAGTCTTCGATGACACGTAAGATGAACTGCAATGTAATGCTTGTAACTATTCGAAGGGGAAAAATGTCTCTGTTGCATGCTGACAATGAAGAACAAAACATTGCAGTTGGATGTGTTACGTCATATCAGCAAACTACAGTTTGTGTCACCCTAACATTAAATTTCAGGAGAGCTGCTGAGAAAAATTCTAGGTAGAGCAACCAGGATGTGTGCAGTGCCAGTGAGAGTGCATGTAGTAATAATGCAAGGAATGCAATCACCTTCCAGCATGGGTTCAGGGGCATTCCTTCTAGGGTATAGGTAGGGTGACTGCATGAAGCCAAAGTTGGTTAAACGTGCCTCGCACATAGCAAAAATCCAATTCTACATAGCTGTATCAATCAATAGGGTTTGTTATGTATGTATGTGTGTGTGTGGGGCAGGTGATGCGAGGTGTACAGGTAGGAACCTTATCTTATGCTCTAAAGTAGCTCATTGCTTGACGGTGTTCTTGAGGAGGTATACACTGAGATCTGGGAGTCGGCAGAACAATTAGAAGAGTGCCGGATTCTCTGTGTTTTGTGCACACCTGATATGATGTGCATGATATTCGTGCCTCTGGTTGCATAGTTTAAAGTCAATCCAGTTTCCCCACATGTTATTATGAATTCTTTTATAAATATGCATGTAAATTTTGCAATAGCAGAACATTTTAATATAAAAATCCAAGGTTGATTATATATATGGCAAAATGGGAATTATAGTTGTTCTGCTGAGGAAATCCTGGAGTAGATATAATTGTTTGTATTTTGTGGTTTCACATCAGTCATAATTTTTCATATCATATAATAAAGTTCTTATTCAGCACATTCCATAAAGAAAGTCTAGATAACGCCCAAATGAGGAGAAAACTCAATGAATCTAAATAAATACAATGATAAAAACATACCTTGAAAACAAACTTGAGGTGTCAAATGAGGTAGAAGTTTCAACATGGGCTGGCAGGATTTCGTGGACACTTGTGTGATTTCAGTAGAGATTTTGAACCGGAACTCGAGAAGCCTGAGGGAGCAATAACTGTGAGTGCACTTATAAATGAATAAACCCATTGTATAGTTTATGCGAAGATTGACAAGGGGCCAATAACCGTCCTGGAAAATGTCATGCCAGTGTATCTAATACACCTTGTGTCAATTCTGACTGCAGCGTTTCAATTTCGTTGTAATTTGATGATATAAACTGACATTACTCACCCCGAGGTCCAGGGAATCATTACTAGGGTGACCATTGAATTCAACATCAAAGCAACTGACACTCACAAATCATTTACTATCACCAATTCTTTTCTCAGTGTTGTTATTTGCTATGGTCCACTTTGCTCTCAAAAAGAGTACCTTATATATTATTTCTACAGTACAGAGTACAGAATTTGTACATGGCCATCTGCCTCTCCGGATTTTCCCCGCCCTCTCCCATCTAACTACATGAAGTACCCGCAAAGCTGTGTCAACTATGGAGGGCTGCAAGGTAGTTTCAACGGGCAGCCTTAACCCACTGGGTTCCCTGCCAACAGAACACGGTGGACAGTATCAGCTGCTGATGGCACACTCATTTGCAGTTGACAGTGACAAATAGGGTAACTAACCTTCACTATCCCGGAAACATGGTCTTGCTAGCAGTAGGCCTAGCCATGGATGAGGCAAAGAGAAATCTCCTCAGTCCAGAATGGTAACAGGACTGGGAGCACACTGAAAACACCGAGTGTGGTCCCTCACTCCCGCTCAGATATTGTGACAGCCAGACGTCCCTATCTTGTGACTTCATGAGACCATGTGGTCGGAGGCACTATCCTGTGCATGTCTAAGGTGTCTACTAACCTAGGGCTTGCACAAAACATAGCCACTGCTGAGATACACAAATGACTGTGAACTCCATATTCTCACCCAACACCTGAACTGACTAGAGTTAGTTTGCCAACCCCATATAAATGGCACTAACTAGCTCCTACAAGTTCCATCCGGACTTAAAGTTGACCAAGATGTTCAAAATTTATGTTCAATTTTTTCGGAGCTCAAGGTAGGACATATTCTGCACCTATGTGCCAAAGCATGTCTACAGTTCGTCCGAAATTGCTACTACAAGCTGAAATTATGTTAGACTGCTTCTCTGCTAATAGACCCTGGTTCGTTGAGCAGAGAACTCTGTGGCCAGGAGCGTAACAAAATCATCTCATCAGATTGTGTTTCCCCACTCTGAATCTACACCAAAATCGGTCTTGTGGGTTTTGGAGGAGTCCTGCTGCTGGAAGAGTGTCACACATGCCAAAGTCAACTCCGAATTTCTTTCATCCAGGCAAAACTAAAAGTGTTGGAGCTTGCCAACATCTCTGCCTCACTCCTGAGGCAATGAAAAGAAGTTTGGAAAACCAAGAGATGCGAACAACAGGGGACCAATTTTTCACCATTATGATCCTAGCAGATTATCCTAGCGAATACTTTGCCAGGAACTGAAAGGAGTGCAACATTTAATACCATCTGCAGTCGCAGTCCCAAGCAACACCCTATGGTTCTTCAAGATAGGGACTTGAGTCCATGGGGCTTTCTAAACTGAAGATACCATGCAATAACGCTGGATGATGGCTGGTTAATAGCCCAGAGCATCTCTGAATGTATCATAGACACGCCTCTCGTAGGTACACAGTTCAGCTACCATGGATGCAACACCATCTTCATTCCTAGCTGGGAGGCTGACAAGTCCTGAAATACCCAGCCTAACCTCTCGTATCAGACCATCTTGCCATCAACTGCCTTGACAGCAGGGAGTAGCGCTAGATGCCAAATTACAGATTGTCTCTTGGAAGGTTGATGTGAGGCCCCTGTTGTCGAGTATCTCTCTGACTCAGAAAGATGCTGGGTGGCTTCGAGGTGTAGGACACAGTGCCTTCCGCATCCCAGAAAACCTGGCTCTTGCCATAGAGTCTGCGGGACTTCATCATATGATGTAGTGTTCCCTAGATGGCCCAAGGGCTGTGCTACGGATCTCCAGGCTGCCTGGAAAATGCAAGATTCGCAGCTTCTGACCACACCTGCTCAGGGCCCACGTTCAAGTCCACTCTCTCCACTGATTGTTTGTACAAAGATCGGGCGGCCCAGTATTAGCCAGTCGGTAAGCCCGACTGCAAAAACCGGTGATTGCAAGTTCAGAGCCCATTGGAAGCCCAAGGACTTCTGGCAGTGCTGTTGGACAAGGCAGTCTCCTGAAATGTCCCACGCCACCCACATGCAAAAGTGTATGTGGCCCCTATTGGGGAGTCCTCATGGTGACATACGAAATAGTGCGTTGGAAGAAAAAACAAGCACGAGGTGCGTGCTGTATACAGGTGTGACAAGTCACTAATGATCAGGGGTAATATCCATGAAGCACTTTGAGCATGACTTTGACGTGGCAGAGCGTATACAAGAACGAGTTCTTATTATTAGGCTTGTCAGCATACACTGTGGCAACATTCAGATCCTTCAGTTGGCTAACATGATGTCCAATGATCAGCAGCCTGTGGAGCACTCCTGAAAACCCTGCAATTCATGAGCATGCGACATTGGACCCCAAAATTGACATGTTGTTCAAGGTGATCCCAGATGACATTTGACCACCATCTCTGAACACTGCAGGTGTAGAAGTATTGTGCACTCCAGCCAAACTTCACTGGGTACTATCGACAATTAACATCCCAGATGCCTCTTGATCGTTGTGAGCCAAGTTTTATCAAAGATTCTATCAAACAATGAATGAAAAGTGATCCAAAACCTTTTATCAAGGTGTATTACAAAATTATTAATCTAAACAATCATTTTAATGATAATTCATGTTCATTTCACGCAACCATGTGGGATCAGTGTTCGCCACGGGTCAATTTCTTTGTCCGGATCATTAAGTGAACACTAGCTCGGTGTGGGATCAAGCTGAAGGACCAGAAGAGCTATGAATGTGATTAACGCTTTTTCTGACAATTGAAAGCATCGAATGTGATCACTGTTTTACAGTGTAGCAGTAGTTTCCTATTTTGTCAATCAGAAGCGATGGAAGAGGATTTTTTTCTGTCTGGGTGGTACTTTATTTGTCCCACTGGCATACTTGCTGCTCGGGTGGCAGAGCCACCTTCCAAATTTTGTACGGGTGTACTACCCGGACAAACCAGCTGAAGTGGAGAACACTGGGGATAATCCAATACATAGTAATAGTACATTAGCCATTACCTTAAATATTGTCCGTGATCTGTGTATATTAAAATAATCTACCTGAATAAAACTATTAAAAACAAAACAATTTCAGCAAAGACTACATGATACCAATGACCTCAATAAGCAAGATAAATTTTTATTAATAGTTTGTAGTTGAGTCATTGATTGTCATACTAATGCAAATCACGCTCAATCATACCTTGTGTTCAACAAGCAACTTTCATGACAAAAGTGATATTGTGTAGAGCATTGTTGAACAAAAAATTAGACTGATGATTTGACATGATAATTGACTCGGAGGTAGGCTGATAGAGTACATGAAGGAAAAGAAATGCAGAAATGAATGTTAGGTTTAAGCTCATAAAACAATTGATTTGTGGGGAATAAATACTGGAATACCACCAAAATCATGGTGACTATAATAATTTTGATTGAGGGCAGAGGTTATGTGATCTCCCCTACCCAGTGGGCTTTCCTCCCATCAATACATAGCTCAGCAAACTACTTGTAAATGTGAGAGGTTCCATACCCCCCCCCCCCCCTTCCACTCCATCCTGTGAACCTGTATTCCTTCACAATACAGTGCTAAAGCTTAGCTGACCAGTTGTAAATTAAAGGTGGTGAATGTGTTGTTTTATTCCAACCCAACAAAACCAACTGCAAATTATCAAAAAGCTGCACAGTGCCAACTGCTATGAATGTATAGAATACAATATACTATATGTACTCTCCCAAAAACCCGCCGATTGTACTTTTTACCAATTCAGGAATAAGATGGAGGCTATCATATAGAAGAAAAAAAATTAAAATATACTTTAAAACTATTCAGAACGATTATAACATGCACAGACTAGATGTATCAAAATGTTCCATGTTAGGTAGTGTTTGTTAAGAGATCCTCCCATTTAGGTGTATGGACCCAGCATCTACTTACTACCAGCATGCTTTGGCAATCATGAAATAGGTGTCAAACCAAGATTTCAACAACACTTTATACTGCCTTATATCCAGTAACCCATTGCAGAACTGACACTTCTATAGAGCAAATTATTTATCAAAATTTTTTTTTTTTTTTGAATGGGGTTCACCAATTAGGCACAAGTTTAGTAATTGGAGCTATATTCAATCAGTTGGTAGAGATTTGATATAAGTCAAATGGTTAGTAGTTTGAATAGCGTAATAGTCTGATTAGCGATATGCCTGTTGAGGCACTTACTGGGATTGCCAGTGAGTATGACGGTTCTTGTGATTGGGTGTAATATCTATGAAGCACTTCGGTACTGATGTCCTTCAGTGATCTTAAATGTTATATAAATACCGGAATGAGTACGTACAGACATTTTAAAAAAATAATACTGCTGCTAGTGATGGGACTCTGCTACTGATGGTCTCCAGCAGATTTATGGCTCTGACACAAGTAAAGAAAAAAAAATAAAATTTTGTTTAAGCCAAATGACAACCCAGAAACCAATTGGGAAGGTTTGTGAGAGAAGTCACTTTTTGATACAAAATAGTTTGAAAATGAGTTTTCACTTCCCATATACCATTTACTATTGCTCTGTTAGTATGCTTTAATGGCATTGTCCTGCAAAACGAGGTCTCTATAACTAGGCGCCCTCAGTGCGAGGCACAGGCCTCGTTTCCCTCACTCATGATTCTTTGGTGGATCACCACAAGCACAAACAGCAGTGGAGCCTAATCATCAACACACAAAACAGCAGTGGAGCCTAATCATCAACACACACAAAACAGCTAGTGGAGCCTCATCACAACACACACCAAAACAGCAGTGGAGCCTATCATCACTTCATCACAACCATTGGGCTGTGAGAACAAGATGCTCAACTGTTGCTCTTAAGAGAAATCTAAGCACTACATACCTATAATATAATTTAAAATTCTGCCCAGAAATAAATTATTGACCTATGATTCGAAAACAACTTTGTCAGAATTTCATGTAATAGTTAACTGTACAGCCTCTTTAACATCAAAGGCATACATCGTTGAGCGCTTGTAAAAATACAGTGCTGCGTATGCAAAACTAGAAATAATTGTTCATATTAATTATGTCCTCTGCAAATATGATTACTTTACACACGAAGATGTATATCAACAAAAGTCTTTTTGTCTGTATATGTAAGAAGATGACATTTCAACATCAAGAGGCACTCATCTTTACCGATCAGGTACTGATTAAAAAGAACGACACTAGGAAAACAAAGACTAAAAAACAAACAAAAATTACTGAACCAAGGGTACGCAATTGTAAGTAACAAGAGGTAAAACAATAACAATAAGCATATAGGAATCGAGAAACATGATATGTACATAGGTGTCCACAGCATACTGTTCTGAAGTTATGGACATTGACATAATGAAAAAGATAACTCTTGTGTATCCTTTTCTTTTCAATATATGATATTGATTGACGGTCTTACTAAAACTTCAAAATGATGATCAACATTTCAAATACGTCTGCTTTTTTCAGCTTCATGATTTTTATTTAACCTTTTGTCTTTTCTATATCAAAACTAAAATTATCTCACAAAAAATGCTTTATTATCTCTCCAAGTGATAATGATGGGTTGTGGCACATTTATTAATGTGGTTGCCAACAGGCCTTCGACGAAATATTCTAAATTTAACTTTTTCAGGGTTCTTGAGATTTGGGTCTAAAATACATGGGCCTATGTATTATAGGTATAGAATCTATGAAAGTTCCTTCTTTGTTACTTGGTTTTTTTTTTTTCCAGTTATTTGCTGCAATAAGTAATTCTGAACAATATGCATACAGGACGTTTCATCTGGGAAAGCAGACAATTTTCGCCCCAATCTCAAGAAGTTGCCGAAATGTATTGCACTTTTTGGTGAATTTTAGAGGGATATTACTATGGTGTGCACAAAGCATGTCAGAAGGGGCACATCATTTGGGCAGCAATAAGAAAAACTTGGGCACTTTCCACTTACTTATTTGGCCCCAAGTTCTTTCGTGAGCAAGTATGAATCCAGAGAAGGAACACAGCCCCCCCACTAGTCACTACTCGTTCATGACATTGCAGGCTGGCTTCCAGTAAATATGGGTCCTGAATCAGCAGCTAGCGATGGTGTGCCTCATACTCCGACAGCGAAACAAACAGGTTGATTGGTCCGTGGGACCATGGACTCTATCGAATGGCCTCCTTGTCCACGAGTCTGCCTACGACCATACTAGGACAGGTACAGATGAGGTTACGGTCCCCGCCGGATGATATCGTTCACTCGTCCCACTGTGGGCCAGAACTTACTCACTGGGTTCCACGAATGGCTGCAGTAATACAGGAATAGCACAGTTTTCATACGAGGGTTGGAATACTTGCATAGCTATAGGAACCAGTACTGCTCTCAATGCTACTCATGGGCGGGCCTGAAGGTCTCACAGGTCAAAATTATCAACCAAGTCAGTCAGGATTGTATGCCTTGCCCAACTACATGCCGAGAGGTCAGTCAGTCTCGGTGGGGTATGAGACCAAAATATTTGCAGCAAGATATGCCAACGGACCCTATCTCATATCTGAGAGAAAGCAGTAAATTATATCACGCGGTGGCTGGAAGGGTCCAGGGATGTATGGGGGGGGGGCATCATCATGTCTGCTTGTGTCATTTTACACGGAAAATAACAAGTTAATCGGATTTACAGAAAATTGGTGGGTGGTGGGAAACAGTTAGATCCGATAACATGATGTGATTCAAGGTCATCAGAGGTCAAACCTCGTCGGTCTGGAACAAAATAGGTGGATGTGAACGTTATTAGTCTTAAACAAGTAGGTCATTTCAAAGGTCATAGAGGTCAAATTTGCATTAACCATGCAAATTTTTTGACTTTGTTCGTATTCAAACAAAACTTTGAGAATGTGGACCACAGTAGGACCTGAACAATGGTAGGCATTTCAAAGCCACTGGAGATCAAATGGTCATAATTTATATGCTTTCCAAACATAGTTCACAAAAGCTGTTTCTGCAGGGATATACAGTCTATTTAAAAAAAAAAAAATTATGTGACATTCACTGTCAGAATATTCCAAACCAGGAGCGAATCTAGGAATTGTCAATATGGAGGACACAAGGCTCTGAAATGCAGAATATCCCAGGGAAATGTCTAATGTGAGGGGTTGTTCCTCCCTCCTCTGGTGCAATTTGGCTTTTAAAAGAGTGCCAAGCTTCAAATAGGTGCTTTATTTTATTCCAATCCACCCACACAAAACATGCTTTCCCATTGCTTTGCCCCCCCCCCCCCCCCCACGGTTTTCAACATGTGTTCTTTTGAGTCAATGCACATAAAAATTGGGACAGACATGTTTGCCTGTTGAGTTTTTTTTATGAGGCCTGGAGCTGTATAGTGATGATTTGCTTAACCCATGGAAGGCTCCCTCTCCCGTTGTATACTTTGTTCCATCACTAGACATGACCACCTGTGCAGTGTGGGAGCATTCTCTAGGGCTGTCCTTGATGTCCACTCGACCGTCCTGAATATCCTGGGACTCATCTCGAATGTCTGCATGAGTAAAATTCTGAGAAAATTTAAGAGACCGGCATAAGGTTTGTGGCAGGTGGGGGGGGGCCCTCAGCCATGGTGGAGAAAAACACTGATCTCAAACGCACTACAGTGTTGGAGCTAAGGAGGAAAGAGGATTTATCCCTGCTCATTGCTGGAATCCCTCTAAAAAGTCATGTAAAGAGGAGACATTTCCTCCCAAATATTCTTGGTTTTGGGGTTGTTTAGTTTTACTGTATAATATGCGAGAACCTCTTTTCACTTCTGAAATCCCTCTCTCTCGAAATGAATCACAGGGAGCAAAATTCCCTTCTAGATTGAAAATGCTCCGCACACCCCGAAACTGCAATGTCACGATGAAAGCCTTCCTGATCTGTAAGAACAAGTTTACATCAGGCAAGCCATCCCTGTGAAATTTCAGTCGGCAACCCTGGTTATAGGGGTCCCCTGAACTGAAATTCGCTAAACTGCACCTTGTGGTAGGTAGACAAGAGAGGCATGCTCTCATACACTATGAAAGCTCTCAGCAGACTGTCATTCGGGTCCCCTGCTACTACAAGGAATCACCAAATGTTGTGTTCGAGTCTTCAGGCAAAACTATCTGTCACTAACAGTCAACTAAAATGCACGGCAACCATATCGCTATTCTGTTTATATCAATGATCGTGCTACATTTTTACATTAAACATCGTATTGGTTATCTGCATTATCAGTTGAATCTCTGTAGTGTCCACATTTCTATACAGCTTCATGCATGTCAACATTGTTTTCCATTTCGAGGGTGGGTAGGGAAAGGTTTAGTTAGCCGATCGTATGTGTTTCCTATCATATTTCTTTTTTCTGTACCTACTATTCTGCGTTTGGAAAGGGGTGTGTTTTGTATTCTTTTTATTTATCCTATTAATCTCTGTGATGGGTTGGCAAGCCCCTTGTTTGAGGTACAGTCTGTTCCATATATCTCCCTTAGCCACTGAACTGTATTGGAAAAGTCACTCAACGCGCTATTGTCTGGTAACGCAACATTACTTAACAATATGTCTTACAGGTGTTCACATCTCGAACGATCATATACTTTGGCATATCGGTGAAAGTTTGTAGTAGCAAAGTATTAATCCCTGAACCTTAATATGGCGAAATAACTGGAATTAATTGTGTATATCTCCATGCTTGTTGGAGTCCTCCCATATATGCTTGAGAAAGGCGCAATCAATGAACTGTAAGCAAATTGTGTAAGCAGACAGGCAAATGAACTTCTTCATGGTTGTAAGTGCACATGCTCACCAGTCACATGCTCACCAGTCACATGCTCACCAGTCACCACAAGACAGCTCAGAGATTCTCCCCAAGCTCTATCATCACTCACTCATCACAGCCTTTTTTAAACTGTCACAATCTCTTCAAAAACTAAACTAAATCATCCCATGTTTGCTATGTGATTTTTATTGAAAAGTATGTAAAGTTTTGTGCTGGTAGAATCTTAGTTTTCGTCAGGAGTAACAGAAGATTATTCTGCTCACTGTTTGTGCATCGTCGACAGTGTACTCTTATGACTTTTGACACAACAGCATCACATCTAATTAATGGTAACCAAGAACAGGCTCATTCAAGTAAATACTGGTTACAAATACTCACAAAGTAGGGCATCACAAAACCTGTCGAGTTCATTTTTATTTTCGCTCTCTGTGGGCTCTACCATGATTCCTGTGATAACTGGCCAAGATACAGTAGGAGCGTGGAATCCTGAAAAACAGAGAGGAAGACACACATATACATATATATATATATATATATTTATAACCGAGTCGTTGGCACAGTTGCTAGAGCGTCGGGCTTCCACCCGGGAAAAAAAGGGGTTCATTATCCCGGTTGGGTCATACCAAAGACTTAAGAATGGTACCTGTTGCCTTCTCGCTAGACGCTCAGCACAAGGGATTGGAGCAAAGACAAACGAGCAGGTAGGCAATTTGCAAGAAGTAGGCAATTTGCAAATAATAATAATAAAATCCCCCCCCCCCACATTAAGGTACCGCCAAAGAGGCATTGCCTTATTCCGTGTAACTAGTGAGGGATTCGCAGCTGACAATAGGTGCAGTATCCAGGTCTGCATCCTTGCTAGTCCTTGAATAGGAACGATCCTCTGCTCGGCAAGTATACCATAAAAAAATAAAAAAAATAAAAAGTGTGCTTAGCTAAAAGGTTAGTGGAAGTGCAAAACATTGGACAAAACTGTGAACACTGTGATACCTTCTGATTAGTATAGGGAGAAAATCCATTCTCCACACTGACTATCAGTTGATTAGACTGTGTGAAGAGTAGCGAGCGCCGTAGTGGCAGCCCTATTGGGAAGTCCCCCAGGGGACACGATGAGCGACGTATTGGAATGGTGCGTCGGGGGAGAACATGCAGATGTGTGTGCTAGATAGCAAGGGTGGGACAAGTTATGATCAGGGGTAATATTCTGTAAAGCGCTTTGAGCATGACCTTGATGTGGAAAAGCGCTATATAAGAATGATATATCATTACAATTATCATATGTGACGGACCCCTTATTGTCTACTAATGTCTTTATGACATCATGAGGGGAAGAGAAAATCTGCTCAATGCAAAATTTACTTTTTCAAAACCTGAATTTAATGTGGATGCACACAATTTTCGAGAATATATAGATGCAAGCTTTCAATGACAAGAACAAATGAACCTGCACTTTTCCACTGGTGAAGGTATAAAAAATCAGCAATGATATGTAAATCAAGGGCGACATGCATGTGGTTTACCATGTGATGACATTGGACTCAAATAATGATAGTAGATAATACAAAGACGAAAGGAGTTTGGAAATTTGCGGTTTGGGGTTATCATACAGGATCCTTTCGTCTATGATGGCTCAAAGCATTCCGATGCAATCTGAAAATTGTGAGTTTCAATCCACTGATCGTGAAGCAAAAATCCCAGGTCGTTAACAGCAAAACTCTAAACGAGTAAACTGAGGAGCTTCTTTCAAATCCAGACCCTAACAGTGACCCAGCTTTCTGACTCTCAATGTTGGCGTGATGCGTCCAGTGGAGGTTTTGCCGACTACCAGATCTTCTCCTAATGTGGCTGGAATGAGCCCACCCACCCCCCCTCCCTCCCCTCACCTATCAAATTCTTACAGTAGTATCACATACTTTAAAAAACCTGAAATTTTATTTCTCATGGTGTGTTCTCAAACATGGGAAATTTTGTCTGATTTTCCGCTCACCAAAATCTTGTAACCTCTTGGCAATGTCCCCAGGCTCAACTCCTAGCTTCTTGAACTCCTTCAAATCAACGATAAACTCATGAGCAACAAATCCTGTAAAAGAAATGGAGTGTGAACAGGTCAGCTGTGCTTTAAACCCCATTTTTATAATAATAATACAGCATTTGTATAGCACTCAATGTGGAGCCTCGAGCGCTAAGAAGGAAAATCCTAAGAAAGGTAGATTTCACCCAAGACTTCTTCACAACACGGGAAGAGTGATCCACAAAAAAGGCCCAGCCCCAGGAGAACATTATCTCTCCATATGTCTTGGTGTATAGATGACTTGATGTATCAGTTATTGAGAATGTTCATACAGCATGATTTCCTTTTATTCAAATTCACCCCTGATGACCAGCGGGAAGTATCACAAACATCTGTGAGATTACATGACTATTTCACCACTTCAGTGAGGATTCATTAAGTATCTGTATACAGGAGTCATGTTGAGCGAAGAAAGCGAGTATTACAGTGTTCAGAAGTTCACCACTTTTTCAGGCACTATGAACACATTTGACACAATATTTTTTTCCACCTCTGCACTGAACATATTTCATTTGTTTGGACTTAGGATAAAGGTATTCATGTGAGAAAACACCTTTTCAACAATAATTCCTTTTTTGGTTGGGAAATTTTCAGAAGGGTAAAAAAGAAAAATCCACTAGAACACCAACTGCAGAAAACTTTTTGAGAGAACCTGGCAAAGAGTGGGATTATTCCTGGCATGTCTCGATGTCAGCAACATTATGTGCAAGCATATCAAAGAGATATGAATGTACAAGTGAAATTGCGAAAATCCTACCATTTGAGCCATGAAAGAATCTTGTAGGAGTTTTCGCAGCCTCTTAGCCATGTAGTTAGCGTTCAAAATAGCAACCTGTGTGGCTTTCTTCAGTCCTCCACTACCCATCAGCTAAGGAAAAGAAAAATTGTATTAATATGATCCCATAGGCCAACAGTATCTAACAACGACAGAGGAATAGAAAAGTTATGAACAAATGAGACCAGAGCCAATGGCTTGCCTAAAACACTAAACAGAGAGATGAAAGATCTCATCTGTCTTGAGACCATGAGGCCATGAAGGGAGTTCCAAGCGACTGGCCTATTGATCCCCTTTCACAACCTTTTGACAATGATTTTTCAGCAGGGCCAAAATGTCTTAGCAGTCAATGACATTGTTGGCTCCCTTTAGTCACCATCTGAGGTCAAGAAGGCAGTTCCAAGCTTGCCTATTGTGCCCCTGTAATAACCTTCAATGATCTTCATATGCCAAGAATTTTGTAGCAGTCAATGAACACTGTTTCTCACTTTAGTCAACATCCAGCGAAGATGCCCAGTTGAGAAGAGGCAATTTCACACCAATGACCTATGACCTCTGACGGTCTCCCAAAGTCTCTCCATCAATGAATGCTGATTGCTTCTTTTGGCATCAGATGTTACTGTTTTAATTCTAACGACACTCTATGATGTTGCATTCGAAATCTGCAAACCCTAGGTGCACACAGTTTCCAAACACCCCCCTGGACGCTACTAACCAAGAGGCATAAATGTAACTTTGAAGAAAATCAATTGAAGCTTGTGGGGAGGAGATGCATTTCAAGTACCATTGTGTGAAATTTCATACAATGGGCTCTCGGGCCCAAGTGGGACCTTGGAGCAAAAATTCCTGAACACCCCAATTACTACTGTTAGACCATATTATGACCGACCTGTCAGTACTGTGTACCAAAACTTGTAAGAGGAGAAGCATTTGCATAATTCCACATGGGGTTAAGGAGTCTCGGCGCCACATTAGCCTTGTTCGCTCAAATCAATGGGCACCCTGAAGTAGCAGCTATTAGGCGCTCATTATGACTGAACATCAGCATGGTGCAACTAGATTTGTAGGAGACACAAGATTCAACAATATTTCCTATAATGGGCCCTAAGCCCAAAATTCTTGTACAACCCGCCATGGCCTATCTGCCCAAGAACCATTACATTAACTTTGAAGAAAATCAATTGGTACTTGTGGGGAGGAGATGCATTTCAAGTACCATTGTGTGAAATTTCATACAATGGGCTCTCGGGCCCAAGTGGGACGCGTGGATCAAACATTCCTGAAACAACAAACCCTCACGGTACGACGGTTAGCATCATTATTACCGATGTCAGTAACTGTTTAACCAAAACTTGTAAGAGGAGAAGCATTTGCATAATTCCACATGGGTTAGTCCTCGGGCCCACATTAGGCCTTGGTTCCCCCAAATCAAGGGCAACCTGAATGTCAGCTATTAGGCCATAATTATGACTGAACATCAGCATGGTGCAACTAGATTTGTAGGAGACACAAGATTCAACAATATTTCCTATAATGGGCCCTAAGCCCAAAATTCTTGGTACACCCCCATGGCCTATCTGCCCCAAGGACCATACATTAACGTTGAATAAATCAATTGAAGCTTGTGGGGAGGAGATGCATTTCAAGCATCATTGTGTGAAATATCATAAAATGGGCCCTCGGGCCAAAGGCGGGACATTGTCCACAAAACATCCTAAAACTACCCCAAAAGGTACGTTATATTAGACCATCAGAATGACCGAACATCAGCAAAGTGCAACTAAATTTGTAGGAGATAAGATTTTGCAGTAGTATTTCATATAATGGGGGCCTTTGGCTCCAAACGAGCCTGGGCCCAAAATTCCTGACACCCCCAATTGACCTCTACACCAAAGAAAATTACATGTAACTTGAAGAAAGAAAACAACTATTGAAAGCTAGGGGTGGAGGAGATGCGCTTTAAGTACCATTGTGTGAAATATCATAAAATGGGCTACCGGGCCCAAGTGGGACCTCAGATCGAAAATCATGATACACCCCAAGGGTACGGTTCATAGACCATCATCATGACCGAACATCAGACCCATGCACCGAAGTGTGTAGGAGAAGTAGCGTTTTGCAGTTTCAACTTATGAACCATGTGCCCTCTAAGCCATTTGACCTTAAGGTGGTCAACGATTGACCCAATCAGCAAATAACATTGTGACCAAGTCTGGTCGAGATTCATCAAAGCATAAACATTTTGTGGACCCAAAGCGAAAGTTTACAGACTAGACAGACAGACAGACAGATAGATAGATAGATAGAAGATAGATAGAAGATAGATAGAGAGATAGATAGATATGGTGACATGGGCATCACAAAGCTAACAGACCTAGCTGGTTTAGATAAAAATCATCAATAATACAAAATTTAACTGGAAATGATGTTTCCGCCCTGAAATACACAATTTGGTAATTTTTGCCCAAACAAAAAGGGAAATGATTCATTATCTTGTGACTCTTGGCTTTGTGACAGTTCATCCTTGTCAGAAATGTGAACAGGTTTGATCATTCCAAGTTGAGATGTGGGAATCAACAATCTATAGCTCACCCATAAAAATTCGAATAAAATTATGTTTTTGTGATTCAAAAGGACACCTAGACGACTGTGTGTCCTATGTTTTTTTGTTTTTTTTTTAATACTTATATTTGTTGATCACTCTCCCCCTCCCTCTCACCTTGATATAGGTCCATGTGATAGGCAGTATGGAGCTGGATCCCCAGGGAGCAGCACTCACTGCACCCCATTCCTGTCAGGACTGGTAGAGACTATTGAATGGTTCGGGAGGAATGGAATCAGATGCTCTTGCTGCAACGCGAAAGAAAAACACACCGAGAGTAGAATGAGGAATGGCATTCAACTTTTATTATGGTCGATTTCTTTTTGAAAATTCTGTAATAACTCCATGTTAACTTATTTGTTTTTATTCCTGACAGATATACATGTAATAGCAACTGGAAAAGAGTACTGGAAAGGAGATACTCACTGAAAAGGAGTACTATAAAAGAGTTAATTGATACACTGTGACTAATGTATATGAACGTTAGGTCTTCCTATGTTAAATCAGCTTACATGGATAAGCTTACAGAGTTAAATAACACAAGTGGGTTCATGAAGCACTAGTCGCTTGTTGACCATGTCTACCAATTGGAGTACAAAGTTATGTGGAAATGTAACTAAATTGGAAGATCGTCTCAATTAGGCAAATAGGTTCATGATAATGTTACAAACTTTTTGAAATTTTGCCTGAATCATGCGAATTAGACATGACCTCAAATAACCAGAAATCTTTGTAAAACTTGGGAATGAAGGTTGATCATATTCATCATATTCAAGTTCCGTCAAGATGCGACAAACCTTGAAATTTTGCATACATTACATAAAATGGAGTACTTACTTAGCATATTTTCATACTATTAGGTGGTCGTAATCCCAACCACCAGAACTCACCATCCAATAGGGCCCACACCAGGCCCACCTCCACCATGAGGAATGCAAAATGTTTTGTGGAGGTTCAGGTGAGACACATCAGCCCCGTACTCGGCTGGCTTACACAGGCCCACCTGGGCGTTCAGATTCGCCCCGTCCAGGTACACCTGGCCCCCGTAGTAGTGGACCATCTCTAGAGCTTCAACCACGTCGGACTCAAAGATACCATTCGTCGATGGGTAGGTGATCATGAATGCCGCAAGATGATCTTGTGCTTCTCTGCCTGAAGGTGGTGGGAGTAATGAAAGACAGTCCCGTAATTATCTTTCCTTCCTGAATAGGACCATCAGAAGGTGGTGGGAGTAATGAAGGACAGTCCTGTAATTATCCTTCCATCCTGGATAGGACCATCAGAAGGTGGTGGGAGTAATGAGGACAGTCCTGTAATATCCTTCCATCCTGGATAGGACCATCAGAAGTGGTGGGAGTAATGAAGGACAGTCCTGTAATTATCCTTCCATCCTGGATAGGACCATCAGAAGGTGTTGGGAGTAATGAAGGACAGTCCTGTAATTATCCTTCCATCCTGGATAGGACCATCAGAAGGTGGTGGAGTAATGAAGGACAGTCCTGTAATTATCCTTCCATCCTGGATAGGACCATCAGAAGGTGGTGGGAGTAATGAGGACAGTCCTGTAATTATCCTTCCATCCTGGATAGGACCATCAGAAGGTGTTGGGAGTAATGAAGGACAGTCCTGTAATTATCCTTCCATCCTGGATAGGACCATCAGAAGGTGGTGGGAGTAATGAAGGACAGTCCTGTAATTATCCTTCCTTCCTGGATAGGCCCATCAGAAGGTGTTGGGAGTAATGAAAGACAGTCCTGTAATTATCCTTCCATCCTGGATAGGACCATCAGAAGGTGTTGGGAGTAATGAAAGACAGTCCTGTAATTATCCTTCCATCCTGGATAGGACCATCAGAAGGTGGTGGGAGTAATGAAGGACAGTCCTGTAATTATCCTTCCATCCTGGATAGGACCATCAGAAGGTGGTGGGAGTAATGAAGGACAGTCCTGTAATTATCCTTCCATCCTGGATAGGACCATCAGAAGGTGGTGGGAGTAATGAAGGACAGTCCTGTAATTATCCTTCCATCCTGGATAGGACCATCAGAAGGTGTTGGGAGTAATGAAGGACAGTCCTGTAATTATCCTTCCATCCTGGATAGGACCATCAGAAGGTGTTGGGAGTAATGAAAGACAGTCCTGTAATTATCCTTCCTTCCTGGATAGGCCCATCAGAAGGTGTTGGGAGTAATGAAGGACCGTCCCTGTAATTATCTCCACCCTGGATAGGACCACAATTTTTTTTAACATTATTCAGAATTGGGAAAAAAAAAAAACTGGGAGGAACACTTGTTGTTAGTGTGATGACTAGTAATACGAAGCCAATGTGACACACACCTTCTTAGCTCCGACAGCCAGCAATAGCAATCTTCCATGTCTGAATAGGACCATTCACACAAGGAGAGCTGGGCGCCCAGGTAGGAACACACAATCAAACATATGTAGGTTAGATAGGAAAACTGAAAAACAGCCCTACAATATCAGTTCATGCTTGGACAGGATCACAAACACATCCAGGGTCCAGGTGAAAACACACAGATGAACATAAGTGAAAGAAACAGACTGAACCTTAACAAAAACAGCCTCATCATTCATCACCATTCATACAATCTAAGTCTAAAACAGCAGTCAGTTGACCACAGGCGCAACAGTTTATCCAAACATTACAATACATACTATCTACCCTACAAAATGATCTGGTATAGTGAATAACCATAACACAGCAATTAAATAAACAATGCCTTCCTCAACAAAGTATCAAATCCTCTTACAGCACAATAATTCTCAGGGATCACCAGGCCAATGGTCAAGGAGGAGTTTTGACTACACTTGTGTAAGATTTGACATTTAAGAGCTCCAAGTAGAATTATGAACTTCACATCAGCATCCTCAGAAGAGCATTACCGTGATGAGTCTCTCATTACCCCTGCTTCTTCAGATCCACGAGGTCAATATCGCCATTGGGTGCTATCTTGACTGGTTGGACCTCCAGTCCTGTCATTTTGAGCTCTGGCTGGGTTAGTGCCGTGAGCAGAGGTGGGAATAAGACACACCTGTATATAGAGAACAATGTAGAAGATAACGAGAATACATGGGGTGCAAGAAGGTTAGAGTGGTATCAGTTATACTTTGGCAAGCAAATATTCTGGGCTCGAATTCTAGCAGTCACCAACGATTTTCCACAGTGGGCTATAATTTTTTTTGCAAATGGGCGAAGTCTTGGTCTTCACTTCAGATCTCGCTATGATGCAGTGGACTTCCTGGGGTTATGGGTTTTTTTACGAGATATTTGCAATTCTCATCTGTTGGCTGTGAGCAGTCACGGTGACCTTGAACTTCCGCTCCTCTAAATTCTGAGAAAGTGTAGGGTCCTGGAGTTGACTGAGATCCCTTTCAGATGGGGATGCACCCTGATGGTCCCGGGAGCATATATGTATGATCCTTATTAATTGTTTTCTCCACCAACAAATTCATTTGTGTGGGGGTATTTCAAGCTTTCAGAAGCTGCTGGTAAAACTCTCCAACCATTTTCCCTTTCAGCCTGTTTTGATATTTCCTGTATGAATTGTCTTGGTAATTTTTATAAAGGCTAATTATTTGTAAGTATACCTATCACATAGCTGGTCAAAATTCAGTTTTACTGGAATCACTCAGGCATGGGTAGGGTTTTGAAGTTCACAAGGCCCCACGCACATTCCTGGTTGGCCATCATCTTAAGAAGGTACGGAAATGGCATGTATTAAAATTTGAATTACAATTACATATAGGGTATCAGCACCATAACTGATCGTCCGAAACTGTCATTCACAGACTGATTGATATATACCTCTAACGTTATAAACAGCAACTTTCAATTGTTGACCAATAAGGTTTTTCCATTAACGACTTGACAATAAATTCAGTGGAATGCTATTGACTTGGTGGGTGCCTTAGGTCTTTGTATGTAATTCAAATTCACATAGCTCATATCACTTAAGCTCCAATCTGTCCAAAATTGTGTTGGATCACCTACTTCACACACGACTCATTGGCACTAAATAGCGATTTGTGGCGTACAACATCTACTACATTTCCCACCCCCCCCCCCTCCACCCATACAATGTTGGATATGACAGTTGCGGTCTCATATCCAACATTAGGGACTTTAGATTTCACGACCGCAACATCTTAATGCATGCTAACCTCCCTGCGCTGCCAACCTCACCAACTGGCCGGACTACGTCGCTCCACGACGGGAGTTTGCTCACTTCTCACATTGTCTCTACGACGTGAACTTGAACCCAGCGTCGTGTCTCATGCAACGGTTCTAAACATGATTCGGGAATTCTACGTCAACACTCCAACGCGCAATCGTGATAACGCACCATTTACATCACGCAACTGGCACATTGACCACTCGTGAATTTAAGCGACCTTACTGCAGGATGGCGAAGTGGTCTACAAGGTGGAAAACATTACGTCATACCTTGCCGTTGTGAAATCTAAGCTCCTATTGTGTTGGGGAACGGGGCTTCTAATTCATCGGCTTTGGTTATGGAACGGGGTTTTCCAACAATTTTGTTCAGATTTAGTGTCCAGAACACCTTACACATTTTCTAGTTGGCCATCATCCTAAGAGGTACAGTGAAAATTGATGTCCCAAAATTTGAAATTACTTTTCAATAACGGACCAGTGTCGGAAGTAACGACCTGTCCAACTGCCTGTTTTCTAGCTCAAAATTCACAACAGATCAGTGAAAAGATCTTGACTCACATTCTATGTTGGTGCCCGAGTATGATGGTAGTTCATGATAGCCATCAAACCTGCATACTCCCCCTGGGCTCCGCTGCATTGGAAACAAAGATCAAATTATCGTGTAATCATTTTAACTGAACACTAACATTGGACTAACAGGCAGCCAAGAGGTTTTAGGGATATGCCTTGACTGCAATCAGATGGCCTTCATGAAATCTTGTCAATTTTTTTATCTCCATCAATCAAATATTCTGGATGTGAAAAGTCCGCCAAAATGAACCCAATCTACACCACAACAGTATGGTTCTATTCCCCATGAGAAAGCTAACACCAAAATGTTACCTTGATTGGATCAAGTATAATTGACTGACAGTGATCCCTGGGCAACATGGATCATACTCACGTATAGTAGGAGCCATTCCAGCAGTTATGATATCATGTATGAACGTGTCACATACACACATATATCAAACACAACATACAACATGACTGTATAGGTTCCCTCAACTGTAAACACCTACCATAAACACCCAATGCATGGTAACAACAAAGGCATGGGAGGAAACTAACACAGTCTGACCAGATGAACACAACTGAAAATATCTTACCCTGTTAGTTCCAGGGTGACACCTGTTAGTTCTGACATGGCCCCTGTCGTTTCAGGGTGCCGCCCAGTAGTGCCAGGGGGGCCTCTGGATTGGCTCCTGTCAGTTCCAGGGTGGCCCTGTAAGTTCCAGGGTGATCCCTGTCAGTTCCAGGGTGGCCCTGTGAGTTCCATGTGATCGCCTGTCAGTTCCCGGTGACCCCTTTTAGTTCCCGGGTGGCCCCTGTTAGTTCCATGTTGGCCCCTGTTAGTTCCAGGGTGACACCTGTTAGTTCTGACATTGCCCCTGTAGTTCAGGGGGCCCCCATAGTTCCAGGGGGGCCTCGGTAGTTGGCTCCTGTCAGTTCCAGGGTGGCCCTGTAAGTTCCAGTGATCCTGTCAGGTTCCAGGTGACCCCTGTCAGTTCCAGGGTGACCCCTGTCAGTTCAAGGTGGACCCTGTTGTTACAGGGTAACCCCTGTAGTCCGGTGGCCCCTGTCAGCTCAGGGTGGGCCCTGGTAGTTCATTATTACCACCGTTAGTTCCAGGGTGACCCCTTTTCGTTTAGTGTGGCCCCTTTGGTCCAGGTGTGACCCTGTAGTTCCAGGGGAACCCCTGTTGTTCCAGGGTGACCCTCTGTTAGTTCTAGGATAACCCTCTGTTGCCTTAAATAATGTAGACTGTTGTGTATTCTCTCTTATCTGCATGAGATGCAGTGAGATAAGCCTCTAAGCTGGTAATCTCCAAAGATCCTTCCTGAAATCTCAAACAACTTACGGTATCTATAGGAGGGAGAGATGCATAGGTGCCTGAAGGATGAATCATGTGTGCTTCAGTGTTCCTTCTCACCTGTGGGGCTGCAGGAGATGCATCCAAGCCAGTAAATCTCACAAGATCCTCTCCAGACTCTCAAACAACTCGAGGTATCCTTCTGATTGCTCCAGAAGAACAAAACGGATGCATGTTGGAGAACTCTGGCCACGATATCGGCTATACCAAGAACAGAGAGATGCAGTTTACAATGTCCGAAACAGGGGGGAGGGGGAACCTTGAAAAACAAGATAATATTTCCCCATTGGCTCGCAGGTGAAAGACACATTTGTATTCGCATTCCTGAAAGGCTTTGGTACTTATCCATCCAGGATTTTCACCCACCCCCAGCTGTTTCATGTCGTAAATTGTTTCTAACCTAACACATGACCATATATGGTTATTACCGATTTTATGAAAGAGATAGAAACGATTTCTGATGTACACAGATGCATTTACCAACAGGTCCCAAATGGCAATCAATTACTTACGGAGGGCACTAGGGAGTAGCTCCTTCTCTTTTTGTACAAGAACAACACGCTCAAGGTTAGTAAGCAGGCAGGCATGAATTCCCATCATAGTCTACAACTAACCAATTATCTGGTAGATAAGACTGAATAAGCCAGTCATGCATGCAAGACATTTTATCACAAACTGGAATGTGATATGGCAGATTTTTTTATCCCATCTACCCTGACTTAACAGACATGGAAGAACCAGCACCAATTGAGGAGGAAGAAAGAGGCTGTATCGTCTGGAACCACCTGCAAAACCATTGAAACAGTATATCAAAATTTCTTATATATATAGAGGTGCCTGAGACATTTTTTCCTAGGTGGGCTACCGACAGTGATGTTTTTCTTTCCTCAACTAGGATCATGCAGGCAAGGCAACTTCAACTTAGCTTATGCTGACAATGATATAGCGATGTGGAGGCCTTGGTATCAATATACCAAACCTTAACAGTGCCCAAGAGTGCAGTTGGGGCAGACAGGCTGTATAAACAGCACACATTCTAAAAGACCTGAGTCACCAATGAGTTCCACAGTCGCATTCAGTTTCATGGTACAGGACCCAAGTGGTATCAGCGAGTGGGGCCAGAGAGAATCCTTGTTCCTCCAATTCTTTCATGTACCGGAGAAGTGCCGTCTCTGAATGATGACTGATAGGAAGAAAAAAAGGAAGTGACAGGCTCAATTGATTTCATGACTCATCCCTGATATGTCCTTGTCCAAAACAAATGGAAAATTGTGCCATTCACTAGGGCGGAAATGAAAAAATTCTCATAAATTTCTATTCTTCAGATAAAAAATTATACCATCTTGACAAAACAATAGGGTTCTGACCCTTGGTGAGAGAACTATGCAATGAATATCAATTCAGTAATTTCAGTCAAAACCAAGCATCCTCAACTTAGCATGTTCACACAAATTTCCAAACTTGGACCCCTGGTGACCTTTGACATGACCAAAATCAATGAGGCTCATGTAACATGCGGGATAATCAAGTATGAGCTTCATTAAGTGGGGGTTGAGTTACCAGGTTGATAAAGCCAAAAGTTAAAGTCTTCACAAATTTCACATTTTTTATAAGCATGGGGTTTTCTGTAATCTTGATTGTGGAAGCTAACACCAAATTTCATCGATAAGACCAACATTATGGAATCCTCATGTTCACAAGCATTTTCTGACTGACCTGTTACCTCAATAAGACCCCTCCTGAACTCACCTCAAAATGATAAGATTCATGTACTCATCATGAGGAACATTCCACACAGCCAAGTATAAGCTTGATCCATACTAACCGGTCGAGGGTATTCTGTTTACAAGCTGAATTGCTAAAACATTTTTCACAGACATTTTCACTGAAAATGACCCCCCTAATATTAGCCAAAAGGGTTTCTATATCCCCATGAGAACATACACGCCAAATTTCAGCGGGACTCAGGACCAAGCATTCTGGGACTTATCTGTTCCCCCAAGGATTCAGACTTTGACCGCTGACATGACCCCAAAACAATAGAGTTTATTTATTATTGAAATCATCGAACCAATATGGAGTCTCATTCGATTTTTCACAACGAACCGAATATATTACACACATATACAGACATTATTGGACATGACAAACAGAAGAAAACGTTTCGAAAGCAAACTCATTAACAAAACAGTTTGGGAGATATGCATCTCCCTCTTCAGGTAACGAAGAATTGACAAAATGGCAATAATTGTCACTGAGTCTGACAGTGGCCATGAATAGAGCATCCAAATACACTAAAGTTAAAAAAAAAGATTCAGGTAGGTAAAAGCTGATAATCAATGAACGCATTGGCTTTTTTACAAGAAAAGCCTGCTGAAAAGTCAGCCAAAAAAAACAACAGACCGAACATTTTAGGGATTGGGGAGGCAGAAGATGAAGCTGCAGAGAGAGTGTTGATACATGTTGAATACGGATGCTCCAAGGAATGACGACACTCTCGCAAATGGCGAATGTGATGCTGTCTGTGTTTCCCTGTATGCAGATCGTGCAGCAATGTCCGCCCCTGGTCAAAACCAAAACACTAATTAACATTAGAGAGCAGAGCAACAACTAAATCTTTAAGGTTTGTGTATACAAAAAGGTTGAGAGTAGTAGCACATGCTCTCTCCTTCAGCAACCTAAAATTTTAGAGTTGTCTAGAGTGGCCTACCGCCACCCAGGTATCGGCAGTTCTTACCTCAACAATCATGTATGAAGCTTCACAAGGCAAGCTTTATTGTGCAATTGAAAGGTAGAGAGCCCAAGTATTGAACCTATACTCTTATTAATGGTCAGCAGTGAATGCTGGGCCAGTATAAAGACTTGAGTGATGTGTGATGATATGATTCTGCCGAGTACTGAAAGATTTCAATTAATCTGACTTCGAATAGGTGACCTCCACATTTCAGATGATGCTTTAGCCCAGGGGAAAATCTTTCAGGTATTTTCTTGACTTGATATCATTCGAAAAAGGAAAACCGAAGTCCAGAAATACAAATAAAAAAAATGGAAAAAAAGAGTCACAGTTTTAAGACAACCCTGTGAGAGCTATAGGATCAGACAGAATACATGCTACGATGCACCTTGATGTGTACATCTAAAAGGATGTGTTCATTTGATATCATGTGACTAAAATTCTCCATCAAAAGACGACAATTGCAGGAGGGTTTTATAACATGTACAAAACTGATCATGTTATAGACTAGTACAGATAACTTCCATGAACCCTGCTTGAACTTACTGCAGATTGACTGGCAACCAAAGACTTGAAGGAGATCATCAAGTCGACTCCCACGGTCTCATCCAGGGATATGCCAAACTAGGGATGAATAGATACAGGAATCAGTCATGAATCACCTCTAAATTGTGGAACTTCCCAAATAGAAATTACCACAATGTCATTTTAAATTGATTATTCTTCATTCCATAATCTGGTCAAAAACAACTAGGCCAACTTTAGATGGGCTTCTCATGTCTCAATGCCTATAACCTTTTGGTATATTAGTGAGATACCGTTGTATTCAGGGAGGTGAATTCAGACTTATCATATAGGAACACTGAAAATATTTCACAGCTGTAACTACATGCCAGTTTCTACTATTGAATTTAAAGTCCATGTCAATTGATTTTTTTCTATTATCAGTGCACGTGCACAGCAAGCAAGCACTTCCTAAGTGTTTGTTATGACCTAATAGTGGGCTGTATGGCAATTGCTCGAACGACTTGACCCAAAAACGATTGAATCACGCAAAATCAACAGGGAGCAAATCTGCAATCAACACAAAACCTGCATGTTGGTGAATTTGAGATGGAAGTCATAAAACCAATTCTCTCTAACTGACATAGTGAAGAAAAGACATGTCCAAGGAGACAACACAGGAGGGAAAGGGAGAGGGCGCCAAAAGGAATTTACCCAGTAAAGCTGCAGGTGTGAACTTGGTATAGACTCGTTCCACCAGTATTACCTGATTGGTTGTTTATCCCAATAGGGCGCAGACGGGGTCCAGGTGACTGGACACTAGCAGGGCCACCCAACTCCCCACACAATAAAAGAATTGGTCAAGCTCAATGGATATGACGAGCCCAAGTGAATTGAACAAGATCTTTACTACTGAATACAGAACTTTCAACTATCCTATACTGCAGATACCAACCAGGAACAGGAAATGTTACGAAGGTAAGACCTAGGAAGTTTATACTTATTTCGGGTTCCCTACTTCCTCGTTACGTTTATAAAGCCGAGATACTAACATTTTTCTGATTTGGTTTAAATTGTTCATTGTTAGCATGTATTGTTGTTGTAAATGGTTTTTGGATAGTAGAAAAAATAAACTTTAACTTGCCCTTGAAAATGAAGGTTAACAAGAACCCTTTCACCAAACATATTCACTGTATTCATGTGTTCCCATTAAGGCTTCAATAGAACTGCAAAGCCATCTTCAAAAATAAAATCCATTAAAAAGGCATCTGCAGGGTTGGATATACTGATGGTAAACATTGTGTGGAATGGAAAACGATTTCATGTACTAACACCATTTCCACATACATGTTGCATAGTTTGTGACCATTTGATCCATCATGCAGAGAAAATAAAGCAAGTCTCCACTGTGCATTAATGTGTTACGTGCAGTGACATCAACATCAAAAATGAGAACTTAAGTATTTCCCTGTTTCGATGGTATAAAAAAAACGCAACATTAGGCAGGTGTGCTACTGTCTTTCGCCTACAAAAATAACCATCATAACCACCAACCAACTACCAGCAATCATCGGTCACAGACCAAACAGTTGAATTATTGTGTAAATTTTATTAGAAAAAAAAGAATAATTGCGAATTATACAAGTATGACATAAGTATTTAGTAGTTAGAAGTAGTAAATAAGGACAGTAGGACAGAATCCTCATAAATGACCCGGAGCCACAACATCCAGAAGAAAAATGAACCAAACCACTAAAGAATTCGCCCGTGATTCCTGAAAAATAAATCAAGACTGTTCCTTGAACGCATTCACACTTTAGGGAAAACAACATTTCAGGAAGACAATTCACCTTTTTTCCCAATGGAATCACTCTATGCGAGAAGAAATATTAAACGAATGTCAATCTGCAGCGCCTTGCCACGAGCTGAGACAGTGGCCTCTATTTTGCAGTAACATTGGAAAATTCAAAGAAGTAGTGGAAGACAGGCCATCGAGCCATGGGAAAATTTTGAAAACCGGGATCAAGTACCCCGAATTGCCTCAGCTCCATGAGTAGTAGACCGAGACGCCTTAATCTTTGCTCGTAGGATAAATTTTCAGACAGTGAATCATTCTAGATGCCCTACGCTGAACTTTTTTCAATACCCGGATTGTCTTTTGCAAAGTAAGGATTCCACACTTTGTACAGAATATTCCAGGTGAGTTCTCACCAACTGCTTAAACAGAGTGACAAACAAGATCATTATCAGGAAAACTAAGTGAGTCCTAATCAAGCCAAGGAATCCAGTACCCCTGCTGTAGCTGGCACACGTTGGAAGGTTTCAAAGAAGAATCAAAACAAAACCCCAAGATCTTTTTGAAAATCACCTCCTGAATATTTGGCCATTTAAGTGAAGGAAGCGTTGCGATTGTGAAAACCAACAGACATAACTTTGCATTGTCGACATGAAAAACATTTGCCAGTCAGAAAGACATGGGGGAAAGTATATCCAGATCCCTGTTTGAACAATGCAGCTTCATCATTCGAAAGCCGACCTCCCGATACAACTATTCGTATCGTCTGCGAACTCTTAAACCCTGGAATGCAACGGACCTTCAAGATCGCTAAATATACGCCAAAAAGAGTAACAGCCCGAGAACTGATCCCTGGGGAACACCACTAGTGACCTTTTGCCTAGAGACGGAGCCGCCGATAAGACAAGCTCGTTGTTTCTCGATTTATGAGAGCCACGAGACACGAATCCAACTAAAGGACATTCCCTCAATGCCAAGGTCTCCAACGTGAGCAAGAGACGCCCATGAGGAACTTGTCAAAAGCTTTCTGAAAGTCAGGAAAATTCATATCAACAGCCACTGCCGTTTGTCAACAGAACATGTAAAATCTTCCATAAATTCCAAGAGATTAGTCAAACACGAAAGAATTTTCCGAACCCAGGCTGAGAATCCCTAATCAACCTATGCTCATTGAAATAATCAACCATATGATCCGAATGATTGGGTGGTTTCCATTACCTGCAGACAACACTAGTAAGACTGATGGCCTGTAATTACAGGAAGAGACCGTTTTACCTTTCTTGAAAATAGGAGAAACGTTTGCTCTTCCTCCAATCCATCGGAACAACACCTTCTTGCAAAGTCTTTTTGAAAATAATAGCTAATGGACAGACCAACTTTCGCGGCAAAGGATTTAGTTAGAAAGGTTAATGAAAACTCTGTCCAGGACAGGAGCTTTATCACTTTTGATTACTGCATATGGATTCTTTTTGATCTTGTGCATACACATCACAACTGCAAATGTTTTAAACTCTGTAATGGAAAATCAAATGAAAGTCAAGTTTGGTCGGACAAATTCATTTCTTCTCTAGATATTAGATTAGCTTCTTCCTAATTGATACAGCAGTAACATTCAAATATTCAAGGTTTCAAGTCATGTTTCACGTTATTGTCTCCTTTTCTCGTTATATTCTGTTAACAGAACAGTGTCATAACGGAACAATAATCGCTCAACTATATACGTAATGTCATCTTGAAAAGCAAATAGAGGACGTAGAGACTCAGGATAAGTAATACTTTTCTAGTCTGAGGACCCTTCGTAAGAAGGGACAGAGAAAGATTGGAGAGGGATTGAGAATTCTGCCAGTACTAAGAGCCATAGGGGTAGGGTTGAGATGATGTTCTTACGTCTGCTCCTGCTCGATGCCAGCATAGTCCATTACACTGTACTCTCAGGGTATCAAAGAATGATCGGTGGTCAGGATCTCATGGCCAGCCTGCTCAAGACCTGTCAAAGGAACCCGAGGTAGATAAAGACAAATGCAGCATGACCCACAAAATAGGTTTGCAAATTCAGACATGATGACTTAAAGCCTCAATTGTGTTTTGTTCATATTGTGTAGCCTAATCCCACTGATTGTTTTGACCTCTGCCTGGAGTGTTGTTGGCATAGTCACACTGTTTTACATATTCAATCAAATCGTTTCATGGCCATTTAGTCTAAGCACTGAATTGGATTGTTTTGGCCTTTTGTTCACGGATTGATTTGGACCTATGCCTGGAATGTGTTGACCTTTATTAAATTTTTGACCTATCCAATGGATTGTTTTGGCCTATTTACTAAATTGTTCTGACCTATTCTTGGATTGTTTTGACCTATTCACAGGATAGTTTTGACCTATCAATGGATGTTTCCGTCTAACAAACATTTTTTTTTTTTTTTGAACTATTCACTGGGTGTATTGGGTATTCCTCTATTGAATCCGAGGTGGGCTCACCAAACTATTCACTCTCAATTAACAGTAGTTACAATTAATTTCCAAGAAGACAGAAAAATAGCCAGAGAAATCATTCTACCACTCTTAGCTATAGGGAAGTGCATATATAGCCATAGCATAGTGCATATACAGCACCATTCTATATATATGGGCAATCAATCTATCTAGATTCAGCCAGATCCATACAGCTTTAAATTTCATCAGACTAAGTGTCCAAGTAGGATCTGCTCGAATGTGAAAAAACAAACATCCAGTCTTAGCTGCTGTCATTACCTTTCCAGGAATTTCAGACTGCATACTTCCTCCCACAATTATGATATTACCTCCAAAGAAGAACAAATGGCTCACGATACCTCTAGAGCAACTTTGATCACTTCAGTGCTAAGTTAATATCGATATAGTTGTTAATATCGGCTTCCAAGGCTAGATGCACAGTTAAAGTCCATTCAGCTTTTATTTCATGTTTTCCTTTCCAGTCACCAAAGCTACCATACTGTTTACTGTATTGACTGATACGAAAACTACAATTGAAAAAAAAAAACAATTGACAACAATGTTATTGGATCAAAATTCATAATTTAGTGGAATAGGCTCCGTGGCGAAAACATATACATTTGTTGCGGCCGGCCGGCTTTCCAGAAGTAAAGAGACTAATCACCATTTCACTAAAATAGTTATGAGTTGAGTGCTGTAATTTTGACGTGTCGATGAGGTACCAACAACAGCATTCATCTCCTTTCCAATATCCATGATGCTTATTTTTTTTCGGATATTCCAAAGGCCGAAAGGCGCGGAAGAACTTAATAAAATAAAGTACCTTGGGCCAGTATCAGTGTTGAGTTATGGATCCTCTGAGCTATTTTCTTCAGGCCCTCTGGCCCATGATAGACGCAGTACAGTGCACTCATGTTGGCTAACAGAGCCTGTCGGAAGAAACAAAAAACCATAAAACAGACATACTGATACATGTTCATATCTGTACAGCGGATTAGAAAAATGTTTCCCAAGCAACAAAGGTTACTACTATACATTACAATTATATATTGCATGGACATGGAGAGGCATGTTATAAGGGCATATAATACTAATATCTTGTTTTTACATAGTGCTTTCCCACCTCAATGTGAAAATGTGCCAAATGTTACATTATGTCATAAGTGGACATGTCCACACCCGTACTTTGCAGCATGCACCTCTTGCGGTTCTCCAAAATGCACTATTTCAGTATGTCACTTCATCGTGTCCCTGGAGGAATTACCAATTGGGCGACCACATACGTGCTCGCTGCTCTTTACACTCACCCCCTCACAATACCCAATGTGGGTTGGCATGGCCACTTCAGGAGATATGCCTCATCCAAGAGCATGGAAATAGAGTCTCCTGGTATTCAATGAGCCCGGAACTGGCGATCAATGATTTGTGGTCTGGAGCTCTTATCAACTGAGCTACTTCGCACACATATGCGAGGACAGCATAAAGCTACAGAGGGCCATCCTCCGGACCACACAGTTCCAGCCGAGCCGATCTTCTGTTAGTGTTCCCTCTTAAGCCTGTCTGATGTGTTTTAACACAGTGTCTCACTAATTCGACGCACAGTACAAAAAAGAGAGTTCTACTAAAAATGCAGGTGCCATAGGAATTCAACTCACCACGATTTCCGAAATGGGAATTATGACTCACTGCCTATTTTTTTTAGAGGACCACTGGTCCCCTGTGCCCACACCATATCACAGCATGAATAGGTTGGGAATGCCACCAGCCAGAATTAACTGGCATGATGACCAGTAGACCGCGTATAGCGTGCAGCAGCCAATGCAATTCTCCTGCCTGAGAAGAACCAACAAGCTGGCACGGGATCTAAACACACAACTTTGGGGTTCCAAGCATAATAACCAAACATTTGCTCGGCAAGGTGGTAGAAATGTTTGTTGTGGGTGAGCAAGAATCTGTCTGTTTATCAGTTTATAAGGGCCTCTCATACGCCTCAAAGAATCGGTCTGGTTGAATTACTACAGTGGCTCTCTACCCTCAAATTAATAAAGATCTTGTGAACATTTACTACAGTGCCTCTCTACCCTAAAAATTGTCTGTGTTACAGGTACTACAGTGGACTCTCATACCCTCAAAAATCAGCTGTGTTACCCTTACACAGTGGCTAGCTCTCATACACTCACATTCAGGGATGTGCCCAGGGTAGCAGACAACTCCAACAGAATACCTGCAAGAAATCTGTTCCGACCATGACCCATGCCTCATCATTTAGTTGCCTTTATCAGTCGTGTTGAGTGATGATTCTACTACAGTGTTGAGGAACAATGGACTCCTAGATTGCACTAACATTCCTCTATTTTTATCCCATCATCACATATAGCCCTGTACCCTGTATAAGACGGTAGTTTTAAGCCAAAGGCTTGGTGATTCCTTGACTGACACGGAGGGGACCAAGGCTAGCACGTCAACTTCACTTTTACAAAATTTACAATACTTTAGTGCGCGACCTGACCCCAAAACACTAGATCTGTGTGATCATTATGAGATAACTCACGTGCTGAGTATGCGCTCCATCCATCCAGGTGGGGTCAATTTAATCTTTACAAGCTAAATTTGGCCAAACACATTAATTTTCACTATATCCCATTAAAAAAGGCCTTCACTCTACACGGTCGTTTAACTTTCATCAAATAAACTTGTTGATATTTCTGCGAATTTGTCATATTTCTGTTTCATGTATAGACAACACAAGACGTCAATTCCCAAATGTCATTGCTGAACCATTACAGTTGTAATCGTAAATGTGCCAACTACACTACACTAACTTGTCAAGGCCTTTCTCTTCCATCTCCTTGCACTGGCAACTTCCTATCCACAAAATACACTATGTATTGGGCTACTAGAAATACACTATGTTTTGGGTACTAGAATTGGAGGGGCCCTTCCCCGTTCTTTATTAAAAACTGGCGGACTAGTGCAGAATGAAATTTGTATGTAACATGAGGAGTCACCTACTTAATAAATAGCTATGCCTCCACCAAGAAATCAAATGTGAGGTGGACAGTGGTTCCATTACTGCTCAACTTATTCTTTTTCGTCTTGTTGTGTTCGGTGGCTGTTATGTCTTATAGATAACAGGGAGTGTGCTTTCAGACTCCTACTATGGTTTTTTAGAAGGCTTCACTCCCTCTCTTTTTTGCCTTGATGGATGAACTATTTTGTTGTTATATCTTATCATTCATACAAGTTGCTGAAAGGGAATCCAAACAAATACACAAAAAGAAACGAAACCTGAATCGAAACCACGGTTCTCATCATCTGCTAACAAGATTTTTAGACTTGACTTCTGAACTAAGATGAACCTTGCCATGACCCCAGAACAATAGGGATCAGTACTCGATAGGGGAACTCATTACAAAGTATGGAATTGTTTTCATATATCCAGGGGGGTCGAAGTTCATGTTAAAGGCTAGGCATCTCACACACACCCACACACAACTGTCATGACGCTAGATCATCGACTTTGTCAAGGAATTCAAAAAAGAGAGGGGGGCCCTACAAACCTACTATCAGAAGAGAAAGAAGGCTCTTGGCACAGGGATGATGAAATTCAGGCCAGAAAGCATGTAGCATTTATGACACCCGGAGAATTGTAGGAGACAAAGAGCCACCAAGGGTCCCCCCCCCAAAAAAAAAATTATCTCTCTAGCCCTTGATGTTTCAATCTGGTGGTGAAGACATGCCTACCTGAGCCGTACAGATATTACTGGTGGCTTTCTCTCCGCCTGATATGCTGTTCTCTGGCCTGTAGAGACAGTCTGATGCTTCATTAACCTGAAGAATCCCTGATGAAGAAAAAACTGACATTGCCTCTACACTACTGGTATGTCAAGTATACTTCATACAATGTCCAGCAGGGGGAACAGGGGTAGTGGTGGTAAGTACATGAATCAAAACAAAATTGAGAATGATTAGGAACCATTACTGTATTATAGCATGTGTAGCCGAGAATGCACAGGCCTGTTATACATATATATCCCATACATAATCCATCCGAATCTGTGACCGCTCCATATAACGTGCTGTCATGAAAAAACAGGGTTCACAATCTAATGGGCTAGCAGATCAAAGATTTCAATTGGTGCAATCATATTTTCTTTTTCAGTTTCGTGGATAGACTTCATTGTTTATTTGCTGCAGTAACTTCCGTCAATCGACCAACATAGATGAGTTTAGTGAAAAAAAGGGTCAGGAAGGACAAAATCCTCATGAGAGACCCCCAGAGCCACAACATCCCAAAGAGAAGAACAACCAATGTTCAAATAATTCGCCCACAATTCTTGAAAACTAAATCAGACTTCTTGATGGATGCACACTCCCTATTAACAGAAAACATCTTCAGGGAGGCTATTCCACTCATTAATAACTCTCTGGTAGGAGAAATTATTTTCTGAATGCCTAATCTACAGCGTTTACGAATCTTGAGGCAATGACCCCATTGGTGGTAACTTTTGGAAACTCAAATAATAGTGGAAGGAACGGCCATCAAAACCATGAACAATTTTAAAAACCTGAAACAAATCACCACAAATTTGCCCTCAGCTCCTTCAAAGTTAGACCGAGACGCCTTAATCTCTCTTCGTAGGTGAATCTCCAAGAGAGTGAAGTAATCTAGTGGCCCTCCGCTGAACGTAGTATACCTATCCCCGGCAATCCAACAATAATACTCCTATACTGGATCGATGCTGGTATGTTCATGATATTTTGGTGTTTCCGACGTAAGACAGTTCGTGTAGATGCCTTCCTGCTTGATTTCATTTCGTTGTAAGATGTGCCCAGGACATGACATACGCAAGTGAATACGATACGAGAGTGAATACGATAATACTCTGTTAGACATCAGAATAACAACTCCACAGTTATTCAGAGAGAGTGAATACGATAATACTCTGGCGGCGTCGGAATAACAACTCCACAGTCATTCAGAGAGAGTGGATACGATAATACTCTGTTAGACATCAGAATAACAACTCCACAGTTATTCAGATAGAGTGAATACAATGATACTCTAGTTAGAGAGTGAATATGATAATACTCTGTAAGACATCAGAATAACAACTCCACAGACATTCAGAGAGAGGTTGAATACGAAAAAAAAAAAAAAAAACAAAAAAATACTCTGTAAGACATCAGAATAACAACTCCACAGTCATTCAGAGAGAGTGGATACGATAATACTCTGTTAGACATCAGAATAACAACTCCACAGTCATTCAGAGAGTGAATATGATAGTACTCTGTAAGACATCAGAATAACAACTCCACAGTCATTCAGAGAGCGTGAATACGATAATACTCTGTTAGACATGACATCAGAATAACAACTCCACAGTCATTCAGAGAGAGTGGATACGATAATACTCTGTTAGACATCAGAATAACAACTCCACAGTCATTCAGAGAGTGAATATGATAATACTCTGTAAGACATCGAATAACAACTCCACAGTCATTCAGAGAGAGTGGATACGATAATACTCTGTTAGACATCAGAATAACACTCCACAGTCATTCAGAGAGAGTGGATACGATAATACTCTGTTAGACATCAGAATAACAACTCCGCAAGTCATTCAGAGAGTGAATATGATAATACTCTATTAGACATCAGGAATAACAACTCCACAGTTATTCAGAGAGAGTGAATTTGATAATACTCTATTAGACATCAGAATAACAACTCCACAGTTATTCAGAGAGAGTGAATTTGATAATATTCTATTAGAAATCAGAACAACAACTCAACAGTTTTAGAAAGAGTGAATACATTAATACTTCGTTAGACATCAGAATAACAACTCCACAAGTCATTCAGAGATATGCCCCATGAGGTGCTAATTTTGAAGTCTGTGATGAAACGGCAAAGGCTCACAAACTTTGGGTCGGAAATGAAAGGAGATGTCACTGGGACGAATACATTCACATTGACACATTTTCCTCATGTCAATGATTTTGTTCCTTGACTCAAATATGACAAATTCCATACGGATTGTTAAGATGCATAAGGCAGAGACATTCAGCATGCGAGTTCAGCAAAATACATAGAACTCATGACAGGGTGGAAGATGTTACCACTTTGCCCTCTCTCCGCCCCCTTCCCTGAATTGTACCTATGTACCTTATGAGAGGGCAGGGTTGTCTCCATTAAGTCCTTAAAGCCCAATGGTCGTATCAGGATTTTTCTTGCTAGAGAAGGAAGGTGGAAAAAGGACATATTGGAATCATTTACCTAAATTTGGAAGTTCTGAATGTTGCTTTGTTGAGTTAATTCAATTCCTTTCGAGGAAATTATGTGCACTCAGATAGACAAATAAAATCATGGGGGACCCATAATGTGTAGATAAGAAGTTAATAAGAGTAATAAGTCAATTACAGGACCTAATAGTCATATTTACAGGACCATGTACTTCAAGGAAGGGGGTGTTATTCTGCATACCTGCCAAACTTTGTCCCTAAATATACAGGCCCATAAAGCATGTTGTGTACATATGCCAGTAGGCTCTCGGTCTCAGATAAGCAACAAACCAGGCACGGTGCACTACCACATTACCAAACCGTTGTTATAGAACAGGAACGTAGATGATCATACACACTTGTATTTAAAATGCTACAGGTTGGCAGTCGTGCGGCCACCAGTGAATTTTGAGCATATATAGGTTGTATTTCAGGCAGGCAGAGATAGTAGGTTATGTAATGAAACATAAAGACTTCCACCAAACACGTCTACTCTGTAGCCTCAAGTACTTGATGCTCAAGTTAGAGTCCTTTATTCTTGAGGCCATTCGTCCTGCAACCAGGTGGGCTGGGATAGAAGATTACACCTCTTTATAATTTTAAAGAGCCACGGAGCCCCCTTTCTAAAACTAAAATCGCATGCATAGCAGGTGTGTTGTGTGTTTCAATTGTCACAGAGTTTTAGTTCTCAACCCCCCCATTAATATTTCCCCGGCTTTGGTCGGAATTGCCTAGTGGGTTTTGGGATAAGCTTCGGTGTACTCCTTTGCAAGCATTTCTCCTTGTCATAAAAGTCTTTAACCACATTTTATCACAGACCCTGCAATAGTTGTTCCTGTTCTTTCTGTGTTGCCCTGGCCGTGCAATAGTGTTCTTCTTATAGTCTTCAACGATTCATTTTAACTTGTTCAGTTTTGGGCCAGTTCCTAGGTATTGGGTACATTTGCCTCCTGACCCTCTCTGTCCTTGTATTTTTGGATGCTGTAGACATTTTGATCGATCAATAACTTATGAAATGAAATGAAATCTTTTCTAATTATTTGGCATGTTAGTATGTCCATAAGAATAAGCTGATCACATGCACTGCATGTGTTTTTGCTGTGCGAGCTAAACACTGACCTATTCCTAGCCAATGTCAAACAGATAAATTGCATCAAAATGAGTGAATTAATTACCTGGTGACTCCAACGTCCTTCCTGGGGAGCCCTCTTAAGCTCTCCTTGACGGCGAAGAAAGCTGCGTGGGGACCACCGTAACCCAGAGGTACCCCCAGACGCTGGGAGCTGCCCAGGGCAATGTCCACTCCAAAGTTCCCCGGGGGCGTGGTATGAGAAGGTCAGCGCCAGGAGATCTGTGGCGCAGACAGCCAGAGCCTGTGGAACAATTGCAGAAGAATGGGAATGTACCACTGTGTAACATCTGAAATATTACTGTTATTGTGGCCACAAGTCGGTGGTCAAGCATCCTTAGATACAAAACAGGATATGCATGAGCGCCATAATGTTAAAAAATACCAGGCGCAGTCCTACCGTGGGTCCGCACAATTCTCCTGAGCCCTCATAATGTTGTTGATGATATTGCTCAAAATGCCTTCTAATGTGGTTAATTTTCTTCTCTTTAGATGTCTCTCATAACACATGAAGGAAAGAAAAATAGAAATAGTTTGAAAGAGGGGTGAAGGAAGCTGATCATGTTAGAAGAGAACAGCCCTCTCTGAACAAAGGGGTGGCCTATGGCACAACCTCGCATGGGCCTACAGTTCCATCATCGGGAAAATTCCAAGAGGTGTTTTCTCAGAGTTTGACGACATATTGACCTTGACATCACCAACTTAGTCACAGGCTATGATCAACCCGCGCCAAACACCCCCCCGGTCAGCCTAATGATGCATCTTGGATGAGATGTGAAACTATCGCTATTCAAAAACAAGTTAGCTGTTTAGATATATTGTTTAGTTGGAAAAATGGTAGGGATATTCTACAACATTCAGCCGCACTACAAGGGGACCCATACTCGAACGCTCAACTGTATTTGATTTCAAATTCCGCTATTACAGTGGCCTTGCAACAACGGATTGGGACGAATTTACAGAGATTTACAATTTATTCTGTTATCAAGAATGTTTACCAACACATCAAAGCATGTATCATACCACCATTGTGTAGAAATCTTGTTTCATCATCCATTTTCTTTATGTATAACCGTATTCATTCCGCTAAGGGCCCATCTCCCGTGAGCGCTCACCCAACTTTTTTGAAAACTCTTGTAATATCAAGTCAATATGCACGGCCGAAGAGCCTGAAAATATTCTCTGTATACATGTCAGCAGTAGCACAGCACTCCTGCTCGATTTCATTGCAAGTACATACAGCCATACACCATACACAAACAACATGGTATTAAACCGAATCGCTTGAGCGCTCGCCATCGGTGCCACGATAACGATATTGTGGCCTGTGACTCGTGTAGACCCTAGGTACTCAATTCCATGAATGAATGGAGCGATTCAGCAATCACTGGATTAAACGATTAAATTAATAGTTTTAGCAATGATTTCAGCACTTTGGCAATCAAATTCCAGGCCATGTCTTGCTTCGGTATCCATGCCAAACCGAGGCAATGGTTAGGTGACATGCAGAAGGCCCTATGTGTCCGTGTATTACCATAGGCCCATTCGTAGTTAATAGGGTAATGCATCTAGTATGAGATAAATGAATGTTGTTTAATAACATAACGCAACAAGAGGAACATTGTTTTGTAAACACCACCTATGGCAGACTGTGAATACTTTAAAACTATTCTGCTGCCCTGAAACTGCAGGCATTGTTTTCCTTTCAGCTGGCACCTTAGGATTTTGTAACCTCCCATTCCTGCATTATCCCTACTTTATTTCTGCAATGTTCTGCAGGACCTCATATCGGTTTATCAGCCCTGGGAAACACCAGACGATAATCTATATGAAGACAACTCTAACCCAGAGGCATGTGCCTTCTCCACCAAAGCGCGGAAATCTTCAACATTCCCCTCTGTGTCTGGATACTGGAAGAGCACACCAGAGACATCTTGACCTGAGAAGTCCATCAATGTGTGTGAACGGACGACAACCTCAATATCAAACGGTCTGAAAGAATAAGAATGACACTTGGAAGAGAGGGCGAGTCAGTTTAGACAAGTGAAATTGTTTGACATGTTTGGACAGACAACAACCTCAGTATCAAGCTGGCTGGAAAAAAAGAATGAAACTTGAAAAGCAGGATTTGCACCTGCACGTAACCTCTAACAAGACGTAACTAATGATACTCTCCTAATGGGGAACACAGATATCAAGTATGAGCTCCATCCTTATAGATGGGGCTGAGTATCTGTATACATCTGGAATTTGATGAAAAACAGTTGCACAGATTTCATATTTTGGGTGAGAAATTTATCTATTGTACAAACGAGGCGATCGCCTCCAGTGTCTTGCTGGTTGCCCCAAACAATTAAAATGCATTCCATGAGTTGTTTTCAGATTTTGGTATTAGCATTCAACAGAAACAGCTCACTAATCAGTGACCAATTTCAAATTTATAAGGATGATTGCTCATATGTCCACCAATGGTTCCAGTGTTGTGGGAAGGTCTTAAATGGCCAAATTAGACACACTAAAAGGTTTTGGGACTGAAGGTAGACCATATTCACCAAGTTTCGTGAAAATTCAACTAACTCTAAAATTTTGCATAAATTATGCAAATTAGATTATTAATTAGCATATTTCATGCTGAAAATCTAAGCAGTTCATCTCCCTCATATCCTGTACCTATGTATCATACCAAACACTATAGCAACTACGATTCGTTCGTAATCTTGCTGATGAGCTTAAACAATAAATTCCATAAAACAGGCTAATTACCCTGTATTATTATTGACTTTCGTGCCAAAATTCTAATCATATCGTGTTTACCCAACCCAGATACTACATACGAAATTAAATCCAAATCGGTCTTACCGTTTCAGAGAAAACGCAACGAGAGCGGACAATGCACATAGGACACATCACCACACACCCACACACAAAACATAGCATGCTAAGTACTTCATGAAACTTTGTTCAGTAAAGACAAAACACTGTGCTATTTTACACAGATGCCCATGTGGTGTAAATTGGGTACCTCTCTACCATCTATTTCTCTGAAATTTGCAAGCCAACTGTAAACACACCTGTTAGAACACCTAACACCACTAGCATACTGAATTGGAAACACAGGCCCTTACCATCAAGGGACATCTGGGTTATTTGGCAACATCAGCTCCCCAAAACAATCTATTATTCAGTATGTCAACTTTCAAAACATACTTTTGCTTCAACATGGCCGTAAAAAAATAATATATATACATACCCTACATTTGACAAAATCACATGATCATTATTCACAACACAATCCAATGTTGATATCTGCAGAATATGTTAATAGCAGTGAGTGACACATGTTGTATTAAGCCCCCGAAATATAGGTTTATTGAGGAACTTCCTTGATGATAAGACCTGTGAGATACTGATTTCATGCCTTTGTAACATCCAGGTTGGATTTTCTCAAATTCTTTACTTTTTGGCCTGCCCGAGTGTTTTATCGGAACCTACAGCAGAATACAGAACTCTGGCCGCATGTATCACTAAACGAAAAGAAACAGTGTCCTAACTCCAGTCCTTGAGAGAGCCCCCTGGCTACCTTTCGTAAAGAATTTAAATTTCAAAACATGTTGCTTGCATTTCACGCCCTTCACCTGGAACATCCTGTGTATATTTCTTAACTACTGTCTCCGTATTTTCCTGCCCGGAAATCCGCTTCTCTGCTAAGGGATATTAGCTGTACCAATGCCCGTTAGAAGACATATGGATATCAATGCTTCATGTACGCAGCACCTAAACCTGTGGAATCGACTACCAGACCAGTTGGACTTTGTGAAAAACTTTCCACATTTAAGACTAAGCTGAAGACTCATTAATTGTAATCTTCTTTTGCTTCGGATTGGTGCCCTTGTTAAGCGTCTGGAGCAGCAACTGTGTGCTAATTTGTTGCTATACAATCTCCTTTTTAATCATTATCATTATTATTAATACCATTATTATGGTGATAAAAGCCCACAATAACGTGGCTGGGAGCAGCTGGGAGCAAAATAGGCAGAGACAACGCATGTGGTCATTCTCCTGTTGCGTCAACAGTGTTTCATTGTGCAAGTTTCATTCGCTCACAGACGCTCCACATTTCATTGGATACGTTTTTCATGTGCAGGGCAGGGCTCAAAAATACATAAGCCCGGTACCGGTGCTACTTGAGACTGCATTCGGGCTAGTAGGAAATTGGTTGGAGATGCCCTTCGGGCGAGTGGTTACCTCATTGAAATTGTGTTGCAGTATATGCATCGGCTAGTCAGAATCTTGTTCGGGCTACTGATAGCATTTTCTCAGAGCCCGATGGGCTAGTTGAGGTCATGTACATTTTTCGAGCCCTGTTCATGTGTGACTGATGCTATTGGGTTTGTGTTGAGCGATAATTTTTTTCCTTGTTATCATTACAGAGTGGCTGTGATTAACGCATGAAACCCTTACCAGTGCAAGCTTTATTTTTAATGTCAATAATATTCAGGACAAAGGGCAACACTTTCCTTATTTTAGGAGGTCCTCCATATATAATGTTTTTATCTTGGACTGCTGTGGAAGAACAGGAATATTCTATATAGTTTCATCCGTCCTGTAATGAAGCCCTTACACATTAACATTTCCATTCAACCCTTATTTCATGTCCTCCTTTTCAGCCACAACACTACCCCCCTACGTATAATCTATCGATCGACCTATATAAAACCACAATCTGTTTGGAATGACAGTATTAAGGTAACAAAGTTGTAATTGGAGGAATAGGTCCCGCGGTGGCTAAACTTAAACATTTGTTGCGGACGGCCGGTGTCTTTCGAAAATTTGCAGACTGTTCACCATTATCTCCAAGAACAGAAATTATTTTGAGTGCTGCCATTTTGACTGAAGTTTTTCTTATGGATGAGGTACCCAACGATGGATTTATTTTCAATATCATTGATGATTTTTTCTTGGATGATTTCAAAGGCTGAATGGAACTTTAATGAGATGCTACTGCTATGGAGTCAATGGTCTTTGGGGTACACTTGCAAACTAAACTTTGCTCTAACAGTGCAGAGAACAATCTTTGCATACTCCAGACAAAACTACCTTCGTCTAGCACAAAACTCAGATTTCCCCCCATATTCATCACAATGACCATACTAAACAAATTGAATGGGTGTGGCTTTGAAGAGTGGCTGTTTCATAGGTTGTGATAATAGCGTTAATAGGTGAAATATTGTTATAGTATACCCCCTGAACTACTAGTGGTGAGCAACCAACCACCGTCAATAGGCTTATGGAAGCAGCATGTGATTAATGACTGGTTCAAGAACATTAGTGGCCGGTGCTACCGGTACTGATTGCCTGGCGGATCCACCGCGAATGAAGTTCAAAACAACAAACATATCTGGAGTGCTGCGTAAATACTTACACCACTGATGACACAGCGGTAATCTTTGAAAACAGGACAAAATATAACGAGTTTTTCAGTTACCACACCACTAATCGAGACATAGCATGGGGATAATGACTGATTAGGATAACATTAATGGCCATATAAGCCTTCCTTCCATTCTACACTAATTGTGTCAATTATCTGGCGAATCTGAATGCACTCCCACTACCGCACATGAACAGTTAAATCATGACACCAGAACAACAAAATACCCCAAGTGCTGTGCAAAACACTGACCCCACTAACGACATAGCGGTTACCTTTAACAACCCGAGAACAAATTGACAGAAGCCCATTAGTTCAGGACATGCTTACAAACAACAATAGGCTAATGTTAATCGGACACCAGAACAAACACAGTTGGAGTGCAGGATCCGGCAAAATAATAACAATGAATGCTTCAATTGCTCGGCAGATCTTCACGCTTCTCTGTTGTAAGGAGTCACATGTTATCATTTATAAGGACCATCAAGACCTTCCTCTGATTGAGGGGTTCTGTTGTGACCTCGTGGGGACCCTGGTGCTCTGCTGAAATGAAACCGATCTCGTGCAGGTACAGTCGTGATCGAGAACTTGCTTATCGTCACCTTGGTGGGGGGAGGTTAATAGAGATGACAGCAAAGAACTTTGTCGATCTCTGACAGAATGTGCACTGAGCAGTAGTTTAGTTTAGTGAAAAAGGGTCAGGAAGGACAAAATCCTCAGGAGAGACCCTGGAGCCACAACATCCCAAAAGAGAAGAACAACCCAGATGCTTAGAGAATTCACTCACAATTCCTGAAAAATAAATAAAGACTGGCATTCTTGAATGCATTCACAATCTTAGACAGAACAACATCTTCAGGAAGGCTATTCTACTCCTCTGGGAGGAAAAATATTTCCAAATGTTCCAATCTACAGTGTTACACGAAGGCTTGGAGCAATGACCCCATGGTGGTAACTTTGGAAAACTCAAAGGAATAGTGGAAGGACAGCTCTCGGATCCATGAACAATTTTAACATCCCCAGTATCTCGCCTGGTTGCGTGATCAGTGGTTTCTTCTAATAGTCACCATGCAAAAAATTATAAGGCATTCCGTTGTGATGCTTTAAGATTTTGATGTAAGCATTTAACAGAAAACAGACTACTAATCATGACCAATTCAAATTCATAAGGACTGATCATTGACCATGTCTAACTAAGCGAGTATAAGTTGGTGGAATGTGACTAAATAATGCAAATTAGACCAACAATATTCAATTTCCATTGACCCATTTGCTCCTTTAAATACCTCAGGACCAATAGTGGACCACACTTATAATTTCATGGGAATCCAACAAACTTGAACATTTGCATAAATGGAACAATTTATATACATTGTACTGAAAACCCCCGTGACTCGAATCAATGGTAACTTTTTGGGGACTAAGGTAGACCATACCCATCAAGCTTCATGAAAATCGAACAAACTTTGAAATTTTGAATGAACCATGCAAAATGGACACACTGAATGACCTCCAGTGACATCAGTCTATGTAGAAAGTGTTGGAGAGTGAAGGTAAGCCATATCTACCAAGTTTCATGAAAATCGGGCAAACTTTAAAATTATGCATATATTATGCAAATTAGACATGTGAATGACCTCCAGTGACCATAAATCCATGATTAAAATTTTTGGAACCGGAACTCAAAGTAAACCCTACCCACCAGGGTTTCATGGAAATCCAAGCAACTTCAAGATTTTGGCATGAATTATGCAAATTAGATACAGGCAATAACCTCCAATGACCCCCCAAACAAATCTTTTGTAACGGGTTCGGGACTGAAAGTTGAAAGTAGACCATATTCATCAAGTTTCGTGAAAATCTGACAATTTTGCATATATTATGCAAATTAGACAACTCAATTAGCATATTTTACCCGAAAATTTATCGTCATCTGCCTTACATCCTGCATCTATACGCCCAACCAAGTAACCATAGCACCTACGGTTCATTTGTAATCTTGCTAGTGAGCCTAAACAATAAATTACATAAAATAGGCCAATTACCTTAATTAGTGACTTTTTCACCCAAAATCTAATCAGATCGTGTACACCCCACCTGGATACTATGTACAAAATTTCATTAAAATCGGTCTTACCCGTTTCAGGTGGAATCCTGCTCACGAGGAACATACACACACGCATACATACATACACACACACACACGACAACGTGACTGCTAACTCTCTTCCTGAACTTTGTTCAGGCGAGATGAAAACTTAAAACAAATCACTCCGAATTCTTCTCAACTCCATCGAAGTTAGACTGAGATGCCTTATCTCTCTCTGTAAGGCAAATCTCCCAGACAGTGAATCAATATAGTGGCCCTCTGCTGAACAAAAATAAGTACAAAAAGTACTTGTCATACCTCTCATTTTTGTCATATTCTGGCCTTATTCAAAGCAATTTCAAAAGCTCTTTTATTCAATTCACTGGCAAAATCGCCCCCATCTCTCTCTCTCTCAAGGTCATGAGGATATGGTAAGGGCTGATTGTGCACACATATTAGACTAATACATAGGAAACTTCTGTTTCAATGATATGAATTGATTCAGTCGACAGTGAAATCTAGATTTGACTTGAACTTTCAACACCAGAGCTGTAGCGTGCATATCATTTATACCTTGAACTTTCACACTGTTAATATAGACAAGTGCCCATCATCACTAGGATCCCTCACCCAACACAGCGGTTGCATCAATGATGATCAATCGATGTATAGGGTTACAGGTGACTACGAGACAATACTTACGCGGCCCTAGTCATCAAGACGCTGTCGTCTGAGGGTGACATTTCGACTCGACGTCAGAATCTTCTCCTCTTGTTCTGTCTAAGAATGTGAATATGGAAAGATTCGTTTTGACTATTTATATCAATGGTCAAATGAACTAACAATACAATAAACCACTCATGTACTAATTTAGCTGCAAGAGGACTCACAATGCGGACAGCCCCTACATGTAGCTGTCATTGCTGATCATGTCAAATATTCAGTCCGTTTATTTGGAGGCTAGGCTCTGATGGACTTTTGATGGTTCAATAATTGACATGGTTATTGGTTGGATAATTCTTCATACTTACTAGTTATTGCATGTATAACATCCTACTGTGATTCCTACAAAGTTCTACCATTGAGCTAGGATGGACTGATCCGTGCCAAAGGTGTATTTACACAAAACTGTTTATAGCCTCTATCATAGGAGCTCGACTGGGATCATATTCCGAAACTCCCGCCTGATCTCTATGTGCAGAGATTATGAACATTGAGTAGACGGCAGTTTTTTGGGGGGCATTTAAACAAATTGGGAAGATTTTTGTCTCTCAGCAACTCACTGATGGAGAACAGTTTAAAAGGAAAGTCATTCGACATGTTTTTAGTTTCAGATTCTGTTCGTATTTAGTTTCGTCTAATGGTATTAATGTTCTAATAACATTCCCTTTTATTTACTGTTTCATTTCTTAATTTTTACGTTTGTAACCAGGGCCTCGGGTAAGATTAGCTTATTAGCTAACCGAGCCTTTCACCCTGTATGGAATTGTATATATTAATAATTAATAATGAAAGAAGTGGGAAACGAAACTACCAGCTGATCAACCAGCTCGGGTCATTGAATAGGCAAGTTTCACAAATGTTAAAGGACATTCCAGTCAAAAATATATAAATTTCATATGATTGTGCATTGAAAATCAGGCCAATCAAACTTTGTTCATAGCATGTTTGGTTAGAAAGTTACAAATTTTTAAAGATTAATAATGTATCACCGCTAAGTTGGCAATTTGCAAATTGGCAACATTGTGATGACATCATATCTACCAATTTTAAAGAAAATGTCCAAGAAAGATGACGGTCCCTTAATTGGTAGATAGGGTATATAGAATGTTAGTATGGTGGAATACCGTATGTACCTGGCATGTTTGCTGTCCACTGGTCATGTAACAGATTTCAATTGAAACTGCACAGCTGAATGAATAGGACATATCAAAACCCCACACCCCTTCGATTTTTTTTTTCTCTCTAGGTACTCACATAGAAATAAATGACACCATCCATTGATATCTTAAGAAAAAATTGTATGTTGCGGATTTTCCAATCCAATAGATGGTTGGGTTTTCAAAAGTGCATTTTCTACACCAACTGGTATTACGAAACCCTCCAATAGCGGTTTATGCCCTATTGGTGCACTCGAATCACCCAAAATTGTCTGTTTGGGGACTCTGGGGGCTTGACTCCCATTAATCAATAAACAGAGAGCACCAACTGTGTCAAAGGTACTTCATGAAGAGCGAAATAAACCACAGCAGAAATCTCAATGGAGGTACGTACACAATCAGCTAGGTAGCTCAGCAAACAATAAATTACCTATTGTTAACATGGGCAGTCAACTAGGGAGGTTAGTAACTCTTGTTACAAGAATCTCTTGAGGGTATTCCACCTCTGGTACACTGCTAATGATCATGACACCAACAATCAACCAGTTGTTTACTTAATGCCTCCGCTTTCTCCAACGGAGGGTGCTTCGATCAGCTGACTAAGGAAATCCTTAGTCGGAAATTGTAGAGGCTCCAGTTTCGGGTGTGGAAGCTAAGGAAATTGTAGAGGCTCCAGTTTCGGGTGTGGAAGGACCCCACCAAATTTTCGCCTACTCTTTTCGTAGGGTGCCCTGAGTAACGAGGCAGGGGTGAGAATTCCTGCTCCAGGGATTGCCATTTAACATCCACATTAGACAGACGAGAGTGTAGCTTAACTCATACAGCCGCTTTCCTACAACAAGAAAGGGGCGGGGTAAAGTTGTGTCTGTGCGACACGAGGTTTGAACAGGGGCCTCGGGTAAAAAAAAAAAAAAAAAAAACTGACAGGCAGGCACTCTACCATTCCTGCCACCCTCACGTGCTCCCAACAGTTGTTTACCAGTTGTTAGCTTAAATTATGCAACCTGAATGCATTTTTTTTTCGACATCAGTAGCCTTTAGGTCCCTATAATAAGATACTAGTAATTATGCCTCATGTACAATGCCTACCAAAAAGAAGTTGAGACACTTTAACCCTAATTCAACTTTGGCAATAGCAAATTGTGGTAAACTGATCATTAGTGAAGCTGACTTTCTAATTCTGACTATTCTCCCTAATCCACTCCACCTTCACACCTCAGTCTTTCAGGTTCCCTGTGAATCTCATACCCCCCCCCCCCCCCCCCCCCCTCTCCCTCCACAGGACCCACAGGATTAACAGGACAAGTGAGAAGGACTGTTTTCAAAGAACTTTGCAAGGATAGAGTATGACCCGGTTTATAATAATGATGAAGCGGGAAGCGTTAGGTTGTAACCTATTAGTCCAAAAAACATTTTTACAACCCCCCTAATACAAAACTGTTTCCTCGAAATTGAAGTTTTGATCTCTATGTATATTGCACAACATAACATTCTGCACTGAAAAGTGACCCTCCTGTCATCAACCCCCTTCAATTGGCGCACTTGTCCTATACCTAGCCACAGTAAATTTCTGGCCTAAGCTGGTAGCTTAACTCCAAAAATCGGCAAATTGCTTTCAGTCTTTGTGACTGTTTCCAACGTTCTTATTGGCCAAATCTCAATTTTGTAGTGGTAATTAGGTAAATCATAGTGAATAAAGTAGTCTGAATTCAGTGGCAGATCTGACCCAATTCCGAACGCGCAAATTGAGGTGGGACTTAAATAAAACGCCTAATTATGTGTTCTTCCCACAGTTTCCTGAATTATTACCGGATATGACACGTTTAGTATCTTTGAAGAGCGTGAAAAGGTGACTCCAATGGTATTAATCTTGGAATCGGAGTCATCAAAAGGAAAATATCGAAGTTAGAGTGATAGGTGTGCAAACTGATGATGGACCATGCTACCCCATTATCTGTATGATACGACCCTTCATATAATAATAATAATAATATACAGTCTTATATAGCGCGGAATCCAACCCAAGGCTGCTCAAAGCGCTTTATGAGTGACAAAAAAAAAGGATACATACAAGAGACAAAGAGCTTAGTAACTACACAAAAACAAACGAGTCCACGCTCGAAAGAGTCGAAGGAGCTATATAAGGGGATCATATATGACCTCATTATCTGTATGATACGACCCTATATATATATGACCCCATTATCTGTATGATACGACCCTTCATATAATAATAATAATAATAATAATATACAGTCTTATATAGCGCGGAATCTAACCCAAGGCTGCTCAAAGCGCTTTATGGGTGACAAGAAAAAAAAGTATACATACAAGAGACAAAGAGCTTAGTAACTACACAAAAACAAATGAGTCTTGAGTCCACGCTTGAAAGAGTTGAAGGAGCTCATATAAGGGGATCATATATGACCTCATTATCTGTATGATACGAACCTATATATATATGACCCCATTATCTGTATGATATCGCCCTTCATATAATAATAATAATAATAATATTAATATACAGTCTTATATAGCGCGGAATCCAATCCAAGGCGCTTCAAAGAGGTTTATGAGTGACAAAAAAAAAAAAGTATACAACAAGAGACAAGAGCTTAGTAACCACAAAAAAAAACGAGTCCACGACTCGAAAGAGTCGAAGGAGCTAATATAAGGGCTCATATATGGACTTTCATTATCTGATGATACGACCCAATAATATGACCCAATTCTGTAGATACGACCCTTCAGTACAATAATAATAATAATAGAATGTATATACAGTGCTTAATAGCCGGATCAAACCGCCAAGGCTGTCAAAGCCGCTTTATGAGTGACCAAAAAAAAAAGTATACATACAAGAGACAAAGAGCTTAGTAACTACACCAAAACAAATGAGTCACGTTGAAAGAGTCGAAGGAGCTCATATAAGGCGATCCATATATGTGGGGGGGACCTCATTATCTGTATGATACGACCCTATATATTTTGACCCCATCATCTGTATGATTACGACCCTTAATATAATAATAATAATAATAATATACAGTCTTATATAGCGGGATCTAACCCCAAGGCGGCTCAAAGCGCTTGATGGGTGCCAAGAAAAAAAAGTATATATTACATAAAAGAGGGACAAAGAGCTTCTTAGTAACTACACAAAAACAAAATGGTCTTGAGTCCACGCTTGATAGAGTCGAAGCGAGCTCATATAAGGAGATCATATATGACGCTCATTATCTGTATGATAACGACCCTATATATATAGGACCCCATTATCTGTATGATACGACCCTTCATATAATAATAAAATAAGGCCAAAATAAAAATAATTCCAGTTTAGCGTTCCCGCCTGCCTCCTTTTTTGAGGATTCTGAAAAATTTCTTTTTTTTTTCTTTTTTTTTTCTTATTCGGGCCATACTTTTTTTAAAGAATATTTGAAGTATAACTCCAGAAATCGTTTGACTCTTGACAACGGAACCCCAATTTGAAGCATGGTTTTAGGTAGTAGAACATGTAGAACCATGAATATAAAAAGGAATGAGGGATAAGCCATCCTCCTCTGAGAAAGAAATGTGGGACACCCCCTTCTGGTATATATTTTTTTCTTTTTTTTTGTTTTTTTTTCTTTTAACATCTTGATAAAGCCAGGTCGGTGCCGGACCAGAAAAAAAGAAAAAAAAGGAAAAAAAGGAAAGTGCTGCCTCCTCCTCATGTTCGAAAAGCAGACGCTAAACATGTTCTATTTTTACTGGCGCCAATTAAATATACAGTCTTATATAGCGCGGATCACAACCCAAGGTGCTCAAAGCGCTTTATGGTGACAGAGAAAAAAAGTATACTACAAGAGACAAGAGCTAGTAACTACACAAAACAAATGAGTCTTGTCAACGCTTTGTCTTGAAAGAGTCGAAGGAGCTCAGTATGATAGGAGATATATAGGCACCTCCGTATGATACGACCCTATATATATATATGACTCCTATCTGTATGATACAAACCCTTCATATAGGACCTAATTATATGCATTGATAAAACCCTTCCATATATTACATATCTGTATGATACGACCCTTATATATGACCCCATTATCTGTTGATACGACCCTATAGATAGACCCCATTAATCTGTATGATACACCATTTCTATAGGACACCATATCTGTAAGATACGAACCTTTATATCTGGACCCCATTAATGGTATGATACAACCCTTTCTATACTGACCCCATCATCTGTATGATACTACCAGTTTATATGGACCCCATTATATTATGATACGACCCTGTATATATGACCGCTTTCATCAGTACAATGTAGATGACTACCTGGAGCAATGTGGCTAAAATCCAGTTCTACTTACTGCCCACAGCAATGAAATTAGAATCGTACTACACCCATCCCATCTTGGGGCTTCCCGCTCCCCCCCCCTCCCCTTGTCCCGGGGAAGCACTAGCTCAACATGTTTGGGCCCATGGGAGTTTCAGTACCCTATTGCTTCTGACATAAGAAAAAATACTATACATGAGCATCACTATTGACCAAGTCGCCACTTTTGACCGCAGGTCGTAAAGACTGCTGATAACTTTAAATGACCTAAAGTCAAACACTGACTTTGACCCCCATCTCTGGGGGATTGATTAAAGTCACCAACCTCATAACTTGACACTTCCATTGTCAAAGTGAGTATCTGTGAAGCGTCAACTCCCCCAACAGCTATTGAGTTCTCAATTCAAGGACAAACCACCCTAGGGCTAGGAATAAACATAACCAGTATTCAAACAAACAGCTATGCGTCATTGCAAATACTGAACTCGGAGTGGCTAATCACGTATCACATCCTTTATTCAAAGCATAAAAATGCTTATGTAAGACTTAATATGTTTAGATTTATGGTTGAATTGAAACAGTCGAAACGACTCAAAATTTATCTTGAATTTGATGTCAGAAATTTGCACCAATCATGCAATAACAGGCAGATGGAAAGAAGAAGGAGAAACTCAACAATGAAAAATCGCACATGATTGGTTTATTCGGTCCAGAATCAGTCCAATGCCTCCATTTTTTCACCTTTTTCGTAGGTCTTTCTCTGGGTCCTCCGTGCCTGATTGAGCGTTATATAAATATTATATTGTACCTGAAACAGACGCCCATGGCCTCGGCCGCTGCAGTGCCCTCATCCAACAGGAAAGCGTGAGCCACCGGGAGACGGGTCATGTCGCAGACCATCGTCTGAAAGTTGAGTAGGTTCTCCAGTCGGCCCTGGGAGATCGCTGCTTGGTATGGGGTATACTGGGTGTACCTGTACACAGACAGACACATACACCAAACAGAAATGAGCACTTTTGAGAGAGCACAGCAGTCAGTATAGTGTATACACAAAACAACTGCACACTGGTTCTTCAAACTGCTACATAACTGATCATTATTCCATATGCTGTATTGTAGGGGGCTTTCAATTCCCATACATAACTGGTACAGGAAAACGGGACAACAGTAATTTTGGAGAATTTAACTTAATTGAGATGAGATATGGTTGGGTCACTGTGAAATGAGAACTTTGCAGGCAGGTATTTGTGAACAGACTACAGGATGTTTTCAATGCTATATTGAAATGCTTGTTCACAAAGATTACATTATACCCTGGAAGTAGGTTACTTATTGTAATGGGGTACTTTTCCCCTTTCGGTCTTGGACTGCAGGACATAACACCGTAACTGAGCAGGAGGCAGTGATGGTAATACACAGAGCAGGTTGAATTACTAGACATCTCTTGTCCTCTGACAACAAAAACACAATGATGAGTAGTGATCTTGCCACACAACAAAATAGAGTTCTTCGGACTTCTTCCTCTTTACATCAGCCCACTTCATCTCTCCTGATATCATGTTCACAAGCATTTTCATAACTTCCCTGAATCTGAATTAGTACTAAAAACATTATGGTTATGGTTATTCCTCCTCAAAGGGGCAATCTTCCTACCCAATTTGAACATGAGTGATGATTGCTTGTGCCAGATATCAGTTCAGTTGTACTTGCATGTTATATTTCTTTCATCTTGGCATGAAATAAACAAGCAAGACTTTCGCCCGGAGAAGGATGGTCGAGTTATCAGGAAATGTTGCTCACCAGCCAGGGTTCTCGAGGACATTTCTGAGAATGGGGTTTGGGGGGTGTGGCAATTGTTGTATGGTCCCCCATGCCGATTTTTTTTTTTTTTTTTGTAGCTTCCGCCAGACCTTGTTCTTCTTAGCAATCTTCCTCAAATCATTCAGTACTTCATTTTCACCTGTTGATAAAATATTATACATCTAATTGTAGCCTCCAATAATTTCCAAGTACTCATGGACTGGAGCTACTGTACTTGTTTGACAACCCCAACGGGTGGGTGGGTGTCCAATTTCAAAGCAGGAAGAGAATATCCTTCATTTTCAGATAGAATGTGGGGTTCATGTAGGCTGGGATAATTTTAACTCCAGCATCAATGTTCTTCCAACCCAAGTAACCCAACCCAAAAACTCAAGATATTAAACATCTAATCGTAGCCTTCCATAATTTCCAAGTACTCATGGACTGGAGCTACTGTACTTGTTTGACAACCCCAACGGGTGGGTGGGTGTCCAATTTCAAAGCAGGAAGAGAATATCCTTCATTTTCAGATAGAATGTGGGGTCCATGTAGGCTGGGATAATTTTAACTCCAGCATCAATGTTCTTCCAACCCAAGTAACCCAACCCAAAAACTCAAGATATTAAACATCTAATCGTAGCCTTCAATGATTTCCAGGTACTCATGGACTGGAGCTACTGTACTTGTTTGACAACCCCAACGGGTGGGTGGGTGTCCAATTTCAAAGCAGGAAGAGAATATCCTTCATTTTCCGATAGAATGTGGGGTCCATGTAGGCTGGGATAATTTTAACTCCAGCATCAATGTTTTTCCAACCCAAGTAACCCAACCCAAAAACGTTCATGAATTTTCATTTTGCTAGACATCTCCTGGGTGGTACCCGCTGGGAATGTACATACCCACGATAGCGCAGTCAGTGGGCTGTGGATGACAAACTGTCAAACTCATTCGATATCGGAAGCCTCCAAGGCTCCATTCCCAAAATCACATTCATCAAGGCAATATGGTATGTTCCAATCTGACTGAGTTTGATACAATCATTGCACTTTTCTTGAAATGACCTACACTGTACATCAAGTGTATTTACAGGAAGTAACCAGTTAGGCCGTAGAAATTAATCAGGTGCATGCCCTGTTGGGGTAAAGTACTGTATGATTGCCGCAAACGAGCCTGCAAGCCAATTAACTCACATTTTGGTGGAACCAGAACTCCAAATCTTGACTTAAAGAACCCCCCCCCTCCAAGACTGTCTGGTACGGTTGATCTACGAGCTGGTCCAGTCTGCAAAAGGAAAATTCTTCAATTCAAACAAAAACTATTGTGCAAACATTGAACAATTACCACAAACATGAACAAGGCGATATTCGAACCAACAGAATTCAAATTTGCATACCTTCTGCAAATAAAAATGAATATATACTTCCTGCTGCAATAAAATACAACAGGTTAGAGGATCATTATTCATGTTCAATGTTATGCTATTCATTGATTGCAAATACAATTTTTCATTATCTACTTCCCCTACAATGAAAGTATGGTGATTTCCAAATTTGTCATGGCTCCAGCTTGGTAGATAGTGACATGTGTTTGCACGAATTGTGTTCACGTGTGATTATATATTTTTGCCTGATCCGTGATGATGAGCACCCATTCTTATGCCAGGACAAGCAAAGTTAGAGGGTAGGCGAAGTTACACTGTCAAGAAACTCAGTTAACATATTTCACAGACTGAAGTAACTTCAACAAAATTGGACGGAAGCTACCAAATACAGCCAAAATTACAACATGTTAATGACTGTAAAAATGTGAAGAGGTAAAGCTCACATAATAGACTGGTGATAATAATCGATCACAAACGCGAAAATTGTCTAAGGGTCATCTCATAGGGGTGCATTATAAGCATTATCATTATTATTATTTGGATAACAGGATGGTGACGCGAGGTGGAAATTTATGATTAGCCAGCCGGTGTCTGATCACGGGAGTGCATCTTGAACAATGTATTTTGCATGCAAACATGTTGCTCCAACTTATAACCAGTGGTTGTGCCCTTGCACGATAGCCCAGCGGCCCTGCCCCCACCCTCCATAGCCAGCGGCCCTGCCCCCACCCTCCATAGCCCAGCGGCCCTGCCCCCACCCACCATAGCCCAGCGGCCCTGCCCCCACCCTCCATAGCCCAGCGACCCTGCCCCCACCCTCATACCCAGCGGCCTGCCCCCACCTCCATAGCCCAGCGGCCTGCCCCCACCCTCCATAGCCCAGCGGCCTGCCCCCACCCTCCATAGCCCAGCGGCCCTGCCCCCACCCTCCATACCCCAGCAGCCCTGCCCCCACCCTCCATAGCCCAGCGGCCTGCCCCCACCCTCCATACCCCAGCGGCCCTGCCCCCACCCTCCATAGCCCAGCGGCCTGCCCCCACCCTCCATACCCCATCGGCCCTGCCCCCTCCCTTCCCAGTATGTGCCTGCTCCATGCATGCTCAACAAACTGCAGAATCAAAATTTGAGGAAGTCTTCATTGTGCAGTACAAGTGTGCTAACATTGCAGTTGAACAACCTAGAGAATTTTATATGTATTTCAGGGGTATAACATTCCATCCAATGGAATTCCTGCCTCCTCGTGAAAGTAATATCGGACACAGGTCTATACCAAGTCACAGTAACAGCCTCACACAAATATATATATTTCAGTGATCAATCATATAATATCCAAGACACAATTTATGGTACACCGAATTCATAGCAGACAGTGCCACACCATACCTATATGTACCCTGCCAAGAATATCCTGCATCAAATAAAGGGTAAGCCCTGAGAAAACAACTCTCTACTAGTCTTCTACCAAAAATACGGCCTTCATCTCCTGATTCTGCTCTAGTATTGTGTTAAGACGTTGACATTCCCGATTACCTGACCCTCGCCAAATTTCTGCGTGCGCCATCACCAACCCCCATCACCTGATCACGAAAACTTAGTATCAATGTCTTGAACATTGTATTCTGCTACCAATATTGGATGAGCCAATCACAACACTGATAAAGAACACACCCCTGCTTCGAATCATCCAAAAGATGTCCGTGACATGGTTGAAACCGTAACAGAGGTTACAAAACACACAACATCAAGGATCGCCGTTTTTCAGTTTGACAATTCAAACAGATTAGATACCTATTATCGGATTTAAAACCACAGCAAGCCATGAAATCAACGCAAACAGACGTTTGACTTAGTTTTGCCTTGTATTGGCTGCACTCAATAATATGTGCAGGTGATTTGTCTTTCAAACCAGGATGTCATTCGCTCGTGTGACACTGAATCATGAGTGAGACCAGTGGGTGTTGCGACGTCAAACGTTGATTGTGCAATATAACATTTTTCCTATGGGGAATGGCCTTGCCTGCAATAAAATCACCCTACTCGTCTTAATCTGTAATTGTTTCGGCAACCTCAACCCAGTTTTGGCATACGTTGAGCGGATATTCTTTTGTATTTCCAATTTTGCAATTCAAAGGGATTCAGATTGGCGGCTTATATATGTTATTGTGTGGAAAGAAGTCATAATGAAATCTATTGTAGGTTTGGTCATGAGTCACTTCAAGGCAGAGTTTTGCAAGCAGGCGTTTTGAAATTTTTGAACATATATTTCATACCAAATCAAGTGCACTTATATGGGTATGCACGATAGTCTGATGTCCTGTACAACAAACTACTATGCAGTTCTAAAGGGTAAAGAACCCAGGCTCATATTTGAGGAGCTCTCCGTGACACCATTTCAACTGCTTATTGGCGATCAAGTCACCAGCTATATGTGCCAGAAAGACACACCTATGCTATTTGTCATCAGAATCTGATATCAACCAGCAAGTCACAAGACAATAGGACTGAGGCCCAGAACTGCAGACAGGTCCCAATAGTTTAGCCTGAGATGGCACTTTAATTATCAAGCCTCTGAAGGCCTATTGTACTGAGATATCCTGCTTCAAATATATCCTTGGTGCATTGGTTGGGCGCACTCTAAACAACTTTCCCCTGAACCCCTCCGAACTGCAGTACATGCCTGAAAAGGATTAGTTGAGCTTGTACAATAATCGGCAATTTACATAGGTACATACAGGTAGGTAATGAACCCTATGTAGAATGATACAGGTTGATCGCATGCAATTTCAGTGGCAGTGCCAGTGTGCCAGTTGGTGGGGGGGGGGGGGGAGGGGGTGGGGGCTGGGTCTGAGAATCTGGTCTGCCAGTTGCAGAACGAACTGAGAATTTGTTGGGAAATCCTGGAAATTTACTGACATCGGGGATTAATGTCTCTGATATATAGAGAGACATCTTTTGATAGGGGAATCCCCTTCCCCTTCTTTACAATTTCCCAGAAAAGAAGAGATTTAGAAAAAAGGTGATGATAGAACGTCCAAGAATAAGGTAAAAATAAAATGGCTATGGCAAATTGTTATAATAGTCAAGGCGGGGGTAGGCTGATGAATGAATAAATGACATGTTGCCTTGCTTCCTTGTTTCTGAGTACCCCCTCCCCCTCCCTCATGTCATGTGTTGCCACTGAAACCTGAACGACAGTGCTACTTAAGAACCACAGAGGCTTCCACTGGAAAAATCTCACAACACTTTCTTACAACAGCAAGCATGTAACTCACACAATTGAGACCTTAGGCTTCACACATATTGTACATGGATATATGTATGGGAAACAACTCAGTCCAACAACCTGATCACCCATTGTTGTACAATGTACTTCCCCATATATCAGTCCTGGATTTAGGTCCTCAGGCTGGTGATCATGAGTCACTTATATCCTGCACTGGCATGGTTTTCTGACCTCTGGATAGGTAATTGAGAGTATTCCAGGAATGGAGGACAACAACACAGTGAACACACAGCTGGAGGCTTATGGTTGCCAGGCAAGGTGATGGGTAGTATAGACTGCTTGAAATTAGAGGAAAAATCCACTTGGGTTGCACTCTGGGTGCATAGATAGGCACCCCCCCTCCCGATCTTACCTTTTCTCTAGGGTCAAGAGGGGTCAAGAGAGGTCAAGAGAGATCAAGAGGGGTCAAGAGAGGTCAGAAAGGGACTAGCAGCATCAGAGCAGCAGCCATTAGGGCAGGGGCTAAGATGAAGAATAGATGTATAATCCCCTACTGTGTTGAGATAAACCCATCTCCCCCACCCCTTCCCTGCTTTCCCCCCCACAGCAAATATCCAAGATTGGCAGCACCTCAATGGCCCAGCTCCTGGGGGTAGGTCCTCCTCCATACATGTTATTATTTCCATGTCCCGTACACAAAATATTCCTTGTGAATTGTGACTGCCTTGGACCCAGTGGTCGCGCCAGGATTTCCCCGACAAGGTGGTCCGAGTTCCCGACGGTGGGCCAAGTTCCCGGACTGCATCACCCTACCACCCTAGGTCAAAACCTGCATTTTTTGTTTCGTTTTTTGAAACACCACCCTTGCTCGGACTCCTCAAACTTTTAGCCCCTTTTGCACCCTTGAAGCACCTACAATAGGGGTGGTTGACTGTTGGAATTCCTGAAACTTATTCACCAATGATTAGTGTTTTGAGAATTAGCGATTAGCGGAGTACTCGGCAGCGAGTTATGAGTGTGTACATAGCCTGAGCGGACAGTGACGCATATGGCAAATCAACCCAAGTTTCTCAAGTGAGACTTCAAAGCTTTCCTCTAGAAGTCTTTTTGATACTATTTGTCTTTATTTCTTCATTATTAAAGGTGGTCATGGATGAATATCTAACGTAAAGCAAATACTGATAACTTGAACTTTTGTTGACCCCTGTAAGTCCAGAGGTCATGTAGGGTAACACGCTAAGGCAACACATGAATGCTATATTTAATTGAATACCACAAAGGTATGATTCTCTCGCCAAATACGAACAATAACAATATTGCACAATCGAAGCAGTCTTCTTTTGGGAATTAAAGCCAATCCTAACTCTACCAGAAAACCAATTCAAGATATGTTCTAAGCTAAATTAGTGAACTCTCAAGCCAAATATATATTAGCTAAATTGAAATAATCCTTGTACCTCTATTTCCAATTTTGGGCCATCTCACTTTTTTTCACACCTAAATGTGGTGCCGGTCGTATCAAGCCTGCAGCGCGCTGCTATTCTGTACAGTTAGCTCACATGCTTGAATTAAAATCAAATTTTCGGTATTTTATCAAGTTGTTGGGTGCCTTGAAGATTTTATAGAACAGATAAGACAATTTCAAAGACCGTTCTAAGTACGAATCAAATCATTATCAAAGTAATCAAGGAATTTGGGATCAGAGTGGAATATCTTGCCATTTTCGGCGCCAAGTACCACCGAGTAGGTAGAAGAGAGTAGAGAGTAACAATTTACACAGCCAGCTGACCGAAAAAAACGGGATACAAAATTTCCACGCATATATTGATCCATGACAGTCTGTAAGTGTATTTTGGCTAAAAAAGGAGCGTGATAGAGCCCTGTGTGAAAACAGACTCACAAATTGGGGGAGTAGGTGTAGCTCATCTGGACTGTTGATGCTGAGTAAGTAGCTATTCGGTAGTCGTACGTAGTATCCGACCGAATATCAAAAAACTCGCTCTTGACGGAGCTTATTCAGCGTGGGAAACAGTACTCACAAATTTGCTTGTGAGTTGAGGTTATTGGCTCATTCTAGGACTGGTTGATGCTGAGAGTAATTAGTATTCGGTTGTATTCGGTTACGTGAGTATCCGACCGAATATCAAAAACTCGCTCTTGACGGAGTCTTATATTCAGCGTGGGGGGAAACAGTACGTCACAAATTTGCTGAGAGGAGAGTGTTGAGATCATCTAGGACTGTTGAGGGCCTGAGTAATTAGCTATTCGTATTTGTAGTTAGTATCCGACGATATCAAAAAACTCGCTCGTGAATGGAGCTTATTCAGCTGCGGATAGTTCGCAAAGAACAGGATGAATATCTATAGTGGCAAGGAACGCCCATCGAGACATATATGGCTAATGCCGATGCTGGCTTGCTATTCGAGTTTCGCTATGATAAAACGAACGATAGCAAAAAATTCGGTATTCGCCAACAGCCCAAGTAGTTCATGGCAACGTTCAATTCTTTCAAAGCTCAACTCATCAGCATTGATCGGTCAATGATCAGCAGCAATGATCACATATGTTTGCAATGAGCTTGGGGTATCACCCGGTTTGAAGGTGTCTGTATGAGACAAACAAACACAATAGCTCAAACTTGTACAAAGCTGATCCAATTTAACAATCAGTGGGGTGTTTACAACATGGATTGGATTGTAAGTTGTTTGCCACAAAGAGGGACAATACAGCAGGCTTGTCCACAAATACGAATTCAAAGAGACATATTGGATGCATGGGGAAAATGAACAAAGCTCAGGGTGTGGATTGGGAAAACAAGAAAGTAGGAGGGGTGGGGGGGGGGTGTGTTGTGTGTGTTCAGGTCCTAATATCTGGGGTATACTAATCTCCTATGATTTCTTTCTTGATAAAACTGCATAGGGTAAATATACCTAGTGGGGGGGTGGACATAGGGAGGTAAGTTTGGAGTGAGCTAGGCTCAAACATGAGAGGTGAATACTCTGCATTCCCAGTTCACTGGGGACGGGAATGTGTACAATTCAATTTCGATTCAATCGGATAAAGCGCTGAAGACATGGTTGCGCTAACGCCTAAATTTTCAGGTGGCGGTAACGCCAGACACACCCCCAAAACCACTAATATCCCAGAAACACTTACAGGGTTGCAGATATAATATATAGTATCAGAGCTATCTGGGTAGGACTGGACAATAGATATGCACAAAACACTGCACAGAGCAATCATTACCAGCATAAAAACTGGAAATTTCTCCAGTTCAGTGTTTCCTCTAAAAGTTTTGGCAGCGAGTCAAATTCCCCCCCCAGTGTGTACATGGTTGCATCTGAAAACCCTCTTTCATAGCGATGAACTCTTGCTCTGGAATGGTCGTGCGCCAAATTGGTGAGGGCACTGCTCAAAAATCAGAATACACACAAAGAAAGAGAGTAAACAATGCTCCAGTCCCCATACTAAACAACAAAATAGTAAAACATAGATGGGAATTAATTGGTTTTGTTTTTCGAAAGGTGTCAAATAAAAATAGGTGTAATACATATAATAGTGTTCTGAGTCTACACCCTGAATGCTAAGTCTTAATAGTGATTGGTGAGAATGCAAACTTCCATTCAGGAACAGTCTGAATATGGAATTAAACGTAAGAATAGCTGTCACCTATAACCACCTATTGACTGAACAGCTCTTTCACTTCAGGCTCCCCAGGTCCAATATGAGCCGAGAGAAAGTGTCATACGGAGGTCCATGACATCGAAAGGCCTCGATGATGACATCCTCATGGGAATTCTCGGAACCCCTCCATCTCTCACAACTGGCCAATGAGGGAGCTCTAGAAAGACCCGGGTGATTAGTCGTACAATGCAGAGACCTGCTGCCAGGAGCGTTCATGCGCACTGCCCACCCTCGACAAACTTCCTATTTGGAACAATCTCGTTTGTTCTGGGCAAGTTATTCCAAGCGTGGCCAGATCAGACAAAATGTGGACACTGCAGCGTGGGCTAGATGATTTCTGCAAAAACAGAAAATATGAAAAATATGACGTGATCCTGGACTTAATCATTATAACAGTATGGCAGCCAAACCCCTAGACCGAATTTCAGCCGAGTGAGTTAGCCCACCAATAACAAAGCGCCAATCAGGTATTGCCAAAAATCACCTTGTGACATCACAGGAGAAACCACAAGACCCCCTGTTTCATGTGAAACATGTACTCTCGAAAACCCTCTAACAAAGAAAACTATAGCTGGAATACGATTTGGTTGGCAACATCGAAAAATTGTTCACAAAATGTTCACGAATGATCTCATAATTTCCACGTGAATACCGATTCTCATATTTGTAGACCCAAAAGATAGCTTTTTACTGTTGGAGTCTACAGGCAGATTCCAAGGGCAGTCCCCATGTAATGTCAAAGTGCCCAAATAAAATAAACTGAAATAATTCAACAAGGACAAACATCGAGAACCTTCCAAAACTGGGCTGTGGGGTTTTTACATGTATAATGTAATCTTTTCACCTGTACAGTTTGAAGAAAAATCGTTACATGACCGGTAGCCTTTAACTTGAGCATTTGGGAAACATGACGAAAATCTAGTATTAACAAGTACCCACAGCAGGCTCATGACTGATAAATAATCTGGATCATGTTCTTTACAACAGTATCATCTGCATTATCATACTCCAAACGCGCCTATAGTCTGACTACACAGACTGGCTTAGAGAGGAGTGTACTAGTGCAAACAAAGGTTCTCAGGATCAAATTCCGCCAAAACCACCATTGACGTTTCGTACACCTTCGTCATGAAAAAAGAACAGTTGGCACATTTTGATACCAGAGTCAATCGATGATATGAGATAGTGAAATGGTGATCCTGGAAAGGAATCTCAACACTTGCAGGTTGGAAACCATGGACAGTGCACTATTGAGAGAAGACGAGTCAGCCAGGCTTGATACTCAGAAAAACTTTTGCTGAAATCCGGTTGTAAAATAATATTGGACCAAGCTAGCTAAGATTGAGGGGCTAAAATGCTAGGTTCAGTAGCTTAGCTAATATTACGTAAGCAGTATATGGGGGTTGATGTTAGCGTACAGCAGTAATGGGTTGATGTTAGCGTACAGCAGTATATGGGGGTGATGTTAGCCGCTACAGCAGTATATGGGGGTGATGTTAAGCCAAAACAGCAGTATATGGGGGTTGAGGTTGCCGCACGCTACAGCAGTATATGGGGGTTGATGTTAGCGGTACAGCAGTATATGGGGGTTTGTTGTTGATTTGGTTATTAGCCGTACAAGGGCCAGTATATGGGGGCTGATTGTGAGCCACAGACGCAGTATATGGGGGTTGATGTAGCCGTACAGCAGTATATGGGGGTTGAGGTTAGCCTGACAGCAGTATATGGGGGTTGCTGTTAGCCGTACAGCAGTATATGGGGGTTGATGTTAGCCATACAGCAGATATGGGCGTTGATGTTAGCCGGACAGCAGTACATGGGGGTTGATGTTAGCCGGTGTCCTAGCAACTGAGGGGTGGGTTAAATGGCCTTTGACTACACGTAACCTTTCAGAGGAGAAGAGTAACGTTGGGGTGGAATGAAAGGGGTAGATTCATCGGACCTGAGCCAGCTATCCCTTCATTATACCTGTCCCTGGAATGAGGCATGCAGGAGCAGGGGACTTTCAATGGAGAATGACAATCCAAGTAGGGTGAGTTAATGATGAGAGTAAAGCCCCCGCCAGATCTCCACATGAAGTTGGTTTGTGTGTTCTCTTTAATAATAATACTTTTGACACCGGAGTGAAAAATAGGATTTGGAAATATCAAAATCCCACACCTCAAATGTGGAGGTTGTATCATGCTGCCTTGTGAAGTCATCATGACATCTGTACATAATTGAAAGAAAGTGTTACACTCTCTATGAGGACCTTTTCCCAAATTGAAAAGGAAATGATATGCCTAGTCTTTCAATGCGACTTGAAAACATTGAATGCCAATGATTCTTATTCGAACAGTATAAAAAATGTTTTAGACCCCTCACAGTCACATCCCTAGCAGGTGGAATATCCCTGCACAATATCTCTGGCCAAAACTATGGGAGATTTAGGGAAATTCCAGAGCATGGTTGTTATAATTCAGGGCATTCACAAGAACTGGAACAGGATATGAACAGGAGGTTCGGGCTTTGAAAATGAGGTTTAATTGGCAACAATAATGAAAGGTTTAGCCTGAAATACAGAAAATCTAGGGAATGTTGACCAAAATGATATACTGGGAAATATTCAGACAAAGCCCTGCATGCACAGAGCTGATTTCTGGGGCTGGTTTGCAATGGAGGCATCATTCTATCATTATATTAATGATAATATCTGAGTGCTTTATACCTGTATCGCTTTTTTGACGTCTGATTAAGCGCTTAAAGGATATTATGATGATCCCTAGGTGACTGGGGGGAATCCTGTGCTATATTTATAATAGTACGACTCTTTCTGGTTCAGTTGGCAGTTGCTTGAAACAGTTGAGGAGACATGCCTTGTTCAAGGGCTTCTTCAGGATAGGTTAGTTTCGAATAATAACATAATATACATTACTATTTTTCACTCAGTACGATATCAAATACGAAGGTAGAACCTTAGGCCTAATAAATGGACAGGCAGCAAGTTGCAATATGGATTGGCGAACCAGAGTATAAAAAGACAGGAATTAAGCCTCGGTCACTACAGCAATTCCAGATTCTGATTATGATCCTGAATTCTGACGAAAAAAAAGATTAAGAGCAGTCACACTGTAGTGATAGAATTGCATTATTGATAACGTTGGTTGTATTCAAATTTGGTGCACAAGCCCTGTCGCGGCGCGTAGCCGGCCTCCTGAGTCGGGCGGGCCAGAATCGGCCTACCAATTTGTTTCCCGGTTCCAGGAATCTTATAGTGTGACCGGGCCTTTGAACCTGATAAGTGGTTTCCAACTGCTATCATCAGCAATAAGGCAAACAGGAACAGAGGAAATGCTTGGCCATCCGGACTGGAGAGACTCAGGCCGGACCAGTAACAAAGCGTTGTACGGTTTACCACAAACACTGCTGCTTATGCAAACTCCTTTTTCCCAAGAATTGAAGACAGAAATTACCTACCCCAGGGACTTTTAGTTTTAGGTAGGTCACTCCAATCATTGATGCATAACATTAACACTTCAACATGCCTGTGAGTGTGACCATGGCCATTACGAAATACGAAAGCCTCCCTACCTGCCGATGCCAACAATATCGACGAGCTCGATGAAAATAATCTCGGTGCAAAATTTCAGACTGGAGACATGCTGGGCCTACAGCAATAGTCAAAATGTTAATGAATAACCTATAAATCCTGAATATAATGCAATCAATAATACTGATTCGAAATATTGTCAGGAACGGCGGTAAGTCTACACTTGATTTCCCATCGGAGCGGACTAGACTGGACTAAACTGCGCCACGGAGCTGCCGCTGAATTCATTGTGGAATTGGCATGCCACACATTGTTCCGGCCTGCCTGCTACAATCCCGCTGTGACTCATAAGCTGATATGATTGACGCAATTTGACAATATGATAATAGTCCCTCGCCCACCGGCTGCGCACGAGTGAACATATAGACACACACACACCCAAACGTCCATCGACACACCTCCGTATTAACCAATCACATCTGACGGTTGTCGGTTGGGTAGAGGTCACCATTCATTTCCAGAATTCCCGCCAGCTGGCCAGTACGGAAAATTCTTGGTATTGCGGTCAGGCCACGGAATTCTTATCATAAGAAATGCGTGGGACAATGATATTCTTAAGCTCGTTCCATGCACGCGGGGCGGGAGGGCGGGCGGGCGGACGGCGGGCGGGCGTTTTTGGAAGACTCTTTTCCCTGCACGCGGCGGGCGCGGGCGTTTTCGAGTCACGCACCTCTCTTCACTTTTCGTGTGTATATGCGCTAGATAAGAACCGAACCTATATTACTATTGTTATTATATTATTGTTCTATGTGTATTATTGTTATTTTGGTGTTTGTCGTTGTCGTGGTCCATTTGTCGTTGTTGTTGTTGTTGTTGTTGTTGTTGTCGTCGTCCGTTGTTTCGTTGTCGTCGTTGTTGTCGTTGTCGTTGTTGTCGTTGTTTTTCGTCGTTTGTCGTTTGTGTCGTTGTTGTCGTTTCGCTGTTTGTCGGTGTCGTTTTGTCAAACACCGGACGCTACTAGTGTTTAAACCTAAACACCGGTGTTATTTTCTGAAAACCATTGTTCTGATGTCAACGATTACGGCCCATATTAAAACTTCACAATATTATAATTGACTGGTTTTTGGAGATTTAATTAGCAAAGTACTTGACATATCATCAGTTTCAACATGTAAATATGTGTTCACATAGGTGTCTGGCCGTTGAATATAAGACACCATCTGTAGAAATCCTCCCTAGTTTTGAAACAGTTATGAATGTTGTTTGAACAATTATTCAACTAAAATTGTCCTCTACTCTCCTTATCGGCTTCAGCCGGTCAGATTGCAGGAAATCCCCGGGAATTGATTGCGAATACCACGCGGCTCGCGGGGCGGGCGTAAAAAATCGCTACATGACGCTTCGATAAAACGCCCGCCCTCCCCGCCCGCCCGTCCGCGTGCATGAAACGGCTCCATTGAAATAACGATGAGCGATTCTAGACGTCCGCCCGCCCGCCGCGACCCCCGCCCGCCTCCATGGAAACGCGGCTTGATAGAGCTAGCTCCATAGACACTCGATGCTTCGCATCGCAAAAAAACAACAAAAAAAAAAAACAAAAAAACACTGTTCCATAGGCAAACCAAGATGGACCCACAAGTGAAGTTGTCGACCACTGCGAGTTTTCTGAGCTGGCTCGATGGGGTATATATCATTGTGTGGCGTCGCCAGAATAAGGGCGAGGGGGATGGGGTGGCGGGAGAGTAATTTGACAGGCGAACTGCGAGGAACGTCCTTGATCCTTGGGGATCGGTTTGTGAGAACATTCGAATGAAGACCAGAAATCCGATACTAAATCCTAAAATGCCCTGCACTACATTTGATATCCTTTATAGTGGAATTATAGTTGACAGGATAACTATTCATTTTTCGAAAGAAAGGACAAAAACCGCAACCCCACACTTCGTTTAGGGCAGCCCGTTCACATAACGTTTGGGGGCGGCACATGGCGGCGATCACGGGGGGGACTGGGGAACATTCCTCCCCCGCCAATTTTTCAGTGGTTGGACCTAATATCAAATGCCCCCCCCCAATATTTTGCGACTGGGTGAAAAAAAAAAATCCGATATCGTAAGTACAGTACGGCCATAACAATAAAGTCTAACTCTTTTCATATTAGATTGCTTAAATGTACGTTAGACGCCGAATGACAAAAAAGTTTACCTGTCCTTTTCCGCTCCAATGTATATACCATAGGCTCTTATACATAAAAACCTAACTTGTCAGATTCGGCAAATATGATTTTTCCCTCCAGACGTGTCCCACCTACAAGTATAACATATGGGAAGGCCACTAGGAGAATTTGGTTTGGGACCTTCATGTGCACCCCCCCCCCCCCCATTCTCCCCGCTACAACATTGCCGGAATCCAATTGCTATTTTTCGTTACACTGCCACAGTTGTATTCTACTTCTGATCCTTATGTTCAACTTGGCTTGGGCATCCTGACGTCTGTTTTTTACTAGAAATCAAGCTAATGGTAACGAAAAACAACAGGGCAGGGGATCGAGGAGATATTTTGACGAAATTTTGAACGGTAACAAATCTGAGAAATGACCAATTGTCTGCTGACTGGCTCAAATCCTTACATACAATGCCCGAAAAATGCACACCTTTTCCATGCTTGAGTTCAAGCAAATTTTCAATCTGCGGGCCGCAGCGTCCAACCCAATTGGAAGGTCTTTTCGATGGAAGACACTCTCAACATCTATTTTTTTGAATTGGACCACGATGAAGATGTACGGAGTTGACATCGATGATCTTTCGGAAATCTAATTTGGCAATTTCAGTGATTGGCTTACTGCATAAGTTCACTGAAGTGCCACTCCATTTAACCTGGGGTGAGGTGGGGTGGGGGGCGTAGACTAATTCTTGTACGCTACGCGTCCACGGATGGTGACGCGAATTGTAATGAATAGTCATTGACAGTACTTCTAAGGCTGTTCTTTGAGATTGGAAATTTTGTACATTTGGGGGGGGGGAATGTTGCGTTTGCTGCCATAGTTGGGAAGTATACCCGGCAATCTGGGGGATTCGTAAGGCACAAAATTTAACATTGTACCCTACGCCGTCAACTGATGCTTTTGGCCCAAATTGTAAGTAGAAAACATCGATCAGTTCCTTCAGAACGTTCTTGGAAGACAAATTTCCGACTATTGCCAATTTCAGAGACGTTGCTCACTGCCGTACGGCGCGGGAAGTGCCATTTCTGCAATCTGGGGGGTCTGGTGAAACGAAAATTTCCTTGTACTCTAACGCGATTCGGACTGATGGTTGCGGCTGTCCCCAATTGTAAGGAATAGAGACATCGATCAGTTTTCCTTCAGAGAACTTTCTTGAAATTGAATTTGGAATTGATTGCCAATTCTCGTGACGTTGCTCCACTGCCATAAGGTCCGGGAAGTCCCGTTTCCTGCACTCTGGAGGTCTGTGAAAATAAACATTTCCTTGTACCCGTCATCCGACCCTCGTCAACAACCGCCGGTGCGCCAAATTGTACTGATAAACAGTGGAATCGGTTCCCTCAAGATGTTTTTGAAATAAAATTCGGGATATTGCCAGTTTTAGGGTGATGTTGCTTACTGCCATATGGCCGCCCCAAGTGGCCGTTTCCTGCAATCCGGGGGTCTGTAAAAAAACAAAAATTCCCTTTACGATACGCGCCAACCCATGGTGGCGCTCCCGCTTAGATAGTCTGAACCTCTTATTCCCCCCCCCCGAGCCACTTCTGCATGTGATACTAAATATACCGGGGGGGCCGTTTACTCTAATTTGGCAGCGCGACTAATGTGTTTGCGGGAGGAGGTCTTGTCCTGTGAGTTGCTTTCGTTGTCTATGTGGACCTGACATGGACCTTCACTCTCGAAATTTGGGGGAGGTTTGCCTTGTTTCTTCTCGGTTATGTCATTGGAGGTCCTGTTTTCTGATGTTGTTGCAGCGTAATGTTATATATCGTCCTTAATAACCTACTACCAACCCCTACGAAACCTAACCTATTAGCAAACCTCCGCCCCCATGACCGCATCTTTCGTCAGCTCACAACTTCTCGACAATGTAACTGATATGTCTGTTACATTACCTAGTCGCAATTCCCGCCATGTGTCAGTATAACAGCCCATGGGGGTCACCATGTGGGACGGTGGACGGGGGGCCAAATTTCCCACCACTCTCAAAAGTTGGGGGAGGGAATATCCTAAATCGTTTCCATTCCCCTTTCCTCCCCCTCACTTTCCGACAGTAATAAAAAATACTGGGCACATGCCCGATTTTGTATCACTCCTAAAAACTGATTCATTTGTGTCTACCAAACACTAAATCCCGTTGAAATTGTGTTTATCCCCTAATTCCAGGTGCGGACCCCCAGGTGATATCTTGACCCGACTAAGGCCGAAGTGTAAGGATTACCCATGTTTTCATACCGAGTCCTCGAATTGTAAATCGAATAGCCAAAGTGCATAACCGGTAGGTTTTTCAAGTGTTTCACGCGCAAACTGGCGTTTTTTCTTCCAGGCGGTTGTAGTCTAAATATGCTATGTAATGCTTCGAATATTTTGTTCACTCGATTAATTCAGAAGCCTTGGGGGCAGAACGGGCCCCCCAACCCCCAATCTTGAAAATTTGGAAGGAACAAAGCAAAGTGAAAAAAATGCCTGATTTTTTGCCGACTTTTCCGATAAAATGGCCGAAAACTCTGCGCGCGCTGGTAGTTTTCCATCCAATTCGGGTATCAATTTTCTGCTCCCAAATTGGGTGGTCGCGTACGCCTATGGCGTTTCCCTTCGATCCCACCAGAAGAGACTCGTTTCGGTAGACCCTGGTCCCACGCAAAACAAAGCCAGAGTAGAAAAGGTAATAAAAAATACTATGTGTGATCCTCGGTATCATCTTTGTATGCCCAATGACAACTTTTCTGTCAGTCTTTTACTCGAATCACACATGTCGATGGGGCTCTTGAGCCTGGCAATTGCTGTTTCGTCGATCTGGAGGTCATAAACTCTTGAAATTTTCTCAGTGCGATTCGCGCCAACCGTGGTGGCGCTCCGCGTAGATGGTAAGTTGCTTCGATGTGTCCCCCACTTTTCAAAACGGTCCGACGCACCAACATGCTTACAGTCCCGTCCTGCGGTTATTCACTAGACATTCATGTGTGCCGGAACTTTCAGATTTACGTTTTGAAGAAAGTTTTGCCAGAACAAATTGTAGGTACTCAATTTCATTAGGTTCCCTGCACAAAAATAATTGTCATGGCCTAACTGGGATTTCTCGTTTGTGGGAGCCTGGGGGATCATTGCAATATGGAAGAAGAGTTTAAAAGGTCCTCCAAAAATGTTTCAACTGACGTTAGATAGTGTTAGGATCTATCACGTGACTTAGAAACAACACCCCTTCAAGCCCCAGTGGGAGGGGGGTTGAACGGGACGCATTTTGGGGAGAAGTAAATGGTGCATGGAATTTCCGGGATCATAGGCGTGGGAGTCGGAAGAGGTCGGGAGCCTCACTCTCCTGAAAAAAACCGTTGACACATGAAAATCGAGCAGGAAATTGGGGAAAACAATCGGCAGAGTTGTCGACAAAATATCTTTATATTTTGATGAATGCTGGGATTCAGACATAATTCGCTCAGGTTCCTGCTAGCGGTTCCCAGGCGCGCACGAGAATTTGTATGGGGGGGGGGGGGGGGGGGTTGAGGTCGGAACCAAGGGAAGTTGCGCCCTCATAAAGGCCAACCCCTACCGATTGGCAAATAAAACAATTATGGCACCTGGGCATTGCTGCTGCAATATTGCTAAAAACAGCTGCAAAAGTTCTACTGAGCTGCAAAAACTTAGTTTTTGGTGTGTATTGGGGATGGGGGAGGGGCGGGGGGACGGCGTCCCCCACTATTTTGGTTGGGGGGGGGAAGCATGAATTTTGTCCCCTCCCCCCCCCCTCCATATTTGAGCCCGACACCTATTTCGCTGACACTGTATCCGACATAATCTGCAGCAAACCGTGTTTAAACGAAGAAAAACAAGAGCACCAATTGTGCTGTAGATCAAAACTGCCACAAATGAACCAAGGACAAATCAAAAGTAGGGGTCTTATGTTTGAGATCATGAAGTCAAGAAGGCAGTTTCAAACAAATTGCCTATTGTGCCCCTGTCAACACCTTTTGACTTGTCTTCATAAGGCCACAGCCATCTTGATTAAATGCAGAAGTCAAACAAATCATTATAGCTAGTATGGTCCTGGCGCAATCTTTGCTAAGGCGTAAACAATAAATTATGAATAGGGCAAAGTACTCATTAATTATGGTGACTGGTGCCTAAATTCTGATTAGATCACCTACACCTAATTTTTGTTGCCATTAATGTGATCATCAGCTATAGCTGAAAGCATACGAAAACATGCCCTTTATTTCATTGTTGGCTGCTTCCTGGTTCTGCTAACTTGCGCATGTGCAGTGGAAATGTAAGTATCTGTCTGGAATGGTTTCACAATAACTCTTGGCAGTCGGCTGTAAACAGTCACATGGAGCAGAATCTTTTGCTTCTCCAGGTTCTGAGAACGTGGTCGGATCCTGGATGCACTGATTGTCTGTGGCTGGCAACGTAACAGTGGTGGTCCTGGAACAGGTTACACCCCTGCCTTGATATCCTTTGACCCATGCTTGAGAAGAGTAGGGGAGTTATCCAAGATCAAAATAACAGGATTCCATAGATTGAGGCTTGAAGGGCTTCCTGAGGTGTTGAAAAGCTGTAATAAGAAAGTGAGATCAGAAGAAGCCTACAGGGAGAGAAATTGAATCTATGGGTGAAATTGTGGTTTACACCCCCACCCCAAACTGATGGCTACTTAAACAGTACGTCTTATTGGGTATGGATACTGAGATCATTACTTGATAATATCGAAGACAAATCAGAATAGTTACAGGAGAAGTATCTGCAGGTTTAGCATAGCATTGTAGTTTCTGTGTTTAGTGTTCAAGCTATTATTTCCCTCCTTATAACCATTAGATGTGGCTGTTGTACCAAGAGACCAAGAGGTTGGATATTACAGTGTTGGAGGCTGCACATTGGCATGGGGGCAGCCCAAGTAAGCAGAGGTGACGGAGCCTGGAAGCCCTAAAGGCCTTGGCCATCGGCTTTTGGGCAATGGCCCTCTGAGCCCAAAGTTGACTTCTTTTCAAGGCCAGTTCTGAGTGGAGGAAAACCCTAGTTAGTGTTCAATTGTACTTATACATGACATTTTTCCACAGAGCATGGGTCTGTGGCTACGGTGACAGATTGTATTATAATGAAGAGGCTATGCACAGTTGCTATTCCCAGCTCTCAGTTGGGGAGAGGGGGATTGTTGTCAGGGTATTTTTTCTATTGTACTTGATCACCATTATCAGAAGGGAGGGTAAAACTTGTCTCATATTCAGAAAAAGCATTAAAACACAATACTTCTGCATGGAGGGGAGTGGGTGCAAGATTTTTTTCGGGGGAAGGGTCAACTCAGATCCATATTGAGATCTGTTTATATGACTCCTTAAAGTATAGCGTGCCTTACACTTGCTAGGGAAGCAGCGGGGAATTGTTGGCAGTTGCTGATTTGCAATTGTACTGTATATTTTCAACACACTCAGTCTATTCTTAATCCATATACTGAATTACCATTGCACTTATCCATGTCTGATTTTCATCCTAGTAATTTTTCAAGGAGGTGTGCGTAGGCAAATGATTTCTAATTAATACTTATTCTATTGATGTTCATACTTATCTGCCTTTTTCTTAGGGTATTTTTTGTATTATACCAGAACCTAAGAGACTACTCTAAAATTGACGTTTACTCTAAATTCGAAACTTCTGAAGGCTACCCCACACGTGCCTGTCCATGCTCCACAACACAATTGATTATTGCTGCATCTTCAATAAACCTTTGCATTCTGTCTATAGGGGTGGAGGTGGAAGGTGATTCGCAAGTTTTTCTTGTTATTCTTATATTTGCATTTTATTCAGATAGTTGTAATATTCTAGTAAATATAATTCCATATTAAATACATCATAATAAGTGTCACAATATTGCGCATTTTAGGGTGGGGGTCATATCCTTCAATGGATTGGCCTATTTCAATTCATCTCCCTTCCACTTAGTACACCCAAGTCAAAAACTTACAATTTCTCGGCTGACCATACTATAGGCTGCAGTATGCAAGGGAAGTTGTAACTCGTCAGCGACAGACTCCTTCCAGTGGGCTACAAGCAAATCCCCAAGGGCTATTCGTTTATAGCATCGAGGTGCCTGGGTGTTATTAATTTCTGACATGTGTCTCCAAAACATGGTTGTTCGAGGTCAAAAACGTAATTGGAAAATTGAGTGGACTTATGAGTGGAGTTGCATAAAACTGTAATTTGGGACCTCATAGTAGTGTGGGGGGGGAAATTATGGCGGAGGGGGAGGGGAGGGGTGCGGCTCAATGGGGAAGTAACCAGTATGGGGAAATAGAGAAGAGAGTACAGTAATCAAGGGAAATTTTAATTTATAGGGGGTTACTAGTGGAATTTAGGTTTTTTTTCAACATTTGTAATTTGGGGAATCATTGATGAAGGGGGTGGTGAGTAGGGAGGATTGGCAGGCTGAATTGGGTAACAACCCAGTATGGGAAATAAAGAGAATACAGGAAATTTGAATTTGAATCAAAATTGGGATTGTGCTCCAGACCGAACATGCACTGCCGGTGCTTCAAATATGTAAAAAGCATTTTGCATTGATTTAACATGATGGGCCTAGGACAAACATTGACCTTAAGGCCAGAGTTCCTGAACAAAACACCAGAGTGACCACTAACGTTTAACAAGGAGAATTACATATAGGAAAATCAAAGGATCTGAGATGCCTTCAAGTACTAATGGGTTTAATTCCATGGATCCAAGTGGAACCTTGAATCACAAGTTCCTGAACACCCCCAAGGTCCGACTGTTAGAACATCATCGGTAACGAATGTCAGTACTGTGACACCAAAACGTGAAAGAGGAGAGAAGCATTTTGGTGATTCCACATGATGAGCTCTCAGGCCCACACTGGCTGGGCCTTTGGGCCCAAATCCCTAGCACCATGAAGGTATGGCTATTAAACGGTCCTTATGATCGAAATTGCACTGTGCAATAGATTTGTAGGAAAAAATTTACTTATTTTCACAGTATTTCATATGATGGGCTCTATGGCCCAACGGGCTTGGCCCTAAATTCTTGGACGAGCCAAATGGCCCTCCATTGAAGGACCATGACATTAACGTTGAAGAAGACAATTGAAGCGTATGGGAGAGATGCATTTCGAACCCATTGTGTGCAATATCATAAAATTGGCCCTAGGGCCCGAGTCAGACCTTGGAACCGAAAATCCTCAACACCCCACAAGTTATGTCTCTCGACCATCATTATGACCGAACATCACACTGGCAACTGAATTGGCCCTGGAAACCATTAGCATGTAACTAAAGGAAATCAATTTGAACTTGTGGGAAGAGATTATTTCAAGTACCTTGTGTGAAACTTCATGAAATGGGCAGACAGCCCAAGTAGGACCTTGAACAAATGCCTGAGCACCCCAAAGAAGCTTTCAACCATAATTTGACTGAATGTCAGCACTGTTCACAAAATTCGTAAAAGGAGAAGCATTTTGCGAAATTCCACATATTGCCCCAGGGCCCACACTCTGGCCTTGGCCTAAATTCCCTGGGCACTCTAAAGATATGAACTATTAGACCACCATTACGACTGAACATCACACTGTGCAACAAAATTTGTAGGAGATACAAGATTTTTTATGGATTTCATATAATGGGCCCTTGGGCCAAAAGTTTGTCCTGATCCCAAATTCCCGAACACCCACGTAGCCCTCTACCCAAGGACCATTACATGTAACCTAGAAGAACATCAAACGAATCGTTTGGAGGCGACATTTCAAGTACTATGTCTGAAATTTCATAAAATGGGCCCTTGGGCCAAGTGGGGCCTTGACCAAAAAACTGAACACCCCGAAGTACGGCTATTAGACATCATAATGCGACATCAGCACTGTGCACACAAATTTTGTAGGAGGAGATACATTTTGAAATTTACATATAATGGCCTATATTGCCCCTTTGATGGCCTTTGACCTTGACCTTCACAATTCAAACATGTCCCAAGGGTCATGAACATTGTGTCCAAGTTTGGTCGACTTCCATCACGAATGATTGTTTGGAGCCAAAAAGTAATTGTTAACACACTGATAGATAGATCGATAATGATAGATAGATGATAGATCGAAGATAGATGATGAATCGATAGATAGATAGAAGACATGCAGATTCCAAAACCTCAACCAGCATAGCTGGTTCGAGCTAATGACCAAAAAATGATCAAGTTTTGATTCAGTGAATTTGCTGCTCCATTTCCCAGGTTCGGTACTATTTCGGACATTATTGCCTTGTGCAGCCATAATGATGTTCCTTAGCAAGCATGCCTGAAATTTACTCTGGACTGTTATAATCATCTTACTGTCCCATAAGGCATGGGAAGTGCCGTTTCCTGCAATCTAGGGGGTCCGTCAAACGAACAATTTTCTTGTACGCTACGCGCCACCTTGTGGTGGCGCTCCGCTTAGATATTATTCATTTGTCCGCTCACCAACCGCCAACCCGAAATCGACACCCTTGTGTATCGGGGTCTGACCCCAACTCCCCCACCGTGGGTACGGCACTGGCGGTTCCCCTACAACTATGGCGACGATTCACCGACAGTTTTAGCGAATCATTGCAGTTTGCTAAGATTTCAATTACGGACAAGTTTCGAACTGTAGCCTGTGTGCTGAGGCATGGATGGGCTGATGGACACATGGAACCTTGCAAATGGAACGAAGGAAGAGATGCATTGCAAGTATGATTCGTTGTATCATCTCGACTGACCGGATATGTATTAAATTTTCCTGTAGATTGATTTTCTTTCTCCTTAAATTAGAATTAGAAATTGCCGACATCAGTAGATACATATTTCACGGCTGGTGAAATGCACTTAAAACACCCGGCAAGTCTGTCATCGAGCCTCTTAAAATCCAAAAAAAAAAAAAAACCAAAAAAAGGGGCCCAGACGAATTGTAGGTAATTCCTGTCATAAGGTCTGCCTCGCGCCCACCGATGGTGGCGCTCGCTCAGACACTATTCGTTCCAGTACACCCCCCCCCCCCCCCTACCCTCCCAATCCCGAGAAAAATCAACGTCACTGGTGATTGTGCCTCATTGGTACACACATTCCCGCTGAAATTCGAAGTGGAGAGTGCCACCGATAAGATGCAACTACTCTACTCGTTTCAATGGATAATTGTCTCCCTGATGTTGATAAGAGTCTCAGAGAGCAGGTCGGGAATTAATTAAGGTGCTCCTACAATATATATATATATTCTTTATATGATAGTTTCATGCCTCCACGGCCCGGTGAGACCTTACAATGCAGCTAAGTCATCTCCGGTCCCCAGGGTTGTATCCAGAATTTTCGGTTAGAGGGGGCGCCAAGAATTATCACATATATATTGGGAGAAAGTATGGGAGCGCAGGAGGCGCGAATTGCCCCGAGCGGGAGGGGGGGGGGGGGGACGCGCTGAATTCCCCTAGATACTGACCTGTTAATTTGATTTGACGCACGTATCTGATCAGTGGCGTAGCGCAGAAATTTTTTTAGTAGGGTGGCCATGGGGTGCGAGTCTTGGAGTGTGTGGGGCCAAGCATATGAGATTCATCATAATGACCATCTTAGCGGAGCGCTCCCAGGATTGGCGACGAGCGCACCAGAAAATTTCTGGTCTGAGAGACCTCCCAATGGCCGTAAAAGGCATTTCCCGTGTCATTTTGTTGAAAAAAGCATAACCAAAAATTATGAAATGATTGGTTTTCATGGATTGGAGGAACACCTGGTGGTCCATCAAGATTAGCTCCTGGATTTAACACAATTCAACGTTAGACTAACACAATTTTGGGCAGTAGTGAATCCCAAATATAAATAATATACACATTTTTGTGCCGTTGATGGACAGTCTTCACAAGAGTCCCCTGCGCGTATGGATTTGACTCTTTTCATAATCGCATTCGTGATGGTGAAATGATATTGTTTTGGGTGATTTGGATGGTCTCTGAGATCACGAGAGGTCTACACTTTCACACAAACGAGCACAGCATCATTTGCCAAGATCAAGGCTAATTTGACTTGTCGAGCTTTCTGGGGGGGGAGGGGGGGTACAGACTATATTGTTTTTTTGGTGTGGGTAACAATATGTGTCTTTTGAGAAGATTGTGAAATTATTTCTCACCAACATCGGATTAGCCAGAAGTCTGGCCCTGAAACGCCTGCGGCCCTACTGTCAAGCCTGGAACCTTCTTACTGAGTGGGAACAGGGGATCCTGTTGTGAATGGGGGGCAATTCTTAGAAATATAATTTGCAAGTTTTGGTGTATGATAAATACGATAACACGACACCACCACATGCCATTTACGGTGTTTTGTCTCCTCAATCCCCCTGGTAAGTAAAATTGAGTGTGGCTTCTTATAGCACAATACTTGACCAGGCATTGGATACACATTTCTCCCAATATGTCTGGGGTGATTTTCGTGATTTGATCGAGTTCAGACCACCAAATCCCTATGTGCGCGCATGCACCAGTAAATCCGTATGAGACATGGCCAAATAAAACCGTTAATCAATTATTCGTCTTCACACAGTAAGCTTATCTACGACCGAAGATCCCTCGTGGGCCTTTTTGCCCACGCGTGACGACATCACACTGTAGCTCACAAACAGGGGCCCGTTTTGAAAAGGGGGGGGGGGCACATCCAATGCATGACTATCTAAGCCAAAGCGCCACAATCGGTTGGCGCGAAGCGACCGCGAAAATTTTCTGATCTCATACCCTCCAGATCGGACGGAAATAGCACTTGCTAGCTCAATAGCACGCACCCATGTGTGATTTGAGTAAACGACACACAAAAAGTTGTTCATTGTGCATCCTAAGATATTTACCGAATATCACACTGATTTTTTTTTAGTACCTTTTCTACTCTGACTTTTTTGCGTGGGATCCAGGGGGGTTCTACCGAACCGTTCCTGGTGGGATGGGATCGAAGGTAAAAGCATAGGCGAACGGGACCGTTCCAATTCGGAGGCAGAAAAATTTGTACCCCGAATTTTACCAGTCAGCCATCGGGAACTGTCAGCGCGCGAAGCGCGGAAAGAAAATTGCATGTGTTCCGCGGCATTTTATCGAAAAAGTCTGCCAAAAAAATTGACGCATTTTCACTTTTCTTTTTTCCTCCCAGATTTTCCCGAATTTTTTAATCTCAGAAAAATTGGGAGGGGGGGCGGGGAGTCTCCCCCAAGGATCCTGAAATTAATCGAGAGAAAAATGATTCGAAGCATTACATCGCTATTAGCCTACATGCGTCGGATAAAAGACATTGCGCGACAAAACAAATTAGCACTTTTGGCTATTCGATGTAAAATTCGAGAATTCGGTAGAAACCGGGGTAATCCTTCGAATTCGGCCCTAGTGGGTCCAGATCTTCACCTGGGGTCCGCACCTGGAGTTAGTGGACTTAAGGACAATTTCCGGCGCGATTTTTGTTTGGTTATAAAAAAATATGAATCGTGTTAGAGTGAATAAAATCCGGCATATGCCCTATTATTTTTTTTATACGGTCGGGAAGGGCTACAAAATTTGCAGACCAGAAATGTTTCTTAATCATCAAAGAGTGTTTGTTTTCGCCGCACACTACATTCAAAGCGCGTTGCTGCTCTAACTTGTGGGAAATCACCCAATTTCGTTCGCCCCCAAATTCAGTAGCCATGGACAGCGCTCTCGGCCCGTAACTAATAGCAGAGTTTGCCGTGCCTAGATTCTTTTTGGAAGCTTTTGAGGAGCTAAAAGTACCTAACAACGCAACCCATCTGCATCGGGTGATCTTATGACTGGGGACAGATGCCGAGGGGGCTTTTGTCCAACTTGAACTCAAAAGTCAGGCGTCAAGAAAAAATCCTCTACGAGTTTTTTTTTTTTTTTGAGGGGGGGGGGGGGGTGGCGCGCGGGGAGAGCCCCCCCTCTGGATCCGCGACTGGGCATTAAAACCAAAACTTAAGTTCAAGTAGCGCTCAGTGCTGCCTATAGTAGCGTGCGCTTGCTACAGAGATGTAATTTTTCGGTAATTTCCTGGAAAGTTCGCATGCAGCATATATGTTGGTTTTGCTCCTGCTGGACAAAAAAATCTGGAAAATGAGATTAAGCTCGATAATACAAAATGTCCTAATGTCGTCATTCCCTCCTTTTCAGACCAGCTTTGCCCAAGAAGATAATACTCCATTTGGCAGCGCGTTAGTCTGTTTTATGCCAGGAAGTGCCAATTAGAGGATCGGAGATGCCAAAGCCAAAATGTCCATGGTCGCTCCGCGGTGACCTACCGGATAAAATATCCAGTCGGATCTCGAACGATACCCTCCCCTTCCCAGAAAATAAATGAAATAACAAAATAGGACTCAGCTGCGGCCTGTCCTAGTATAAAGGCGATCGCCACGCGGCGATTGTGTTGGCGGTTGTGGGGGGGGAGACGGACAAGATGAATACATCTAATCGGAGCGCCACCATAGGTTGGCGCGTAACGTACAAAGAACCTTTCGTTGGCAGACCTCCTAGGTTGCAGGAAACGGCATTCCCCGTGCCTTATGGGACAGTAAGAAGCCCGCCTCCTCAAAATTGATGACACACTTTTCATTTCAGGAAAGGTTTCTCCAAAAAAAATTATCGCTTAGGATCAATTTCAGGTTTTGCGTTGCGTGTTGGACATTCTGAAATACGTGCAAGTGAGGTTTTACGGGCAATGAAAGAGCAATGGAAAAGGGCAATGGCAACATCCACTATGTTCGCGCGAAGCGCGAAAAGTTTGCAGGATCCAGTTTGACCAACGATCGACATTGGCACTGACCCCTCTTTGACCAATCACTTAGATAGGCCTAGTTTTTTACTCAAAGATACGGCCCCCCATTTTTATCTTCTTGGCGGACAACAGTCGCATGGAGAGGGACACTTTGACGGGGGCCAGGACTTGTGGACCAAATGAGTATATAATACAGAAGGAACCCGCCGGCAAACTGCGCGCGAAGCGCGCGCGGACATTTACACGTTTGGAAATTTTCCATCGAAAAGTCAGGTAATTTTGAATATGAACTTAGCTTCACCTGAATTTTGATGTGTCTTTGCACGAATTGTGGCGTTCCCTTGCTGCATTTTCGATGTCGCATTGTATGGCGGTTTCCACCGCCCCATGTGCCTGCCCCCTCAGTATGTGCACCGTTCACGCACCCCACAAAGTGGTTGCACCTATAAATATAAAAAAAATCAACAGATCCCGCCAGGTGGTTAGACCTACCCCCGGCGCTTCAACCCCTTTCACATAAAGATAGCGTTTCGATTTGTATGTTAGGCGTTTGTTTGTTTAACTAACTGGTCCCCTAGCAGAACATCGACAACGTCAAATGAGGAGCAACACACCAAGATGGTTTTAATTAAGACAGTCTTATGCAAACGATTAGGATTGAGGGAACTCTTCATATTGATAACAAGACATGTGCAGGGGGGGTAAACGGCCGACGTGTATATCCCCGCCTCACATGGCCTTCGTTGACCTCTTTTGAAGGAAGCACATTAAATGTTATGCTATTTGACCAGCATGGTGACCTTGAAATTACGTAATGTCTTCTGGTGATTTCAAATTTTTGTCCCCACTCACCAAGTTTCTGTTAAAGGGACTAAACTCGTAGTTTCGCCAAAAAAACAAAAACAAATTTGACTCCGGTGACGTGAAAATCACTGTCATGATTTTCGGGGACAGTGTTTGTCCCACCCACAAGGTTTCGTGTAAATCCGACCAACTCTGTATTTTCGTGTGAACCCTTGCAGAATAGAGGGCAGCAGAAAAGCAGCGATGCCCACTTTGAACTCATCCAAGATTTACAGGACGGAAGGACAGTGTACCAAGTTAGATCGATCGGATTCGGATAAAGCGTTAAAAGGTTGTTGCGCTAACGTCTAAAAGTACCGAAGGCGGCGGCGGGGTGGCGGCGGCGGAGGACGGCGGCTCGCCCACGCGAAACCATAAGATCCCAGAACACTTAAAGTGTTTGCGGGGGATATTAATTATATAAGAACATCCAAGAGTTAATTTCAGGCATTTTTTTCTTTTTCGTTAAGGAACTTCAATTTGCACAAGGCACATCATGTTGCCTGAAACACTACCGACACATTGAAACAACTGCGCTCGTTAGCGCGCAAAAGAATCGAAAATGGAACAGCAGAATTCACTCAATTGATAATTTATTCATGATGCATTGCTTAAACAAGGTTGCTGGGATATGCCGGATACAGTGTCAGCGACAAAATAGCAGTCGGGCTCAAATATTGGGGGGCCAAAATGGCATTGCGTCACCCCCCCCCAACAAAATAGTGGGGGGACCCGTCGCCCCCCTCGTACCCCACCCCCCCATGATCGCCGCCAATGGCCGATTTTGTCGGCTTCTACCAAGGTGTCTCGCTGGTTACGCGATCGTGGTTTCATCTATTAGTCACCATGCAAACAATTAAAGGCAGTCCATGTGTGATTTTGGTATTAAGCATTTAACAGAAACACGTGCTATACTAATCAGTGACCATTTCAAATTGTAAGGACTGATATGACCATGTCGTTACTAGGAGGATCTAGTTTGGGAGGAGGAAAATGTGACTAATTATGTGAATTCGACACAATAGTCAACTTTCAATTGACCCGCCATCTTCTCACTTTATAATATCTCAGGTCCAATAGTGAACCACATCAATACATTTTCAGGGAATCAAACAAACTTGAAACATTTGCATGAATGGAGCAATTATTACCCACATCTTTACCGGTAACCCCCCCCCCCACACCCCCATAGTGACTCAAGTCAAATTTACAGTTTGTGAGACTAAGGTAGCCCGTACTCATCAAACTTCATGAAAACCAAATAAACTTTGAAAGTTGAATGATCCATGGCGAAATAGGAATTTGGAATAAACGATGCCAATAATATAGCAAATTTGGTTCCAAAATGTGTTCAGACCATAGTTCGAGCATCACGAAAAAGTTTTTTTTTGTGGGGGGGGATGACAGGAGGGGAGGGGGGAGGGTAACTACCGAACGTATTGTAACATTTCTGCCACTGACTATTGACTCGACCCATGGCTCAGGCAGCAAGTCTTCAAGAACTACATTTGTCTCGAGGCTGCCCTGCCACTCACCCTCAAAAGTGAATTCCCCTAAACAAGGAATGAAGAGCATGGCCACTAAACTGAGCTCCGAAACAACCAACCATTTGGGAAACAGGTAGTTCAGCAACATGATGTCATTTCTAATTTTAGGGCTTAATTGTTTTTGAGGACATTCTATATTTCCACCTCCCTATGATGTGAAGTCCTGGGTCCCATAATGCACATATGACACTGGGCGGGCAGCGGGGTTACATAATGTGGGGAGTAATATTAACACTGCTCAAGAGAGGCTCAGTTTTAATATAAATTCAAGACAGTTTTCGGGCAGCATAGCCCGGTGTTTCCGATAAGTATGGTCAGTGTAGGGAGTAGGAGAGGGATGACGGGCAGACGTGGACAATTAGGCATCAAGATTTAAATGCCGAGAGGTTTTGACAATAATGAATCTCTGTCTTTAAGATAGGAATAATAGTTAAGATGAAATGAAAATACATACGAGGGTTGAAATGAGTAAAACCGAGATAGAGATAGTCTGCACATCTTGTATTAACAGCATGCTTTAATAATAGTGAGGGATCAGCACCATGCATGTCAGATAGAGGGCCCCAAGAAAGGACTATAACATCTTGAATAGGTGCATCGTTCTCTAGAGGTTGTTGCAGGAAATGGTATTATTGACAGTTTTTGGTCCATAAGGGGCCTCGAATGACCTTCGACGACAGCCAGAACGGTTTGGTGGAAAAGTTACCCCTGATAATATGCAGCATTTCCCAAAATTTCAGCCATACGTACACAGTCACTAGAAGTTATTGCAGAAAGGTTATTATTTGGCAGTTTGTTGGACATTGCATGACCTTGATGACATGATATTGTTTTAGTGTGAAACATGCTTGCCTTATGTGATGCACCAAGCACTAAAAGTATTAGATAATCAGTACACACACCCAGTGCTATCCCCCGGTATTGAAACCAACCTTTGACCCCTAAAACTTGAAGACAAGGTGTAAGATGAAGCGAGATGGGTGTCTCTTAAAGCAAACAGAGTCTATCACATATCCAAGATTGACAGTTCTTATTTCTTTGTCCTATAGCTTCACCTTTGACTGTGACGTGTCATTCGATGGCTTGTTTGATCCACCCCATCCAAAAATCACCATGACAAATCTCTACGAACAACATAACTGCACTCTTTCGACATTGACTCCTTTTACAAAATTCGAAAAAAGTTTTATACAAATAGCACATTTAAAAATACACCTTCAGTGACCTTGACACGTGGTTGAATTTCTTTAGGATTGAAAGTGTCATTCTCCACAAAGTTTCATGGAATTCAACGAACTTCAAAAATCTGCATAAATTATGCGAATTGTACTAGTTAAATGCAAAATTAGTACATTACATGACCTCTGGTGCCTTGTTACGACGTAAAATTTATCGGGACTAAATGCATGCCCCCATCTACACCAAGTTTCATGAAAATCCAACAAAACTTGAGAAAAATCGATAAAAGTATGCGAATTAGAACTATTAAGTAGCAATATTTAAGGCTGGGAATATATCGTGCATCCACACTCCATAGTTGGTATATACTCTGAACTGTATTACCAATGCATATACCGATCAAGAAAAATTCTTTTTACACAAGCTCTAGGCCAATTTTCATTAGATATGCAATTTATGCAAATGGTTTTCGGGACGAAAAGGGATGAACATGGACGAACTCTTCACCCTAGTCACCTCCACAAAAACCCCCCCCAAATTTTCAGATGGCCAACTTTCACGGTTCAGGAGATATCGACCGACTACGGGACAAACTAGACAGACAGACAGACAGACAGACGACAGACGGCCACACACAAGCACGATTCAAATTGGCCAATATTTTCTCTTCCTTGAACAAAGTTCAGGCGAGACAAAAACCATTAAGTAGTACGACAAACTGGTGAAACCCAGGTTTATGCAATTACATACAGTTTACCATGCATACCGCGCACCGCTCGGACCTTAACCTCGGGCATGTCAGAGTGAGTATTTTCAGTAAAGTAACGGTGCAAAATTCCGTCAGTATCGCTCGATTGGCCTTGTTTCTCTAGAGCAGTTTTCTTTTCTCAGTCAGTTACTACAGTACTAGCTCGAATCTGTTCTGCCAGAAGAACGTGACTCCCTGTTCTGTGTTCGTTCTCGTTGTTTTCTGTTTTGTTATTCTTTTGCGAGATTGGTTATTAAGTGGCCCGATTAGATGCTTCACGGTTCAAACATACTCGGTCTACCACATTCAACGCGCCAGGGGGTCGTATAACGGTAATCCCCAGATGGAAGTAGGTTTGGACCCCCCCCCGCCGACTGACGGGTGAAAAGGTGAGCACGGTGAGTGAGAACACTAATCTGAGTTGTGAACACTGTCACTAATGTCAATGGCAGACACAGGGGTGTGGGGGGGGGGGGGGCAGAGAGCGGGGGGTGGCGGTGGCCTTATGGACCGGTCAACGTTTTCTTTCTTAAGGTTCCAGGATGGGAATATGTCAAAACCACTATACTTTTCATTAAACAAGAACAAACAATGCGTGTTGATCTCTCACCGAAGCAGTTCTCCTAGACATGAGACATTATCTTACATTTTCGTACGGAAGATCCCCCCACTGTTTATTCAGTTAGGATTTCAGGCTTCGATCACTGTTAACCTCAAGCGACTAGTGCCAGACCCTAAAATAATAGGAAGCACTTACTAGATGGTGGCAAAACTAAAAGCCGAATATCAGCTTGACGTCTTCTTTTCGTTTGGAAGTAATAGTGTATACCAGTACATTGATGTTACCGGTGTTACGGTATACAAACACGGTATAGTGCATACCGTGATACATACGATGTGGTAGTGTATACGGGTAACATACGAGTTACAGTGTGATACCGGTATTACATACTAGTTATAGTGTATAAACGGTATACATTAACAATGTTTTTATACGTTGACCTATGAGGACCACCCCAAACCATATGGATTATATTTCGGACGCAACCAACTCGCAATAAAACCGTCTCGTCGGTTGGTTATCGGACTTACGAAGTTTTTAGACTTAGCTGACCGTAGGTGACCTTGAACCAAACCCAAAACTAGAGATCATCTTCCATATGGCCAACCTGCATCAAATTCACATATTTATGTCGAGAGATGTTGCATCTTCAAATGTTGTTTTTTTTTCATAACTTTTTTTTTTTACTTCTATGACTCATGTGACCTTGGAACAGACCATTAGACTATAGGGTCGTGCACCATCCTTTACATGCCAAGTCAACATATTTTTTTGCGTTTACGAGGTTGTTATACTTTTTGAGCCCTTATTGATCTTAGGTAGACTTGACCTCACTCCAAATATGTATATGTATCTTTCTCCATCCAGATGGACCAACCATACATTCAAGTAGACATTTTTCCGTTAAAGTGGATTAATGTTCACAAAGGTCCTATAGACTTCGAGCCCCACTGATGTTAGATTAACCTTGAACAGACCACAAACGATAGTGATCATCTACCTATTGCCAACCTGTGCATGTCAACGTATGAACCCTCTACTTTTTTCGATGACACCAGTTTTACTCTTCACACTTTTCAGACTTTTCGAACCTCTAGTTTGTTGACCTCATGATGACATTGAACCAGACTCTCAAACAAAGGTATCACCCGCGACCGCTCATATTGTCCAACCCACGTATAAACGCTTTACATCCAGTGTTTGCACCCACTGATTCCAAATAGAAAAGCAGGACTCTGAAGTTTATTTTACAAAAGGTAATCCCCGCCGCTGCTCGTCACCAAAAATTACACCTTCAACTTCAAGCCGTCGAGAATTAAAAGTTAAAAAAAAAATCCTCCAAGTCGATCGAAGACGGCTATCATGCAGGTTTGGGGGATGTGCGAAGTGCTGGGAGCAACATTTCCCAATATTTTAGTTGAGGCGTAGTGCATTCCGTCCCCTCCAGTAGATGACCCAGTGGCCTTGTCGTCCTAATACTAGGACCAACAACCCTATGAACGCTTCACCCCTATTTACTTACGCTTATCAGTGGGCGCATCACTTCCCACTAGACACGCACAATTACCTTTGTGGACCCCGTTCCAGAGAAAGCACATCTAATCATGTCCATTTGACCTCCGTGACGTGACCATAGCTGTTGTTCAAGACAAACTGTAGTCCACATTCTCCATGCTTTCTTTTAGACACGACAAAGTTAGGAAAAAATCGTCTAATATGCAAATTGACCTCCTGTGACCTGAATGACCTTCATGTTGTGTAGAAATAAAACATCCACATTCAACCAGTTTCTTTCCAAATCGTCCAGATTGTGGAAAATTTTCGAAAAGAACCACAAATTTGACCTCCGGTGACCTCGAATTTCTTCGGGACTACTTCGCGCGAAGTAGTGTGCACGGTAGTGTTCTATCTAAGACTTTGTCGAGAGAAGGAGGCGAATATTGTGTGTGTTTTTGATCGTTGCTTTGGGAAATTGTCGTCTCGCAGAGGGGTGGTGATTTAGGCATACTGTATTTATTGATATACCATGAAGTTATGATTCCCCTGGGAGTGGCGTACGAGAGATAGGGGAGGAGGTCGAGTGTAGTATAAGGAACAAAAGGAAGGCGCCTCAGATTATAGCCTGTAGGACCCTTTTGGAAAATAATTACAATACAAAAAAAACAATTAATGGCCCTGGACGACAGCGCTACAGACTTTGATAACGCTGTAAAACGTCCACGTACAGTACAGAAAGTGGTTCCGTGTTAAAATTCAGTGCTCACAAGGCGGTTCTGATCAGCCCACAAACCCTGCCGCGTTACGCCACTGTCTCCCCCGTAATACAGATGTGGATTCCCGCTATCGCGTGGGTTCGGGCCAGAAACATGGCCTCACGGAAATTACCCAATATGAAGGACAAATTTGAATGCCACAGTCGTCAAGAACTGAGTTTAAGTCGGGTTCCAAATGGTTCACACTCCCCTTGAGAATGGTGGTTCATACAAGGCCCAGCCCCACTCGACACATTGAAACGGGACCTCTACATTCCAGCATTGAATATCATAGTCACGGGGGGAGGGGGAATTTGAAAGGCCTTCTAGATGCAAAGAAAAAGTGGAGTGGTGCAATGTTGGAGCCTAAAATCGCGAAGACGACGTTAAATTTGGAGAAAAACAATTTAAGCTATACATTTTGGTGTGCTATTCCTTGAATCATGAAGGAGAGGGGAGGGGGGGGGAGTATCCCAGGTGGCACCACTGCAGCTGCTGCGGGTGACATGCTGGAATGGTAGCGTTTAGTGTGTCTGTCCTGTCAGGCCCAAACTTCCAAAGACCTCAGCTAGAATGAGCCAGGGGAAGCCGCTTTACTAACTCGTTAAGAGACAATTTCAGTTGGTCATTTATCACTGATTTCTTCCACAGCACGTGGCAGGATTTGATCCAGTGATTCAGTCCAGGCTTCCACAATACCTCTTGGTTATAGTTGTAGGGCTATGACGGTAACTTGCCATTTTCCCACTTCTTTGGTTCCGGGGCAAACACCAAATATCTCACGCTTCTGTCGATGGTACAAACTGTACCACTCTCCTTATTTGGCTCAAGTGACCTAGATGTAAATGGTGCGGAGCAGGCGAACGCATGGTGCACCCATGTATACAATAAGCGCCTGTGGAGAGATTTATTGCCGCTTGGTTAAATATTTTTTACCTGCGAGAGTGCACATTGTTATAACACAATACCACCTCGAGGAATACCTCAATTTTCCGACCGTCTGATACGAAGGTCACCACTCCACGGCTATACTGCTGACCGGAAAAATTCCACGGCAGTTAAAGTATAGGAATAACTAACACCAAGTTTCTGAATTTGCGCAACCAAGCGGGTGAACGGAGATCTGATTGGTGCCAATTATGGTTTGTAAACTGGTACGCAGAGCCCTCTATTACGGGCTCTGCTGGTATGGTACGGGCGCCGTAAAGTGATGGCGCTATGTAGATTAGAGAATATCGATCCTATTATCAATGTTGCAGTATGTGGGCATCCATGCCTCAGTGTTACTTCCATTTCATTAATACAATTCAATTGATTCGTCTAGCCCTAATACATACACTGTACATGATAAAGTATAAAACAGGACACTAGAGAAACAAATAATGTTTTATCGGGATGGACCCGAAACCTGAACATATATACAAGGAAACAAAGAAGAGGATGGCAGAGAGTCACTGGAATTAGCTCTGAAGTCATTCCGAGTAATTCAGCGAAGTAGATGAATTTTAGCTTATGTCTTGAACTAAACAAATGTGATTCGCAAAGTGTCCCATCATTTGCCGGATCCAGGTCATGACAGTACTTCATTTTTAAAAGGAGTTCACCGTCTTTATTCTTGTGTCCGGACTCTATAGTTACAGTGAAAGTGACTTCTTCTCGATGATTAAAAACTGGCAACGAATCCACAGGGTTTACGATGTCCCGCTGCAAACCGTGGGTAGTGAAGATTCACATACTGGAAATGAAGATACTATCTTATAGTATGGACATCAGTCAAATCACTAATGAAATTATTATCTTGAGAATGCTATTTTGTAAGACTTGAATACATTCCAATCGTATCACAAGCCCCCTGCAAACTTCGATAACCATACGGGATACGGTACTTGAATAAACTAGAAAAGGTCGGGCGGGTAAACCGCCAGCGTAATATCCCGCATCTCGCATTCCAAGAATTTGGTGAACTGAACTGGACAATATTCGTAAAAAGCAGACATTTATAGACTTCTGAAGCGACAACGGGTACAGTCTATGGGTCTTCCATGAATGGAAACAGAAGGGGCCAACCTAGACATGGATATTTCAGGCCCAAAAAGCAGTTGTTCATCCATTGCTCAATCAGATTACTACCAAGAATGACTGTCTTGTGTGATTCTTCATTCTACTGATCAAACAGTACAGTTTGGCATTGAAATATTATATACAACTCCAGGTTCTCAGAATTGGAGAATACCGGGTTTTCATTCATATGAAAAGGGGACAACGAAGTAGTAATTGAATCAACCCACCAGCTATCATATTGTTCCGGTTTCATATGTAACGGGGGGGAGTGGGACACCCAAGTGATTTTTGCTAGATTTTGGAAAATAAGAGGAGTAGTTAACCAAAAATCGTGTGGTGGTTGTATAATCATGACTACAATATAATTTCAGGAAACATTCTGAACAAATCTTTTTAAGAAGGGTTAGTTTGTGGCTTTGAATTTAAAAAGTCAATTTATGGGGGGAACCACCAAAGTCCACTCCTCTCATATTTTAAAGTCGATTTTTTTTTCCCATCTTACATTGATTTGGCTGCTTCAAAACGTTGCCATCATGTGTAATTGTCACATGTGTCCGGAAAATGAGAATAACAAACGGACTTTACTTTTCCTGTTCAGTTTAAAACTACTCTAAAGGGTTTCTATGTAAGCCATTTGGGGGGGGGGACTTTACATAGTGAACAATAATCTTGGAATCATGATTTTGTCATGAATACAAGAATATTAACCAAACTTCGTACTCGCGTATTTAATTAGTTGAAAATTTGAGGTTTTGGCCCCTAAAAGATCATTATATATCTCACAATTGAAGGGCTATTTATGAGATGTCATAAATGTTTGGCCGAAAAAATGATGTTTTATGCATTTTCCCCACTTGTATCTAGTCCCAAACAACCAATTTTTGCACGCGCGCAATTTTGATTTTATTTGTAACATTTTTACTGCAGCAACAATTAAGCCCACAAAAACTGACAAGTATACCCAGGGATGCAATACCCCCGAAAAGGCATCAACATGGGCCATTCTGCCCCTGGCAACCCTATTATGGAATTAGGTATAATTGAGCTCGAAACTGATTAACAGGCCAACTGGTGTACTGTCACTTAAGTTGATCATGACCCTGATCTATTATGTTCTGCTACTAATGCTATCCTAGGTAAATAATGAACATACCCTCTAAAAACTGTCAAATATTAATTAATTCTTCACTACCGACATGGGGAAATCCCTGACATGCACAAAAATCGTAAACCGTTTAACAAGTCTACCACCCACAACATATTACCTTGAGACTTGTCACTTGAAGTTTGGATGGTCAGGAGGCAAGTGGTGTGTGAATGCCCCTCGCTGCTTTGTTTGGCACAAGTGCTATGTAACTGGTACCATCAGCCTTTAGGTAGAGCTATTAGCCTATAATGTTTGCCTGTTGTTAAAATATGGAAAATATGGATGGGGGTGTGTGATGGGAGGGTAGAGGTGATATGTGGATACTTTTTGGGTGGAGGGTCTATCTAGTGCTCAGTTGAGAAGTAATGAATATAAAGGTTACACTCCAGTGACTGCCTCCCCTCATGAAGCACATCGCACTCTAATGAAACATGATCCCCATGTTATTTGGGGGGCGAAAACTATAAAAATTGAACTTTGCCCCCTTAACTAGCAAAGTAGGTGTCCGATCAAAGCGGAGTTGTATTCCTCCTCCATAACACACAAAGCTCTATCACATCAAAATAACTAGTTGTTCTATTTTTTTTTGCCGCAACTCCTTAAATAAGCACGTTTATTCAAGATTCGAAACCTTTAACCACTTGAACCCCCGACTAGGTCAAATTCAGGTCGAGGTCACCACATGCAGGTCAACAATTATATCCCATGTGAACAACCATCCACCTTCGCAGATATTCCATTCTCCGATTATAGCGAGAAAACAGTTTTTGACCCCTAATGACCTGAAGACCTTGAATAATATGACAGTTTTTATGAGACTTGTTACTCTCCATGTGCTACATCAACTAAGGGAGCATTTTGCATGAGGACAACACCATGCTATTGCGCGAAAAGAAAAAAGTCACTAAAATCCGTTTTTTGCCCCCTTAAGTGACATTTAAGAACCTTCAATGACATGCGGTTTTTATGAAAAATTGTTTACAACTCCAGTGATGATCCATCCTAGAAGATCTTGCATTCCAATTGAACATGTCCAATGTTAGTGCGCACCGAAAAAGGTAGTTATAAAAGTGAACTTCCGCTATTTCCCTGACCCCTGTAACTACAAAGTAAGAGTCCGATCTAAGCGGGAGTGTTTCCCTCCATGAGGCACACAAAGCTCTATCAATTCCAACACCCAATAACCAGTTATATTTTCTTTTGCCAGTAACTCCTAAATAGCACATTCATCCAAGATTCGACCTTCAACCAAATGACCCACCGACAGAGGTCAAATTCAGTCAGTCAGAGGTCACACACATGCAGGTCATCAAATATATCACAATGTGAACCATCCAGCCTGCGCAGATATTTAAATTCTCCGCGGATTATAGCCGAAAAAAAGTTTTTGACCATAAGGACCTCGAATGCCTTAATGATTATGAAAGTTTTTAGAAGAATGCGTTACTCTCCACGTGAGACATCCACTCCTAGGCCATTTTGCTTCTGATAAACACACCCCGTGTGCTATTGCCGAAAAAAAGTACTAAAATCAGTTTTTGACCCTAGGGACCTTAAATGACCTTCAATGACCTTCATGACATGCCAGTCAGTTTTATGGAAGGAATGTTTACACCATGTGATGCATCACTCATAGAGCATATTGCATGCCAAGAAACATGTCCAATGTTATTGCGAAAAAGGGATTATTTATAAAATGAACTTTGACCCCTTGCTACTACCAAAGTTAAATGAGTCCGATCGAATAGCGGGAGTTGTTTCCTCATAAAGCACACAAAGCGTATACTCTCCAAAAATAGCCAGTAGAGTTCTATTTTTTTGCCCGAACTCCTAAAATAAGAACAATTTATTCAAGATGCGACCCTTAACCACATGACCACTCGACAGAGGTCAAATTCAGGTCAGAGGTCACACACATTGCAGGTCAACAATATATCACAATGGGAGAACCTCCAGCCTTCGCAGATATCAATTCTCCGATTATAGCGAAAAACAGTTTTTGACCCCTAAGTGACCTCGAATGACCTTTAATGATATGACAGATATTATGAGAATTGTAACTCTCCATGTGATACATCCACTCCTAGGAGCATTTGATCTGATGTAACACACCCAGTGCTATTGCCGAAAAAGTACTAAAATCAGTTTTTGACCCTAAGGACCTTTAATGACATTCAAGACATGGCAGTTTTGTATGGAAAAATTGTTACACTCCATTGTGATGCATCCACTTCTAGAAGATATTGCATTCCAATGAACAGGTCCAATGTTATTGCGAAAGAAGTATTAAACTAATCATTTGACTGATTGCAGGACAACTATATGCAAATTAGTCCCAAAATTACCTCGTGATCTGGATGCTATTGAATAAATTATCAGACTGGTAGAGGTCTATTCACACAGTCGCAAATTTCCCTAAAGTTGAGAAAATAGTTGCATTTAATTATTCTAAGTATGCTAACGAATATGTAAATTAAACACACATAATGACCTTCAGTGATTTCAACGACAATTGAATAAAATCATCGGACTGTTAGAAGGTCCTATCCCAAAAGTGTCGTGAAAATCAACAAATTTTGCGAAAACCGGCAAAATAGAGGGCAGCAAATGACGATATAGCCCATTTCGAACTTATCCGAGCTTTACTCATACGGACATGTGTACCAAGTTTGTGTCAATCGGATAAACTGTTAAAGAATGATGAGCGCTAACGCATAAAGTTCCCGGCGGCGGCGGGGGACGGGGACGGAGACGGCGGGCACACGCGTCAATTTAACCATAATATCCCCGAACATTATCAGTGTTGCGGGGATATATAAGCGTAGTAGGGCAGTTGTGGCCACGAACACGAAATTGAAGTTTGATGTAATTGCTGCCACGGACTGTCTCCTAGTATCTCTGTGGATCGACCACTGCTCTTTTATAGTGTAGCGTGTATGTGACATCGTGAATTCCACTGTGATGGTACCAGTGCATCACACATTCACATATTATATTGAAGTCTAGCCCATGTCTAGCTCAGGTTAATAAAAATTGAGTTAAGAGAGAAAAAAAGAAAGAACGTTAAGTTTTTAGAAGCGAGCCAAAAGTTTGCACCAAACTGTTTACGTATTGACCTATGACATCGTCATTTTAATTGTCTGCATATATATCCCATGAACATTGAATTGGGTGTATTCATTGTTTTATACAGCAAAGTGCATACAGGCAAAAATGTCGTCAACCAACTAATTAGTTTTTATATATATATATTTTTTTATTTATGAAAACTCCGATAGATTGAACAGAATTTGTAGTACATGACCAGGTCAGCTTGCGATTCACCTCACTATTGAAAAAAAATCCATGATCACCTAGAGCTAGGACGGCGTGCATATGGCATGCATTAATCAAGATATCGTCATAATTATATGGATTTGAACTCATCGCCTAAAATGTATCAAACGCACGTAAATTCTCTCAATGGGACATGCTAATCACGATTTGTTAATCCACCCGAAATCATTCACTGTGGCCATCGGACAACGCATACAGAAGTGAACCAAACCGCTGAAATTAATCTTGGGAAGTCCAAATGTTACAGTAATCGGTATTTAATTCAGCGACGTGATAATCACTATACGCATGACATTCACGAAGGCCTCATATATCCGGAATAGGTCATTCAATGTTTGGGTTCGGAAACAGTTACGAAGATGTCAAGACCTTTAGAACTCCTTTAGGTCCCAGGTCAAAACGGTAACGCATTTGCATTTAGGAACTTTTACTAACCTCTAAGTCAAACATCTTGTATATATGTTCACTTTTTTTGTAAAGTGGCAGTGAATGTGTTTCTCCACAGTATTGATCGCTAATGGGCAACTGTGATTAAACCTAAACTGTACAACTGGACTAGCTTATATTATGCAATTGCCTCCCCAGTCACTGCCAGTCTGTTATAAGTAGTGAAAACTACTGGTAAATATACGATAACAACAATAGACTGGGTAATGATGTCTAATTCTATTGTATGCGCTAGATTCCCATCTAGGTAGGTGGGGTCGAATCCTAGTTTTCACACTGCCTATAGACCCGAACAGGTCCCTTTTTCACAATTTGTTTTTTCTTCTTAAAACAGCAAACCAACACAACAACAAAACACCAACAAAACCAAAACCAACTCCGGTTCCACAGAAAAAAACAATGGGGTTCGTGTCCTTCCCTATTAGGAAGCGTCATACGCTTTGGAGACCTCGGCTTACCTGAGATGACCTTGACTTGATCCCGCGAAACGATGGAACCTGCTCATTGCTCATATGGGCGTTCACATACCAAGTGTGAGCTTCACCTATTCCAGCAGTTCAGCTATGAGTCCGAGCTAATCGTGTTTCTCAAGGCCACGCCTCCTCCAACACACATACACACGACACACACACACAACCCCACAACACACAAACAAACCCACAGACACCCACACACACAATAACACACTGTCGTGTCGTGGGCGTGGCTGCATATCCTACCGACAAGAATTAAATCCAACGAAATTCGTCCGCTGTAACAGTGGTAATTAGTTGGTCATTCTAATCGCGTGGAAGCGTGCAAAGTAATCTTTTATGTGAACTTTTTGCATGTCTTCGCGCTCGTTTTACAATAATCGGTTTTATTTCAGATGACTTGGGGCCAAATTGCTCGATCGATGACCGAATATACTAAGGTATTATACACTGATGTGAGAAAGCCGGGGGCGTCGACCCTTTTTGAGAAGAGGAAGGGGTGACAATCGAATGCCAATTAACCATCTAAGCGGAGCGCCAGCATCGGTTGGCGCGAAGCGTAGCCATAAATTTTCTAATTTTCATTTCCAATACCCTCCCGGTCGAACGGAAACGGCACTTGCCAGGCTCAATAGCGTCCATCTACATGTGTGATTTGAGTAAAGACCGACAAAAAATTTTGTCATTATTGTGCATACTAAGAGATTTACCGTATAATCACACATGGTATTTTTATTACCTTTTCCACTCTAGCTTTGTTCTCGTGGGATACGGGGTCTAACCGGCGGTCTTCTGTTGGATCGAGGGAAAACCCAGAGACCATACGGGGCCCACCCATTGGATCAGGAAATTTGTATCCGAATTTTTACAAATCAGTCAAGTGAAAACTACCGGCGCGCGCATGTTTCCCGGCATTTTATCGAAAAAGTCTGCAAAATTCTGGCATTAATCTCACTTTGTGCCTTTCCTCCTCAAATTATCCAACGAATTTTCACCCGGAATTTGTCATCATCAGATTTTTTTTTTTTTTTTTTTGGAGCGGGGGGGGGGAGTCTGTCCACAAGGCTTCTGAAATTAATCGAGTGAACAAAATGATTCGAAGCATTACATCGCATATGTAGCCTACACACCGCCTGGAAGAACAATGGCCATTATTGCGCGCGAAACACTTTTCACACTTTCGGCTATTCGATTTAAAATTCGAAAACTCGGTAGAAACATGGGTAATCTTTCGTCTTCGGCCCTACATGTACTCGTGTCCAGATCTTCCCCCGGTTCCCCACCTGGAATAGAGTGGACTTAGACAAGTTCCAACGCGATTATTGTTTGGTTAGACAAAAATTGAATCAGTTTAGAGTGATCCAGAATCGGGACATAGCCTATTAATTTTATTACGGTCCGGAAAAGGAGGGGGGGGGCAAACGATATGACTCCCCCCCCCACTTTTGAAAGGTGGGTGGGACATGTTCCCCCGTCCCCCACCTGTTGCCGCCCAGGAGAAAGCACGTTATCATTTTTTTACCTCAGTCCCCACGCCGACAGCCAAAAATTTTGTATTTTGTTCAAAAAGAATGTGCAGACCCACACACATCACACACACACAAACGCACACACACAACGCACACACACACACACACACACCAAAACACGAACGCACGCACACACGCACCTACACAAACGCACACCCACACACACAAAACCCACTGTTACCCCCTAAAACTGTTTTCCTCTCTGATTTCTAGGTTCTAGAAATCATCCCCATATTTCAAAGCTATTCACATAGTACTGTCGAAGAAATTCCTATTATGCGGGATCAACCATTTTATGAGCCCCCCCGCCAGCTCAATAGGAATCCAATTTAATCAATTCATTTAAGACTTGACAAATGGACAAGTTGATGATTTAAATACAATAACCCGCTAGTATTTTAATCATTCAGCAGTTAGCTGATTTTTCCCAAAATAGGGGGAATGGCTTTCTTCATGAGTACCTGCAAAGCTCATTGTCTAAATGCCCTTCAAGCCCCCCCTTTCTTCAAATTCTGGGTAGATGTTGGATTATAGTAAAATTTAGGGACAAGTTATTAAGTTACCACTACCATAAGGCAGAAATTTCAAGATGAATATACCGTATGTAGGAAACTAATTACTGCTATTACCACCCATCTTGATAATGGATCAGTCTACGCAAAGGGATGAGATATTCTCATCTACTTCCAACTGCATGATTTCAATTCTCTTCTATCAACATACTTCAATATGACCTAAGATTACAATGTAATCCAGACTCGCCTGCGGTAACATCAGCCAACATGTATATCCCACTGTTTAACAATGAAGGCCTGATGCTCATATCAAGGAGTTTATATGGACAAGAACGAATCCTGAACGAAGGTAGTGAGTCAAAGGGGGAGTTTTATTAATTCAAGTAAAGGTCATCTGGCGTATTCTGGAACAAGAGTTTTGTTGAATTGTGGCAGATTTTGAGCATCGCAAAATTGGGCAAACTTGCTTTAGTGACCTTGAAATCATCGCCAATTTTTTCCGGACCAATTAGTGAATCATATAGTAAACGTCCGTTCGAAAATGCTAAATAATCTTATCCATCGAGATCTATGATCCAATATGAAGGAGGAATGGGTCGATCCACCAGGGTACTGGGACAAGCAAAGGTTCGCTGTTTGGGTCCAGGGCGAAGCCCCTCGGAGCCAAGCATTATTGTTGCGCTTCTGGAGGGCCCACATGAAACATATTTTGATTATCACCTGATGTCAGTTCCCTTCGATAAACTCTTAATGAAATTGGAGCTAGTAAACTTATGGAGCCAAGATGGAGTGAACAGCACTTAACCGGTACATAAACATGCAGAACAATCATCAGGGAGGGCGTGGATTATTGAGTGTCCTTCAGGATTACATGGGACTGCGCAAGGGCCTATTGTCGGGGTCAGGGCGATGTCATTTAAGGCTGGCACCACGCTTACCTGTGCATTTAGCGGGGCCTGCGTGATCACACATAGCGCATTAGTGGCCGGGTTTTCCTGAAAACCGAAGTGCCGACATTCTGATGAAACCATTAGCTTAATTACATAAAAATATGAAAACCGACATACGATAGTCAGATCGATTATGAAAAGGAGGAGATTGTACAGTGAGGCAGTGAGCCTCTGGCAGGGGTTCCAGTGACTTCGAAATTCCCTGTTGGGGTTCAGCGGCGAAGATTCTGGAAGCTATGCTATGTCCAGTGCAATCACTTTGGCGAGCCCCGAAATAGTTGCATGACTGTGCTTTTGCAGCCAATTTGAAAATCGTTCACTGAGGCGTATAACTAGCTAATGAACTCGCGTACGGATATAGCATAATGAATAGCAACCAGTACACTTTTTCCAAAGCATGGAAAGAAGGAGGATGGGAGGGGAGTGCTATCGGCTGACCTCTCTCATGGTGCCATCAGGGCGGCTGCAGTTTGACAGCGGTAAAGGCCTACATTAGATGCAATGAGGTCCAGAGACGAATATAAGGGAAAGTAGTTTGGTTGCACCCGGTAAAACGGGGGATGCCTTGAACAGCGTGGTGATTTTGAACACTTGGGGTGGTCATACAGTTCAGCATTTTCTGAGCTTATCTTTAATGATACAAACCATCATCTTGTGGTTTTGAAGATGATGTTCTAGTCAATGTTACACCATGAGACACACTATTCTGTGTGTTGCCAATGGTTGTCTTACAGCATTTAATAGGTGTTGCCAAATTTAACAAAATTTTTGGTCGGTGGTAAAAATCTTAGTGGTTTACCATAGTAACATGTGGCTAATCAAACTAATGTTCACATGTTTTCATCAGGTATATATCACTTTACAATCCCAAGTAGCAGTAACTTTTTCACTTTCTTTTTTTTGTTAGGTCAACAAAAGCAATGTGGGGTGACTTTGAACACCTAAGTCTCAAACCGGATGCGTGCCAACCAATCTTCACCTTTGATTGTACCAGGTCTGCGGCATCGGCTTGCAGATACCACCACATTATTGTATTATGAGGGTCAAAATAAAAGTATTTAGATGACACAGTGTTATATTTCTTTATTAAGGACCGTAACCGGTATACCGTGTGCCAGAATGGGCACCGTAAACGGTACCGTGCCGTATGCGGTAAGGGTTCCGGTAATGGGAGGAAACCGGTACCTTTGTTTCGACTCCCACAAAGATTCAATTATATAGTACCGGTACCATACCGGTAAACCACGATGTACCGGTGGGGTACTCGTGTACGGGTTACCGTACCTACCAGGTAACCTCTATCACCGCTACCCTTGTTTTCTTTGTTTCCAGTTACCGGTACAGTAACATATTAATGAGGGCGGTTGAAAAGAGAAACGTGAAGATGCCTCGACTAAGATATTAGGAACCTCTAGATCATGCTATGTTAAATGCCTCTTTCACAATAACTGTGTGGTTCCGCATGTTCTCCGGACAAGGTCTAGTAACGAAAACACCGGAATTAGTACACGGTTGCCCACTATAAAGGTTTAGAGGTAAAAGTCCATCCACAAATACTCTGCCAGCATGTAAAGTCTTTTTGCTAACAGTGTTAATTTTTTAAAAAACCTAGAAGTGTTCAAAGCGTCTCCAATTGGGTGTAGGGTTTGAATAGGAGGTGAAAACTTGTTGATGTTCAAAGTCCCCCCCATGGCAAGGTGACTTTGAACACACGACAAATTAAAAAAAAACATAGTTCCCAACATTGTTTTTTTTTAATTACATGGGAGGGTCCTATACCAGGAGGTAATTTGGAACAACAACATAAGATATTTTAGTGTATTGTATAGGAACAAATTGGCCCCCAAAAAAGTGTTCAAAGTCACCACGTTTTACGGCACAATTTAGAGGACCCAGCGCGTATATTAAAACTTCATAAACACTACTTAACCACAGATTCAGTGGATTTTATATTGATGATCTACCGTGAAATATAAAAATCCACTGTGAGACTCTTGGCAGATGATTGCATCATGTACAGGCAGATCAAGTCGGACTGGTGACCCTAAGACCTTGCAAAGAGATATAGATGCTCTCTGCGCTTGGCAAGACAAGTGGCTGATGATGTTCAACTCCCGGAAATGTTTTCGATGCACATCACCCACAAGGAGAAGCCGATTCTTACAGATTACAATATTAGGCTCTCAGCTACAGTCCCTTGATAAACCATACGTATGGGTAAACTACTAACAATAAGTTGAGTTGAAGAATTCATATTCACAATACAGTTAATAAAGCTAATAGAACTCTGGGCCCACTACGTCGCAAGTTCTATCAATGTGTCCTCAGGAAGTCAACGCGGTAGCATATAAAACACTTGTTCGACCTCAACTAGAATACTGCGCTACGATTCGGGACCCTTATCATCAAATAAGAAAATAAACGCCATTGAAGATTGAAGCTGTCAGATGCGTGCTGCGGCAGATTGTGAAGAGAGATTTTAGACGGAGCAGCAGGTTGTCTCAACAATGGTCCAGGAACTTAAATGGAAATGCTTAAGGGAAAGAAGACCGGGTGCTCGTCTTACCCTTCTCTACAAGCGTATCACATCTTGGGTTCTGTGAACATCAATAACTAATTCATATCAACACTATGCAAGGGAACATACCCGGCAGAGCTGTTCTGTTTCCTTTGTCCACCCAAGGCCTCGAAAAGATTGCTATGAGTACTCATCTTCCCAAAGAAGGAGTAGCCAGTGGAATGTATTGCCATTGCCATAAGAGAATTACCAAACCTCTTCAAATTTATGGAACAGAATAGGCAAAGTGGATCTACTAGGTGCTACTGAAGGAGCCCTACACTAATCGCTGCATGTACCCGCGTCTGTGCCCTGTGCGGGATACTACACCAAGGAGTTTGCACAGTATTCAACAGATACAGGAATCATGATCTCACAGGAGGGATGGGGGGGTTGCGTTCGCCGAATTGAAATGCAATCCAGCAATCGAAATGCGTGAAATAAAAACACATTTGCAGAAGTAGCAAGCAACGTCTGAATTGTGAGAAATGTAAAAGAACCCCAACGCACAAACGACAGCAATCTTTAATCTGGCAGTGTTTGACATTGCCCTCGTGAAGGCTGCGATGAGTCGATATCGACGCGCGTTTATATATTTCTAGATTTTCAACCTGGGCTTCCTGTTAGGGTATAACCACATATCGCGGACGATCGGGTTTTGTTACTGTGATATGTATATATTTGTACTGACTGCGATTCGACTTCAGCAGGTGGAAAAACGCATTCGTAACGCTTGAAAAAAACCCTCACGTTTCGAAAATTTCGAAACGTAAAAATAAAAGAAATGAGGTTATGTCAAAGCGGATAAAATTTTGTCCTGTAAAATATGAAACATCATATATCATTCATGAAAATTACTGTTACAGAGAGTGGAATATTATTTTCTCGGTTTGCTCTCTGCGCGGGGGGAACTTGAGAGAAAAAGGTTTGTCGCCCAGGGTAACAGTAATTTCGGATTTGACAGAGAGACTAACCTACGTGGTCACGATAATGAAGGAACATAGTATATAAGTGTGGTATTATAGTTAATCTTGTAAGATCTTGAAGACCCTCTAACTAAGTCAGTTAGAGTTTTCACGTCATCGGCATTTGCTTCACTTTATTTAGTAGTGGTCCATGACAGGCTTGGACAGCCTTGAAGTTTAAACTATCAACTCGGGATTATGTCACACTTATTTTGCCCGATCTTCAAACAGTTATTATGTATACTGCATAAGCGGGTGTCCGCTTATTAGGGAATAATCATCACATACTGAGGATTTTCAACAATACTCAAAACATTGGGAGTGGGGAGGGGTGGTCATCCCTATGTCCCTACCAAAATGTGGGGGTTGACGCCCATTACCTATTAGAAACCCGGCCAACTCCCTAATCTGCTATTAAAGCAGACGGTATGGAGCGGCGAGCTAAACTAGCGGGTGGCTATCGCTCTTTGGTAATACCATAGTCGTATATCTTACCAACCTTCCCCCATTGGTTATTACTCATCCCCTGGCAATATGAGCCGGTGAACGAGGTCAAACGCCTGTGGGTGATTTCAACCGGCAAGCAATCCTTATGCCTGTTAAACAGGCTTTGGCTTTGTTCAGCCTCGTATCATCCGCCTCATTCACTCATATATGTCAGGATGACTCTTAAACCAATTGGTGATTTGCCTAAACAACGCCAGTGCGACTATCGTTCCGCTCGCTATCGAATCATGAGCGGGACTATGGGCGGTGCAGCGTCAACGTTGATTGCGCAATCGAAGATAACCCTTTTTTACTAAATTAGGGGAAACGACCATGCCTGCTGGAAATTACTTCTGTTTGCTCTGATTTGAATTGCTTAGACCAACCTCCACCTGGTTTTTTAGCGTACTTAGATGGAATTCCCTTTTTTCGATCCCCATTTCGGAGGATTCCATATTAACTCGTGCGGCGAGGATCCCAAACAAGCCGCAATCGCCTGCGCATAGCTAAACCGTGTTCCGGTTCGAATTCATCAGGCTTCCAATGGCATCATTTCCTGATAAATTCTCCGGTCTTTCGGTATTGTAAAGGTTATTGAAAGTCTTCCATAAATGTTCATGACCAAAATATGGTGCCATTTTTCGCGGAATCTATTCAGGGTTGCCTCCCTCCATATCAACGCCGTGTGCTACTGCTGACTGACACCTACGTCACCTGAATCTAAGGAGGCAGAATCAATTTTTTTTTTTTTTTTTTTTGGGGGGGGGGGGGATTTGTTTCCCCCCCCAACCAAGTTCCTGCAAGACGATACGTTGGTACTCTGCTCGACCGTTGATATACTGACGAGTGATATCCCCCTCTCTTTTTCGGAACAGTTCTCATATATGTGGTCCTACATGTTTTATGTGTTTAAGGACAGCTGCACGGTGAATGATAGAGAGGCTAATATATTAGCTGGATAAAACTGGAATGCGTCAGTCCAAAACCGGAAGTTCATAAATACGACTTTCCGTTACGGAGTTACAGTCTTTGAAGTATGTGCAGATGTATTGCGTCAGATAACAAACAATCATCATGCAATATGAATGATGTCATTCTTGTCAACAACCCTGCAAACATTTTTTTGTTTGAAGTTCACACATTAATATACACTTCGGAAAGCAAAACTTAGTCTATGGTAGAAGTACTGTGTGGGTTTGTAGGTGTTAGGTTAATATGGTGAGAGAAAGACAACATAACTTCTGCGAATGTTTGACTTATCAACAGAATAGAATGAATAACATACATAACCTAATTTTCCGTGTTGTCCATGTGTGACGTCATGCGGTATTGCGCAATTGGGATTCTCCCAATTTCTCTTCCTAATGGCTCAAACTTTGAAGCCAATAACTCCACATAGGATCAAATCGCATGATGGGGGTTTGACCTATGGTACAGTTTTCCATCTACACGATATACCCCTCTATTGAATCCAAGCTGCAGTTGTCTAATAAGACGTTGACATAGCCTATTCCTGATTTCCCGCTGCTTTTATCCGGCACGCACAACAATCATTACCGTCTGCAGTGCGCCACCGTTTTTTTCTGTAGTCCGTCTTCCTCTGTCTCAACGTCTTGTCCAAATTGTAATTTCTCTTTCCAATATTGGAACGGGCACTACACCGCGATAAGAACCCCCCGCTTGGATATTTATATTCTTTTCGATGACTGGTTAGACTATAACAGCTTATAAAAGCGACATCGAGGATCTGCCGTTTAGCAGTTCGACAATTAAAAATGACTGAAAATAATATATTTTCTAATTATACAATTTGAACAAGAATTTGATGCAGAAGACTAAAGGTGCTTTTACTAGGCATCGCGAAGGTGCGAAATATGCGAATACGCGACACAGAATTATTTTCGCGCTGTGGTATTCCTCGGGTCTATTCTTTGCACGCGTTTGGCGAATGGGCGAATGTTGCGATTTTTTGTCGCGGGTAGCGACAAAAATACGAAGGGGTAGGGTGACAATTCGAATAGCGTGTTCCTGCGCGCGACAGCCCGCGATTCATAACCAATATGGAACGCAATGGGTCACCGATACAGTTTATTTTCTGCAAAAATGGGCATATCGTGTAGTGTCCTACCTTGTGCGATTCCCTTATTTCGCCTGTTAAATGAGGATACAATTAGTATATTGCATATCTAACTGTGCATTAATTATGTTCGAATCGACAGCATGATGGATGGTTTTTGAAGCGTTTTATAACCTGGTCGGTGGGAATTTTCCCAAGGTTGCGGGAATCTCGCACCAGGGGATAGATCTTACTAGGGGAATCGACCAACCCAGAAAATATATATAGCCTTTTTGAACCCACCCAGGCATATGAAATAACCAAAACTTACTGACAACTTCATCCCGGAAAAAGTCATGTCGTGTCTAGTATAACCCGTGTCAATCATGCATGCTCAATGAAAAACAACAAGAGGAAATATCACTCCAATGAAGTAGTCATCAGCCACACCTCGAATGTAGAGTGTAATTCACTCTAACAGAGTGAAATATCACTCATAATGTGGCGAAAGGGTCGCTCCAATGGTGCCTGAAATGCGCTCTGAAAAGGAGTGATGATCACCGCACTCGTGCTTTATGGAAAACATTGGCAGTGGTGCAGTTACAGCAAACTTCGAATTTTTTTCCCACTCAGATGAGTTAAGTATGCTCCAAATGGGCGAAAGATTTTCTTAAGGGAGTGAAATGAGATGACACACCGCACATTAATTGAATGAGAGTGAACATTTCACTTTTGTTTTAGAGTGTGCCGCCCCTTCTTTGGAATAGGGACATACAGCCCCATAGCCCTATAGTCCTATAGGCCCCTAGCCTACATGACATATTTGCCTAATTGTTGGTTTTACGAGCGCCATGTTCTTGTCCGTTTCAGCGCTAAATAGCGCTAAATAGACGCTCATCTAGTCTAATTCTGTTTTCCCCCGATTCTGGTAAATCGCCTGTCGTTTTAGCCTAATTCGCACAGTTCGCTGACTGTAAAAGACCTTTACGGTGGTGCAGTGCAGAAAAGTACTGTCGGATAAAGGCACAGGAAAAATTGGGATATATCGACACGCCCGTTCCTTAACAAAAGACGCTTCAGGGCCTAACAAAATCCTCAGCCCCCAGTTGCCCAGACTGAGTCGTTACATTGTCGGTGTCAGACTATCAACAAAGTACCCAATGGCAACGGTGAGGACCCCGTCGAAACCCCAACGCCATCGAAATGACTGGTGCCTTAAACCAGCGCCTTTAGGACCGCTCGGCCCGCTTACATGTACCGTAGTAACACTTCCTTGTTTAGCTCTTATGTCGAGTAACTACGGAAAAGAGTACGAACTTTGGTTCTCTTATCTGATCTAATCGTTGAATAACAATATGGATGGCGCGTGTATGTATATATTATATATCAGATATCTATATATATAGATATGTGAATTGGAATAGGGCGACATGTCAAATGCTATGGCTACACGTATGTGTAGTGGTTGCTGTTCTTGGGAGGGGGGGGGGGGGATGTGGGGGGAGGGAAAGGGGGGGGGGGATCATACACTGCACGACGCCCATCAAGCTGCAGACGATTATGCTTCCTCAGACCTTAGTGACCGCCTAGAAAACAACGTGCTTGACGGAGACATAACGGGAAATAGATGTAATAACAATAAGAAAAATTGGAAAAAGGAAGTAAATGACCAATCCCCGACATCCGAGTTGCGAAAATCGACAATCAGTGAAGTGACATCCTTAGTGCATCTATTGTTTGGAAATTTTGACTCAAATGCCAATCTGAAATCCCAGTGATCTTTGACTTTAAACCTTGTTTCTAACTAAATTTGAAACTAGTCACTATTCGATTCCAAAAGAAAACGGAAATAGGCAAACTCATCAAAATTAGGCAAATAACCCCCCCCCCCCCCCATGCAAATCCATTCTCAAAAATAAAATTCACCGCCGAAAACCTATTCGTTTGTGACTTTTTGCCTGTCACAAAAATCAAAACCAAATATAGACATTTCCAGTTCCAGATATATTGATAAGTTTAGGTCAATTATCCGTTCATTAGTTCCATTTATAAAATGTAGCTATTAAAAAAAAAGGTAACAATTATCAAAGAAAAGAAAATAAGAAAACTATTCAGCCATGATAGATACCAGAGAAAACTTCAAAAGATTGCACCAGAAGAAAACGTAAAGAACTTCCAGAGCGGATACAGGGGGACCCCCTCCTTTTGGTCAGGGCTTTTCGAAGCATTAATGCATTCTACAAATAATGTGGATCCAGATGGCTTATGTGAGGTCGTCTGTGCTGAAAGTACCGTCCAAATAAGATATCGTGACCCTTTACTTACAAGGATTGAACATTGACACTAAAAAATTTGCGTGCTTCGCGCGCACCCATTGTTAGCTTTGTGGCACTGTTATGTGGGGTCGCTTGTACTCTATGGCGGGGCAGCACCACAGAGAGGGAAGCTTTTTTTTAGGGCAGCATATTTGCTCCCTATGGAATTTTATCCCCAAAGTAAAATGTCTTTTCAAAACGTGTCAAGACACGTTATTTATAGGGGTGGGGGAGGGTGGTGCTTACACTATTCATGGATTAAAGGAGGTTATTGTGATACATCATCGATAGGCCAAGAGCATTAGATTAAAAAGATGGAATGTCTGGTTCTCTGTAACAAGCTGATTTTTTCAACATGAGGGTTCAGAATGATGTGCAGATTAAAATAATAAAAATCCCCGAAAATCCCGTTGTGGGAAAACTGAAATCCAAGATCGCGTCCAAAATGGCCGCCTATTTTCACTGTTTGGCACAAGTTTGTCTCCAAATTATCACAGGAATGAAAAAGGTTGTCTTAAATCTATATGTTTTTTGAGGCACCGAGGAAATTCAATCAAACAGCATTTTCAGGTATCTCGAGCTTTATATGACATAAACCAGATGGCGGCCCCAAAAAAAGATCAAATGGCCCGCAAATTTTCAATAAATTTCTATTCTTTCTCGACAGTTGCCATTGAGGTAGAACAGCTGTCTAAATTTATGTTCGGGGTATAGGAATTATATTAATAATTTTAATTACTTGTGAGTTAATCACAGTGTCTATAGAGCATTACCCAGTATGGTGCCCAAAAATTCAATCAAATAGCAAAGTAAGTTACCGGAAAAAAAATGTGTGAATGTTCTTAGGAGGTTCGCATATTGTGCTGACAAATAAGTTCTCATTCGCCCTCAAGGATAATGGTGCATCTTCTTCGTCATCTCCACCTGGTTTATACCGGGATGGTGTAACATAAACTGGCCACTGCACTTATGCACATTGAAGAGTGCCCCAGCCCAGTTTTTAGGTTGGCAAGTCATATGATGCAACCCATCGGAGGGCACATCACAAATTGTGCTGACGTCTCGTAATCCCAAATACTACAGGACCCATGGGAACGTTGTTGGAGATTCATAGAGACACTTGTCTGAATTGTCTGAAACTGAAGTGAGAAGCAACCCCATTATTTATATTTGCCAGGATATTTTTGACGGATATTCGAGAATGATTTTCAGAATATTAGGTTTGAAAATTTATCCTCTGCAATGCCCAATTTACTTGCGTCCATTACTTGGAAAATAAATATTGCATAGCATTTTACACGTTGGTCTTTTCACAATGTAATTGCGAAGACCATGTACACATTTTCCATAATGAGCTTCCCATCTCATATGACTTCAATCAAATAGGATTTGTATAGAGAAGTGATGAACAGTGTGACTTTAATACACTTTGACGTGAACAAATTGCTCATAGGCTATTGCAAAGATTGCCAAAAAGCCGAAAGAACAATTCATCGAACAACCCATTTTATCACTCCAATTCACATTACGAATCAGATTGAACGACTATCTCCTAATTGTCTGTTCTAGGGCGTGACATTGTGGGCCTCCCTGCAGAACCAATTTGCACTCATACACAAGTTAGCAATTTAGACAAACCTACATGTAGAGTATTTACCACCTCAGAACCATATTGCGGGGTATTTAGTGAGGACTTAGTACGGAAGGTGAACAAGCTCACAAGTCGAAAACGCCCAAAAGGACGGGTTGCAAAACCAAACGTTGCCGAACGCTTGTAGATTTGACGTCATACTAATGAGGAACTCGTGAAGCTTTGAGTGAAGCGTGGAATACCAACCAGATGATGCTCTGAGCTGGTGGCGGGCTGTCATAAAGTTGTTGCATTGGTCTTACCTATGCCCCGTGCTTTTTATTGGAACACAGGTGTTTACCCCAACTGGACTGGACAAGAGGACTATACAGTCCAAATCAACTATGTGTGAAAGGGAGGGTGGACACAGTTACTCGGACTGCGAACTAATAAGGAGTACATTCTTCTCAATATCGGGCACCAGTCTTGCTAGGATCTCCTGAACAGTACTTCGATGCTTTGTACATTCTAACGGCCCAGGCAGACGAGTAGTTTCACTCCAAGAAACTCATTCTGTGGATAGCACTCTTCTGGCTCTCCGTGGTCTGGTTGGGCAGATAAGTGGAATTAGGTAGCAGGTTTTGACTGTGGCCTATGACGTTTCCGTCTTCGTTTCACTGCTAGCCTCTACGATTCAGGATTCGGAAGTCGAAGAGGCTGCGGCTTAAAGTGTTGCTGTATCGAGTTCTCTCCGGGCCAGTTGTCAAAGGGCTGTGTGACTTAGGGGTAGTTATGACCCAGCTCCAAACACCTGATAGACTGGATTGGAGTCGGGGGCGGGGTCTCATCGTGTCGGAGCCAGAGTTACGGAAACCGAACTTCGCGCATAGTGCCATGTTACTTGCCGAGTTCATGGATCGCTGGGTTGACGCCTTCGATACTAATCGGGATCTTTTTAGGGACTAGGAAAAGCACTCCGGCGGGAACGCCCTCTATGGGCCCATGCGTGTACTGTGTTGAACGCGGACCCGCAGGTTAGGCGACAGGGAAAGCCCAGCCGTAGCTAATGGCTGGCGGCAGCTTCGGGGTACCTTGGGTAATTGGTGGGGGGGGGGGGTGCAGCTGTAAGCTTAAGACTAGTCGCCTTGGAACGGCAGCGAGAGGTGGCTAGGTTCTCGCCAGGACATTGCGTAGTGTGGCGTGGAGGATGATTTTTCTCACGGCGGATTGTTAGTTCTGTCCAGTTAGCAAAACAAGGGGCAGTATGGTGGGCCTGGAATCCTGCCACCCCGTCGATGTTATTGAACCCCCCGAAAAATGAAATCAGAAACAGAGAAACCAATAGGGTGTTGAGCAATAGATGCATAATCAGACTGATTCGGCCCTAATGCCCGAACAGGCCCCTAGCGATGTCTTCCCCCCTCTATCGGCCCCACTAAAATGGGAAGACTGGTTACGCCATTGTTATATTATATGCCTAATGTGTTCAATGAAACCAACTTCATGTTTGAGAAAGTCTGCAGTCAATGGTAGAATCTTATTCGCAGAATTGTGGGGGGCATCATCCTCCCTATTCTCAAGGATAGTGAGAAAATATTCCCATCCCCAGGAATGTGGTGCACCCCCCACCCCCCCCCTGGATTGATGCCCGTGGTTCTGTTCAAGTTGACTGTACAACATAGGCCCCACAGGGATAATCAATGAATGAACACAGGCTTAGGTATCCATCGTATGCAATCAGTCTGTCAACAGGTGAGAACTTTTAGGAATAGTGGAACCGCTCGTCTGAGGTCACCGTGACAAGTACATCGAATGTAGCAGTGCATCGTCTATAGTACCAGTGTTCAATTATTATTTCATCACAATGTTGAGAATGGGAGGTAGATTACTTGTCAGCGGAAAAGTTCATTTGAATATGGGTGGGCACATGATGTGTCTCAACTTTGATCATTAATAGGTTGTCTCGATTCAAATTGTCAAACCAAAAGAAATACATGAAACTAGATCAAATTTTCCGCTCAACGATTGTCTTTTAGTATTATTGTTTTTTACCAAAGAGGAGAAGAGAGTTTGGTTTCCACAGGTATCCTGGATTTATATTGATAGCTTGAAGAGTTTTATCAGACTGAAAAATCTCTTGAGACGATTTGTTCGCTTCCTGAGATTTTTTAATTTTTATTTCGACCTGAGGACCAGCAAAGAGGAAGGGGAGTTGGGGGTTTTGACGCTATCGTGTCCAGGGCAGCTAGCAAGCGTTCGGATACTAAGGTACCTATTCACTTGATCTGTTGATGACAGTTAGAAAATGGGATTTAACCCCATGTTTACCTTTCTCATTCTAATCTGGAGGTCATATTTATGGACAGAAATTGGGGAAATGTCGGACCATTTTTAATATCACTTCTGGGACGCCATCTTAGTGTATGCCTTATAGAAGCATTTGATCACCAAATAACTAATGTAATTTCAATCCTCGTGCCTTGAAAACATATGAATAGACACCTTTTTTGCATTGCATGTGAAATTATGAGACATAAAGTTGCCGAACAGGCAAATGGCGGCCATGTGACGCATCTGGATACGAAGTTCCACAACTGGGATTTCGGAATTTTCGTCTTGTATCTACACCTTTTTTCTGACCTAGGTTCAAAAAGTCAGCTTGTCACCCGACAATGTCCATTCTTTTTAGGGTAATTTTGAGGACCACATCCCGCTGCTGGTTACTTATCGCACCTACGGCCGGCGGCGTTGCCGGCATTTCGCTTAAAGTCTTGTAGGTCTCCATCCGACCCATATGCAAAAGTCCACGAGCCAATATGTGAGGATAACACCGCACTCCATTATTGTATATAGCATGACGGGTATCGCCATCCACTTATTAGCTTACACATTGGCATCTTTTACATCTCGAAGACCCAGGATTGAATTTCTATCCTGAAGTTTTTTATTATTGTTGATGGGGTAATGACTCAGTAGCCCGTCAAAAAAGAGACACCAACCCCCGAGGTCCCCCTTACCACAGGGACGAAAGGCAGTTATACACCCAGCGAGATTCTCGTGAGAATCGAAATTGTACGTGTACGGAAAACATGCAATAAACAGATCCAACCCTAAAACTGATTGAGGCTGATTTGAGTGATGGAAAAGTTATTCAAATCAGTATTTGACGGAATGCACTAGCGTCCCTCTCAACCAAATTGTTGAGCACCCCCCCCCCCCCCCATGACAGCCGCTCATGCATGCACTCTAACGGGAGGCCTCCCCTTCCTGTCATGGAGCCGAGTGGCGTATGACGCAAAAAGATGTACAGACCGCGACGAAGACCTCTTGCACGAAGAGCATATCCCAACCTTAAAGCCAAATTTTTCTATACCAAAACGAAAAGACTTCGGGCACCTTGTTAGGTCCACACACCAACCAAAATGAAACGCGAGAATTGAATCCAATGAAGTTATGACAGAGGGGTGTGAGGTTCGGCTACTTCGATCGGTCAGGGCGGATCCCAAAATTATTTTGGGGAAACAATACACTCGAGAGAAAATGGTGAATGAAGCGGATATGAAAAATGGTGGACGTTATGAAGGGTAGGGTGAGGTTGGAAAAATGGACTGCCATGTTTCGCTGGAGCCAAAGTGGGGACCCTCCATTTGGAACATCCTGGATCAGCATTACTATGAAAAGTACTAGAATGGGTGAAAATACAATTGTAGTGCAAATCAACAATAGAGGGTTCAAAAGTGCCAAGTCAGAGTGCAGACGGTCTAGATAAGGAGTTATTTTAGAGGTTAAATTTTAATTTGGAAAGATAAGGCATCCTGGAGGTATTCTCCAAGATTCATGGTATTTTTAATAACTATCAAGTGGTCCATGTAGTGGGTGATCATTTGTCATCTTGATTTTGTTTGCTCACCTTGCGATTTCATTGACTTTGCAAGCGGGTTACTGCCTTCTTCAGTGATAGGTGGCTTACGGTCAATAAACGTGAAGGCAATAAAAGTGATAGGAATTTCATCAGGTCTATCTATGTCAGAAGATGATCAAGAAATGATACTACACGGGAACAGCATAAAATTAAGGTTGGCAGAAATAAAGAACGCTGAAAATCTCTTTTAACGATTTTTTTTCGATCTGAGAGTTTTTATATTTTTATTGTCGAATGAGGCAAGCAAAAGAAGGGGGAGGGGGTATTTTGGACGCTATCTTGGTACAGGCAGCTGGCAAGCTTTCAGATACTACGGTACCTACCTATTCCACTTGATCTGTTGTACATTAGAACATGGATTAACCCATGTTTACTTTTCATTCTAATCTGGAGGCATATTTATGGCGAAATGGGAAATGGCGGCCATTTTTAATCAATCCTGGACGCCATCTTGGTTTATGTCCATGCCTAAGAAGCATTTGATCCCAAGGAATCACTAAACTAATTATTCACTCCTCGTGCCTTGAAACATATGATGACCCTTTTTCATTCTGCTGGTGATAATATGAGGACAAAGTTGTGCCGAACAGTGCAAATGGCGGCCATTTTTGACTCCATCTTGGATTACCTAAGTTTCCACAACTGGGAGTTTTGGGGAGTTTTAGTATGTTAAGCTACACCTTTTTCTGGACCGATGTTTGTGGTTCAAAAATCAGCTTGTAACCAGACATGTCCATCTTTTGGGTAATTTTGAGCTAATTCTCTTGGCCTCCTATCGCACAGTAGTCCGTGCGCGTTGCCGGCGGCCTTTCGTTTAAACTTATTGTAGGTCTATAACACTACCTCATACTGCAAAAGGTCCCCACGAGCCAAAATAATAGTGAGTAACAACGCATCCATCATTTCTTATATAGCATAGGTATCTATCTCCATCCACTCAGCTTACACATTGGCCTCTTCTCATCTCAGAAGACCCCATTGATTTCTCTCGTGAGTTTTTTTTTTTTTTCTTTATTTTGATGGGTTAATACCAGTAGCCTAAACATAGACGGGGACGAAAAGGCAGTATAAAATCACCCCTCGAGATTCCGTTAGAATCGAATTGTATAGTTTATAAAACATGCAAAACCGAAATCAACACTAAACTGATTGAGGCTGATTTGAGTGATGGAAAGTTATTTCAAATCCGTATTTTGACCGGAATGCACTATCTTCCCCTCTCAACAAATTGTTGAGGCCCCCCCCCCCCCCCCCCATGACAGCCGCTCATGCATGCACTCTCTCCCGGGAGCCCTCCCCTCCTCGCATGGAGCCGGAGTGGGTATCGCAAAATGTACAGACCCCGACGAAGACCTCGTGCCACGACGAGCTATATCCAACCTTAATTAGCAACATTTTTTATAACAAAACTGGGGATGAAAGAACGTCGGGGGCACCTTGTAGGGTCCACACACAACCGAAGAAATTGAAGGGAGACTTGAATCCAATGAAGGTTCTGACGAGGGGTTGGTGAGTTCGATATCTTCGATCGGTTCATAGGCGCGGATCCACTTATTTTGGGGAAAAATTACATTCGAGAGAAAATTGGTGAATGAAGTGAATGAAAAATGGTGGACGTTATGAAGGGTAGGGTGAGGTGGAAAAAAGTTGGACTGTCATTTTTCGCTGGAGCCAAGTTGGACCCCTCCCTTTTTAAAATCCTGTCCGCCTACTATGAACATTACTAGAACTGGGTGAAACAATTCTGAAATCAACAATAGAGGTTCAAATTGCCCATTTTTATATTGCAGCAGGTTATATATAAAGGAGTTCTTATAGAGTTAAATTTTATATTTGGCAAGATAGGCCTATGAGGATTCCCAAGATTCCTGGTAGTTTTCATCAACTATCAAGTGGTCCATGTAGTGGTTTATCTTCGTCATCTCTGATTTTGTTTGTCATCCTTGCGATTTCAATTCTTTGCAGCTGTGTTTACCTGATCCTTCAGTGATAGGTGGCTTACGTTCCATATAACGTGAAGGGCAATAAACGTGAGGATTTCATCAGTCTAATCTTTGTCGAAAATTAAGAAAGGATCCTACACGGGAACAGCATAAATTAGGTTTGGCAGAATAAAGAAGCTGAAAAAATCTTTCTTGCACTTCATTGAAGAATGAACAATATAGCAATACTTGATACAAAATAATATAGCCTACACTTTGCTCAATATTTTCCGAGATATGTGACGTGAACGTTAGATTGTCATCAACCTGTCAATGCATACACCTTGATATTCGCTCTAATGTTCGCTCCACTGTTGATACCTCATGGGTAACCCTAGTGATGTTGCAGAGAGAAGACCTGTCTATGCCCATGTTTATATTAACAAAGCAGATTTTTTTTTTCGACCATCTCAGTTGAGCAACCCCTTCTCTATGCATGCTTTGCATTTTGTGACTCTCCACATTGTTAGATTTTTTTTGGTGTGTAGAGGAACACATGTGTTTTGCGACAAATCCCCCATATGGTAAAATGTGAATATGTTCAGTCATTTCAGAATCTGACAGACACACACCGCGCGCACATACCCCAAACAACCCACGGATGCCTTTTCTAGGTCCCCCATTTCAGGACTACCCAGCATAAATATTGACACCCCATAATAGGGCACCCCAATGAAACTTTATCACGCGCTGTCATGTTTACCCTAGTAACCGTGCTAGATACCAAAAACATGAATATGGGATATAAGCAAATGGGTACATATCTTATCCAGCCCTCAGGATGAGGTGAAAGGTAACCTTAAAGTACACTCTATGCTATACTATTTTTTTAAAAGTAAGGGAAATATAATATCAAATGTCCTCGAACGTTTTGTCGTTTTAGGGGAGTAAATAGCATGCTCCCATGTTTTGTGATAGGCCTATGTCTATTTCTTAGTCTAACATTTTCAATTCGTGCGCTTTCGGGCACCATGGCCCGGAGGAGGTTGAAAATGTTGATTTCGGTTGTATATGATTTAGACCACACGTGAAGGGCAAGAATGTGGACGTTGTGTTAGAATGTTACACTAACTATATAAGTCCGGTATATGTAATACATCAAGTGTTTCTCAATGGGAAGAAATGACAGATGTAAGATGCAAGAGATACAGAGAATAGACTGACAGGGGAAAGGCTTCGGTCACCCAGGGAGGGAAGGGGGCCGCCTTGGAAATCTGGAAGACTCAGAATAAGGCCATCCGCTTAGCGGTACTTTATTTGAGGGGTGTCACTCACGGAGACAACAGGGCAAATCGCCAACCTCTCACATTTCTTGATGCGGGGTGTTGGGCGGTAGGAACGTTTAAATTGCGTGTTGTTTGGGCGGAAGAGTAAGAATTTTAGAGGATAACAAACTTCATGATCAGGTGAATAAATATCTAGGTCATGTATGAAGACGTCCAAAATTGTTTAATGATAATAATAATAAATGGGGAACTACAAAAGATCCGTAAGGAATTCGGTATAGTAGAGCTATGAGACGAATTCTAAGGGAGATCAAAAAATTGAAGTCAGGAACGCTAATATTGAGGAATAAGTGTCATTCACTGGAGGAGAAGGTAGCTGCCGCTCCGAAGACACAGCCTGGGAGGATCATACAAGGATGATCAATCAACAAGAGAGACATTCTTTGCTTATGCAGGAATTGATTCCTGCTGACAATGGAGAGTTGCTTGAAGATTGCCGATGAGATCTTTGCCAAGGTCGGGTGTTTCAGGGCTGCATCATCGAACGTGCTCATCGAGATGGCCAGCCAGCGACGCACCGAAGCCGCCATGTCCTAGTAAGGCTGGCAAACTCCAGGACAAGATCTCATCATGAAGGAACGCCTGGGACCAGCCTTGAAGAGAGAGGGAGGGAGTATACATTGTAGTGCGACCTGATAGATGATCTTATATGGCCGAAAGGAAGTGGGAAACAAAGGTCAACGGACTTTATTCGCCAAGGCACAAGGCTCCACTTCTCTGGGGGATGTTGGCGAAGGCAAGGGGAGCCGTATAACTTCGGATAGTTGAGAGAATTCTGGAATGGAACGTTGCAACTGTGACATGTGTTTTGTTGTGTACTGGTTCGAAGATATTAACGTTATGGATTTATATCTCGGATAATATATAGTGGACTATATTACATTTGTACCCCGGAAGCAGCACGGCCAAATGTCCTTTTCGAATTCTGAGGTCTGGGGAGTCGAGGATGCCGAATCGTAAGTTCTCAGCTCAATTTTCGACTTTTCCATTTGTATATTCATCATGGTCTTATCTCAGAGAAAAATCAGGTACATATAATGTGTTTAATATACTAACATGAAGACATTTTATTATTTGTCTATTGTACGCATGCTTGGTTACTCTTGAATAGAAATCTATGCGGGCATGATAATGGCTGACTTAAAGTTATGTACCTATAATGCCAGGGGACTGAGACAGAACGGCAGCGGCCCGTAAAGTATTTGCATTTTTTCATAGGAATAAACCATTAATTTTATTTCATTCAAGAAACACATAGTGTGCAAACGTGATGAGAGCTATGGAAAAAAACGGACAATGGGAGGTCGGATTGCTTTCGCCATTGTACATCTACAAGTAGTTATTTCATCCCAAGGTCTTGACTTGGAACTCCACAGATCAGTCACAATGCCCACCGTGATAGTAATGATGGCCGTTTCAATTATTATCGAGAAAGCCAATCTTAAGAAAAAGTTGATTACATTGGTCTGTTTATAGGGCCCAAATCTTGATGACCCCCATTTTTTTTCGATTTGCTCTGTGGTGAACTAAGGGATTTCCAATTGGGACTTGCATCGGTGGAGATTTAATTTTGCTATGAATTCTAGATTTAGATAAGATCGGGCGGGATCCCAGTAGAATTTTGATGCTCGAGATAAATGTATTGAATCTATGACGGTCTTGAATCTAGTGGATATTTGGCGAGATAGGAATCGGCATGGTAAAAGTGACCACATGGTCTTCAAACATCACCCCTGATAGTCAGTAGCAAGATTTCTTTTTCGACTCTCGTAACTTAATTCGCATGTCTGTTCGAAAACTTCGTTACCCCAGGCCTTGCTCTGATCATCCAGTTGTCAATTTTAAAAATGAATATTTTCGACGATAACTCGTGTTTGGCCCGGGTTTTTGGAAGTTTAACAATTCGTTGCTTAATATGAAATTTCTTATGTTAATTGATATAAATAACTTGTTTGGAGACTTATGCTAAATACAGGAATAACCAACCGTAGTTCTAAGTTGGAATATGTTAAGGACGTATTAAAGAGGCTTCTATCAAAATACAGTAAGACCAAGGCCAAAAACAAAGAAGGCATAAAGAACGTAAACTCCTAAGAGTATTTCAAAAATTGAACAATGTTATTTTCGTTTGGTCTGGTTGAAGATTTAGAAGAACTAAATTGATGCTGAAATGAATTGCAACACATTTATGACTATAAATTACAAGGTATAATAATCCGCTCCAGGGAGCAGAGCGCTTGGGTGTTGAACAAGGGAAAAAAAGCGACGAAAATTTCTAAAATTGAGAAAGCTCGTAACAAAAAAATTGTAATGTGTTCGTAAATTGGCATCGGTTGGTGGCGTTCATACCAGCAAACGGGCTTTGAATTTTGAAATCTTAACTGTTTTTATCAGGACCTTTATATGCCAGTGAGAATTGTGATCCAGTATTATGTTGCACAATATTCATTGTAATAATCCTCTTTCAGACGACGAATCGCGTATTGTGGTGACAACCTTTCTATGAGAGAATGCTCTGTTGCCCTGAATTCATTTTCGTATGGGAAGAGTCCCGGAGTGACGGATATATGCTGAATTTTCTAAACATTCTGGCCAATCATTGGTTGAACTAGTATTCAAATCCTTAAATAATGATCATGAAGCATCCATTGTCGGAATTGAGCAAGGGGTCGCGGGATTAATTTAGTTTGATTCTAGCCAGAAACTATCCTACTCGAGTTGCCAAAATTTCGCCCGGTAACTTTATTGATGTCGAATATAAGATAGCAGCAAAAGAACTGGCAACTAGGTTACACATTTAAGTACTTCTTGATTAACCAAATCAAACTGGAGTCATTAAAAACAGATATAGCGTGAGAATATTCGTTCCTTTTAGATTTCACCGATTAGTGTTGTGTAATAAATCTGGTTTTGCTGCTTGTTGATTTCGAGAAAGCTTTCGACCCGTTTCGAGTGGAACTTCATTTGGAATGTCTAAATTCTATAATTTTGATGAGAGTTTCAGTGGATGGGTGAGAACTCTGTATTCAAACTCTACGGCCTGTATTTGTAAAATACACGGTCACTCATCGTGTTTTTTGGGATCACGAGGGGTGTGAGACAGAGATGTCCTCTCAGTCCGTATATTTTCATACTTTGGGTGGAGATACGTCAATTCATAGGAAAATTTCTTTTTATAAAACGGGACTTAATATCTGACCAAAATATTAGAAGCTTGCAGTATGCTGATGATACAATTATTTTGATTAGACGGTCTCAGCAAAAGTTTGGCTGCAGTAGTTGACATATTCAGGCTTTAAAGGCTTCTTCTGGGTTGAAAGTTAACCTCCAAAAAACTAAAATTTCCCATTGGGCCGTTTCGTGCAGAGAAAACCTTTGTTTTTGATCGATTCTAACTTTACCTGGACCCTTGGTCCAGTTAAAATGTTAGGTATCACTTTCGACCTCGAGGTATAATAGGTTCCATCTCAACTACACTCCTAAATTATCTCGCCTGAAAAGCAAATTAAATTTGTGGTCTACAAGGATTGAACGCCTCTGCCGAATTACAATTGTAAAGACTTTTGGTCTTCCAGCTTGTGTTCCTTTTTCAAGTGTTACCGAGATCCTCCGCTTAAATTCATATGAGAACTTTGGGCAGGACGACCGGATAAGATTAAACGTAAGACTTTAATCGGCTCAATTGAGGACCGGAGGTTTGGGAGCTACTCATATTATGTCTTTTGTTTACAGCCTTAAGTGAAGATGGTGGGAGTATACAAAAAGGTTAAGCGATTGGAAGTTGTTTTATGATCATCATTTGAGACAATATGGAAAGGAATGGTTGTTCAAACGTAATTACCGAATTGGGGACCTTTATATTGACAATTGTTTTATAACGGACGTGTCCGAGCTTGGTCTTGTTATTCTTACAAAGAACCTGACGAAAATTTTAGGAATTAAATTATATGGAATAATTCGAGCTTGAAAATTGATAATAAGACGTTTTCCCCAATTTCATGTACGAAAAGAGTGTAGTTGAGGTAGGTGATTTGGTAGACGATAATAACCGCATGTTAACGTTGTCGGCATTTCCTCCCATTCACCCGTTATTACGGCATATTATCTGCAATCCCGAGGCACTGGAAAACAAAACTTGGCAGTTGTGAATATCGATGTAAACGACAACAGTATTCACCATGTTCCTAATTTTCCCGTTCTGTCTATAATTATTTGATTCGGTCCATAATTGTTACTCCAGTTGCAAAATGGAGTCATTTCCGGTTTACTGATTTACAATGGCAGCGTGTTTTTCGTATCCCATTTATTTCTTGCAGAGAGAGTAAAATATGTTACTTTCAATATCGGTTTCTACACCGAGTTCTTGGTACGAATTATTTACTCAATCGTATGGATATTAAGGAAAATTCTAAATGTACTTTTTGTGCGGAACAAGATGAAACAAGTGATCATCTTTTCTGGAGTTGCTGAATAACGTCAAATTGTATTTTATATCTGGAACAATGCCATTTGGCAGAACATTTCATTTTACAAAGAGTGATATCTTTTTGGATACAAACTCAGTTTTTTGAACCATCTGTTCAATTTTCTTATATTTCAGATCAAATATTACATAGTTAGTAAAAAAAAATGAAGATGAGTTACTTATAAGAATGAATTTATGAACAAGTTCAAGTTCTTGCTGCAAGTGGAAAAATACTTGGATAAATCGTACATACGGGGTAAAATACCCTATGAAAAGTTGTATACGGCATTCAAAGAAAGGCTGTCGATACTCTTTCCTTACATTGTAACATGAGAAGAGGAGAGATGAGAGAGAGAGAAGAATGGAAAAATATGGATGAAAAAAAAATAATAATAATATAAATGAAGGATTAATATAGCGCTAAATACGACTCACAATAAAGGAAGCTATTCCAATAGAATTCGATTGCCGTGATGCGCCCTCAATGCCCGACTTGATACACATGCATATTTTGTCTACTCGGCGCTTGTTCCATTTTACTCAGCTGATTTTGTGCTGCTATGGAACTTGTCTCTATCCCTGCGAATTTGGACATTTTTGTGTTTGTACTAGCGTATATCTGTCGTTAATGATATCATATCTGGATCTGGATCTGGTAGTCCGCAAAAAAATCCACGCATCACGCCAACATTGAGGGTCAGAAAACTGGGTTACTGTTGGGGTCTGGGTTCAGTGGGTTGATAGTTTAGACTTGGAGTTTTGCCTGGATGGTAACAATTCCAATCACGTATGGTAGCCGGAAAAAAATGTTGATGATGGCTACCGTGTTAAAACTGCTTGAGTAACGTCCTGGGTATGTCCTCTTGGACCACCTTAGTGGGGTTGGCCCCAAGCGGCTCCCTGTCAAGTTCTTTAAAAAGTTGAAGATTCTAGTAACAGTTCCTGGTCCTCTACAGTGATCTGACTTGCAAAATCTATCAGCTTGCCGATGTATATTATCGCATCATTATCCGCACGCATCGAATATCAGCCGTACTTGGTTTCTATCGTCAGTCTCAGTGGACAGACATTGTACGGGTAAACCGCCCACGTGTATATCCCCGCTTTTGAGCAATTATAGGAAAAGTATCTAACACCCCATTAAGACCCCCATTTTGGTCAGAACCAAGATAAACTTCATACACCAAGTTTTGTTATAATCCTGGAGGTTAATAGGCACATAAGTTATGCAAATTTGACCCACGATGGTTTTGAAATGACTTATAACCATTAGCCCCGATCCCCAAGTTTTCGTTCAAATCTGACGAAGTTTGGAAAATCGCAAAAATTTTGCAAATTTGACCTCCGATGACCTTGTAATGAACTCCACATTTTGGGGATCAACTGTAGTCCCTACGCCCAAAAACCCAAGTTTCGTTCAAATCTGACGAAGTTTGGAAAATCGCAAAAATTTCGCAAATTTGACCTCGATGACCTTGAAATCATTACCATATTTTCTTCGGATCAACTATGTCCCTACTCACCAAGTCCTGTTCAAATCTGACTAACTGGAAAATTTTGCGTAAATTATGCAAATTAGCAGCCCCAGCATTGCAGTGATGCCCACTTTCGAACTCATCCGAGATTTCACTAGGGCGGACATGTGTACCAAGTCAAGATCAATCGATAAGCGGTTAAGAGTTATGCGCTAACGCCTAAAGTTTCCGGCGGCGGCGAGCCTGGGAAGGCGGCGGCGGCTACACCCCAAACATAATATCCCCGGACACTTAGTGTCGCGGGGATATAATGACAACTTTCGTGCCTTGGATACAGGCTTTGATATCATCGTTGGAATATTTGCTATTTAGGCAGAGCGCCACCATAAATATATTTCATTAGACATTTTTACATTGCAGACAGGAGACGTCGCCTCCTTATTTATTAGCAGAATATTATTGATGCAAGAATTATCCGTATTTTATTTTTTTTTTTTTTTTTTCTGCCCGATATTTAGGCTGTGTCAAATTGAACAACTGGTTCAAGAGAATTCACTTTATTTCCCGTAACCATACTTTCCCGCGGGAAATGTGCTACTTCATTATCGGTCAAATTTGTGATTCGTTATCGGTTAAAAATGTTTCACTTCATTATCTGTTAAAGCCATGCTTCATTATTGGTTAGAAAAGTTACGTCATCATCGGTCATTTTTTTATATCATTATCGGTTAATGTCCATTAATCGTTAGTTATATCATTATCGGATGTGACAACCCCTCCTCCCTCTTCTAGCTGTAATTAGGCCCTAACTGATGCACATTTTGCACCAGTGGTTCACCACTTTTTAAAGAGAACTCGTTTCCCCATATTTTTGTTATCTATAATGTTTGGGCCTATAGTGGTGTTTTCAGAAAGAAACAATGTCAGATCGGATGCCCGAAGTGGCAGGCGAGCTGGGACAATAAATGAGTAATGTTCTAGCTCGCCAGAGAACCATAGCTCAACAACCTTGCATTGGAAACATCGTGAAGACACTTGTTATTGGTGCTGCTCGTGTGACATCCCATCTCAGTGGGCAATTCAATTTGTTACAGGGACGTAGCTAGGGTCTACAGATTAAGAGAGCGAAACAGCTTAAAAATGAGTTTATTGAAAACCGGGTCAGGAAGGACAAAATCCACATGGAAGAGCCTGAAGCCACAACATCCCAAAGATGCCTAAAGAATTCGCCAACAATTCTTGAAAAAAAAAAAAATCAAGACTGTTCTTGAACGCATTCACACTCCTATACAGAACAACATCTTCGGAAAGGTTATTCCACTCATTGATACCTCTGAGCGAGAAGATATATTTCCGAATGTCCAATCCGCAACGTTCACCACGAAGCTTGAGGCAATGACCCCTATTGGTGGTAAATTTTGAGAACTCATTGAAATAGTGGGAGGAAAAGGCCCTCGAATCCATGAACAATTTTGAAAACCTGAATCAATTCACCCCGAATTCGTCGCAGCTCTATCGAAGTTAGACTGAGACGCCTTAATCTTTGCTCGTATGGTAAATCTCTCAGACAGCTAAATATTCTAGTAGCCCTCTGCTTAACGTTTTCAATTAATTGCTGGTCTTTCGAGAATAAGGATTCCATACTTGGACATACAATACTCCAGGTGAGGTCTCACCAGCTGTCTTACCGCCTACAAACTATCTTTATCAAGGGTATCAAAGAAGAATAAAAATGAACACCGAGATTCTTTTCCGAATTCACTGATGGTATTTTTGCCCATTCAAATTGAAAGAAGCCTTGTGATTGGTAGAAACCACTGAATGAAAAAATCCGACTGATTGTAGTAGTTCTAGAAGACCTACGGGGGTGGTGTAAGGGGGGCATAACATGATGGTGTGCAGCGGTGTAGCCAGGGTATCGGGGAGGTGTGGATCGACATAAAGGCAGGGTAATTTTTTTTAGAGCAAGTAAATACTAGTGTTTCGGCGGAGCGCCACCATCGGTTGACGAGTGGCACACGCGAAAATTTGGAAACCTTCCAGATCCCCGGAGAAAGCCTAGGCCTATCCGGCTCTGCAAAGTGCCTTGTTTATTGTCTGTTCTCAGGTTTTTGTAGGAAATAATTTTGACGACAAACGTTGACTTCAAACCCATTTTCGTAAAAATCAAGTAAATCACAAAGCTCTCACAAACTATTCATGTCAGGCTATATAAATATTTGTGAACATATTCATATGTTCCACTGATGGAGCTGAGAGAATGTTGGCTACAGTTTCCTTAGCTGAAACTATGTGGGCCAGAGGCGGGCGATTTGTTATAACTATTACGGGGACATTAACATGCTCTGACAGCTGTTTGGGTCCAGGAGCTTTGCCCCTGGCTGGAAGTCGAGCAGTCTGGTGCACTCTGAAAGACACAGATCGAATATTTTTCATTGCCAGAGGCTCGTCTCTCTTAAACTAACTCCAAAAGCCTCGAAGCTATAGCTAATAACTGGAGTATGAAAATTGCATGAACACTTATGCAACCAGAAAATTCAGGAACTTACAGAAACAAAGGCGCTTGTTGACCCCTCTAATGGTGCTTTTAGCTTGGCCAGGGTTATATTAGGGCTATTGCTAGAAGTATGCGCCTCCAGCCAGGAGTACAGGGGACTACCGAAGGTCCCTGCTGGGTCCAAGGGCAAAGACCCTGGAAGCCAAGCAAAAACTGGTGAATTCTAGAGGAACCGATCGCAATTTGGCATTGCCACGTGCCCGTTTCTAAGAAACAAATAACTAAACCGTTAGAATTATAGTTGCGAAAACTGTCATAAAAATGTCATAACTGATCACAGATCTAGAGTTTTACATTCGTGGAGGTTAAAGTCTCTCCTCCTCAATGTAATCATTAGCTTGTCGGGAGGATGTGTACCCAGAACCCGTACTGAAATCGTCACACATTACAAATTGCATCTACATATATATATAGTCGCCGACACTTTTATTTTTCGATGATATTCGATGCACCGCACAACTGGAATGGCCCCAAATGTTTTGGTTCAGGGTTTGATGATATATACAGTAGACTGTCTTGAGTATTTCGGTACTGGCGTGAATTGGCAGAGGAAATTTTGCAAGCAGTTAACGAATGGAACGCAAAATGGTCATGGTTTTACAAATTTTATATTCCATTGTGTCTTGGTTTTTCAAATATGTTGAGATCCGAAGACAGCTGTAAATGCAATAACAGCTATTGCATCGCGCTAAACGCAGAAACCCTAGCTAAAGTGGCATAAAAATCATCAGCTCCGGTCCATTGGTTAATGTTTGCTATGGCTCATTCTGGAACTCGTAAGTGAACATTAGGCCTCATGGGCGTACTGGATATTTGGGTGGGAGCATAGAATATCTTCGTGTATGATTACAGGCAACAAAATTTATGCTGCGCGCGAAGCTCGCGAAACCTTCTGGAATGCGCCCGATTCAATTTCATCGAAATTTCAACACTTACCACAATATTCGGGGAATCTGAACTGGAAAATATCTATCAGGAACCTACGGAATCTCTGAATGTTTATTTTTTTTTTCAACAATCCTTCGAATATTGGGAAGAGGCATTCGATTATTATGGCCCCCACGAAAATACTGCAGAGATCTTATAGTGTCCAAAGTAACCCCAAATTATAGAGTCAATTCTCCAATTACAAATTGCGGCAATTTAGTTGGAATCTGCCTCCCCCCCCCCCCCCCATAAGAACTTGTTTTCCTGACTAATTTGAAAGGTCTTGAGATGAAAATATCCTATGTCTAGTGGATTAACCAACTTGTAATTGAATTTTCCAACTAAAGTTGGTACTGGTCTAAATTCGAACACCAACAGCACCGCTGCCGAGCGCAATTCATATCTTTGCAAAAAGTATCCCACTACAAACCCAGCCCGTTTATGCTACGGATTGTGGCAATTTAGTTGGAATTTTTCGAGAGGAATATTCTAATTTTTCAAAGTAAACACTTTTTCCTAGGTTGAGGTCGATTATCCAAATCTGCCATTCAAAAAAATTCAAATTGGAACTGAATTTTTATCCACCCCCGGCACAATGTGAATTATATGTGCCAATCGCCACCAGCGCGGAGCTCGATTCTCTGCAGAAATTAGATGCCAAAACGACCCCAAAGTAATGTTTCCATCATTTTCCGAATTGTGACAATTTAACTAGAAATTCTAGGGAAAAATAATATTTTTTCATGCCCCGTTCGCACACTGGCGAATTGGAAGTCTTAAATATGGCAACTTCTTGTCAGTAAAGTAATTAGCAGGAGCTACTTTCCAAAGAATTCCGTATGGTCGCCGAAATTTCCAATTGTGCCATATTTTTGACATTTTTTTTCAGGGGGGGGGGGACACCCCATACTCCCATATAGCGACGACCCTGGAATAGAAGACGTGTCATATGAGATTAGGAAACCAGTTTGTAACTGAGCATTTTGGACGAGGTAAGGGAGATAAGTCTCAATCTTGGTAGGCAGGTTGCCAATGGTTAGTAAATATTCCCTAATTTGTTTTTGTTTTTTGTGGTGTGGAGTCTACTGATACTGGACGGGTGGGCATAGCATGTTTTTCTCCAATGGTTGTATTTCTCAACCGTATTTCTAGTCTTCATTGAAACTTTCATTTTAGTCAGCAGGGAATACATTGTATGCCTATGTCACGTAACATCCTGCTCCTTCGAATCTAATACAAATTCAAATTTATTTGGCGACAATATCCAGAGAAAAGCAATGCTCAGTGACGCTCGTGCTCAGAGAAAGCATTGGAAATATGATTTTAACGGCGTTCGATATATCTTGAACATAATTAATGCTGTTGCAATACTAGATGTGGCAACGGGATTAGTTGGAGCAGCACAAGAGAAGGATCGTCGACCAAACCGTCGGCCGAAGTCTCCGAAGTTGGTTCGATGATCCAAGTGGCAGGCTTTCGATTCATCAGACGGCGCTTCGCGTATGCTGGTGCTAATCTAGGAACTGTTTCATTGATGAGCGGGACAATCCTAAATCTATCCTGTAGGTGACACGAGGAACCAGTGCGACTGACGAAGAATAGGTTCAATACAGCTCAAATTTCTGGAGGCGAGTGATGATTCTATCGTATCCTATATGTTTCTTAAAGGATAGCCTAAGACACAAATACGGACATTTTATTCGCATTATGAACCCAACCTTCAGTTTGTGGATGGCGACTGGTATCGATTTCGCTTCACCAAAAAGGGAAAGAGAAGTATACAATGCTATACATTAAATACGGTTTATTCTACTTCAATTTGCATTTTACAAAAAACCCGAACACAAAGATGTATTATAGTAATCAATAAACAAGGAATTTAAGGGGTGTTTCGCTAGTAAAATGTGAAAAAGTGTTACCTCCGTTCAGTTAACTCTGTTCCATATTGCCTGACTGTAAATCATTGTCAAAAAACAAAATCAAGGAAAGAAAAAAACGGCAGGAAATGTTCATGTTCCTTGCTACCAAGCGGAAATCTTTCTTTTACTCTAATACCAGACGCTTTTTAGAACCAACTTCTGTCCATATTTGTAGCAGGGTGGTTACATATTTTCAGTCACGTGACACTCAGTTGATGCAAGGACGCCGTAGGAGTGTGGCGGCGGCCCGCCCAAGTCCCGGACAGGCTGTACTGAAGATCCTATTACAAAACAAAGAAGAAGTCAGTGTGGAACCCTCTTGTATGCAAACCGCGCCTTTTCTCAGCACTTGACAGTGGTGTTATAGTGACAGGGGCAGCATTCAGGCGACAAGATTCGCATTCCGTCGTGCAGATTAGGAATAGTGCTCGTTGACAACCCTATGATTCGAGCCCACATTATTAAGCTATTAGTTCACTCTGTGTTGTCATACCTTACGCCTAGAGGGTTGTTTCTGCAGATGCAATCGATTCGTATTCCCGAATTATTAATGTTGTTTCTGTGCTTCCGTAATTAGATCGCTGATTTTCCCGAGTTTTCTGATACAGGCGGTAACGCTAATGAAGATGTTCGCAGAAGATGCTCTATGGTATACCAATATACTTACTATGGAGCAACAAAGGTATTTTAGGGGGGGGGTCTATGGTCGAGGAAAATCGCAGCAGATAGAGCAGTAAACAATGAATGATTTTACGATGTACACCCAATAAGTGCGCTCTCCTCATTCGGTTTGTGTTCTCTGACAGGAAAATGACCAGGGCAAACATACGCGCTATGTGTTCCTCTCAAGTTCATATAATAGCTCTCCATGGGCCCGCCATTGGCAATAGGAGGCATGCAAGATCTACTTCTGCCGCGAGTTTGAACCCATCCAGCTATTTGTCGCTATTATGCGTAAGTATCATGCCATGGGGGATCTGTTGTCACGTGATACCCAGGTTGGTCTTGTGGTAGGATGTTACGTTCCAATGCTCAAGGAATTGACCGAAATAATTGGCCTATGCTTGTTTTTATAGCGATGGCCTAGTCAGCTGCAGTTGTGTATTGCCTATAGTAGTATAGTCTAACACTATAGGTGCCGACATGTGGAGTAGACATCTTTTGCCTTGGCGCTCAGATCAATCTGCATGATTTAACCTTGCACAGCTGTGATCGGAACGCACTAATACCTTCCTTAGAAGTGTATTAATGGATTCGCCGTTATGTCAACACTTGCGTATATGCACATGGCCTAATAATTCGTTTACCATGAACGAGCTCATCCTCGTTGCCGTCCGAATACACCATTATGCAGCGTGCATGTCGTTTTGCATAGTGCAGATATTGAGGAACTATTCAGTAACTGACAAGTGGAATCCTATGGTATATGGCACTTCCGAAAATTTGACTTTGTGCATGATTTAGCTCTTGTTTACACTAGTGACTTCAGTAGGTGATATTTTGCTTCTATGACGTAGGCTAGTTGCGTGTATCGGATCTGCAAATTAGCAAATGTCGTCCGCATAGTAAAACCATGCATGCAACACTGTCATATAGGTTCGGACGAATTTAGAATATTACAAACGTTATAAAATTTATTTTTTTTCTGTAAAAGGATATGATTGCTGGCTTATGTGATTGATAAATTGCGTAAATTTCGTAAGTTACAGCTATGGTGGTCAATAGTCTAGGACCCTGTTATCGTTTGTAACAATGAATATAATATTGTCTCTTCAAAAATTCGACCTATACAGCAATTACATATCAGACATGTATTTCTACGACAGGTATTGCACCCCTACTTAGAAAAAAACCATACATCGATTCTAACATCCAATAATATGTATAATTATGACACACAACATATTGCTAGTGACGCGTAACAGTATATAGGCCCATTACCAGTTCTCAAGGTCCATATTTACACACGCAACACACTTTGCGTGCATGTGAAGTACGTATAGAATAATTACAAGCAAAAAAACATTCATAACATCAATATATTGTATTTTAATAAATTAACGTAAAATCATAGGCCCTAATATTAGTAGCAGGCGTGTGTTCTCTTCATAACGAGAATATTCGTATCTATCCGTCTATGATTATTAATAATATATTTCATTTAATTCAATGGTATTAGGTAAATATACACTCCATCTATGCATTAGAATAGGACTACTGCAGTCTCCATTAATTTTTCGATTTTCGGGACAGCGTCTGTTAGCAGTTAGTAACTTGATAGCCGGATAGCATGAACGTCCCACTCGACATGGTGGGAAATGACAACCTCTCAACCAAAATTATTCGGCCATAATCGCATGGGACCTAACTCAATAGCATATCCCTGTTTCTTAATTTCGTAATTTCTTAAACCACGTAGCCTAGTTGTTGTAGCCAACTGGCCCGTTGTGGTTCTCAATATCTGCTTGAAAAACAGTAAGAATGTGGTCTTCGAGGTGGCTATAGTTTTTCAAAGTTGGTCATCCCGCGATCACCGCTAATGGTGTGGTCAGATAAACTTACCGGACTGATAGGGAACAGAGATAAGAATGCCCAAGCTGCCGATGCTGAGGTACCTTATGTTTTATAAGCTGATAAGTGGGAATGGAAACTGGAAAATAATCCATCCAAAGTGTTAATGTGGGCAGATGGCGGGACTAACGCCGACTGACCTAAATCACACCTCTAACTAACGGTGATATTGGGCCTTGCTATTGCTCGCAAAGTCATCTGTCTGGTTAACCCATGAAAGTATATTTACTAAATATTCAAAAATTTGGTACAACCTTCAGGTAGAAACAGAGACGGGGAAAAATATACAATGAATATATAATCATGTGAATATAGTGACCATGGTATAGAAATGGCTCGGAATTATGTTCATGAGGGGATTCGGTCTCACACTTACGAGTAAAAGTGGCACAAGAAGCCCATACAAATTATAAACACCCTAAAAGCATCATACGACCTTACGGGTATTTATCGAGCAAAGTCTCTTCAGGCTAATGTAGGAATCTAGACTGTATAGGCCCACTGTAGTACCAGTTCTAGTATTGGACAATTTATTGTTCGCACAACGAAAAAACGAACAAACAAACAGACAGGAAGACAAAGATCACTTGTGTATACCGACTGTCTTGTTGGGCAGAAAAACCGCAGAGATCTGAAGCAATGGATGCTTTATCTCATAGTGTAAAATGCGTGCAATTCCAGGCAATAGACAGAGGTATTTGACGGTTCATGTATACATTCTCCGTAATTCAGCAAAATTCGGGGAAGCACCCTGTAAACTCGGGGACATAAAACAGATTGAAATGTACACTCTTACACAAACATTAAATGTATTTAGGCCTGATATCAGGCCGCTCCGTTACTATGGGGAAGGTAACGATCAATTCCCTGTATAAGATATGTACACATACAGATATGTACACAGAAGATATATGCACATACAGATAGGTGCAAATACGGACATGTACACATACAGATATGTACACATACGGCTATGTACAAATACAAATAGGTAAATATACGATATGTGCCCATACAAATATGTACATATACAGTATGTGCACATACAGATATGTGCACATAGATATGTTACATATACAGATATGTACACATACAAGATTGTACACATACAGATAGTGCACACACAGTATGTACACATACAGATATGTACACAAAGATATGTGCACATACAGATATGTGCAAATACAGATATGACACATACAGATGATGTGCACAGACAGATATGTACACATAAAGGATAGTACATATAAGGATATGTGCACAACGCGACATGTACACACACGGAATATGGTAACACACGTTTATGTACTATACAGATATGTACACATTACGATATGTACAATACAGATAGTACACACCGTTGCCATATTGCTAGGACAGCCCTTGGCCATCCTGTGATCTATTACCTTGCAAACCATAATATACTTATCCCAATCACCCGTTTATTCACCAGACCGTTCCATCTTAATCTTCACTGTAAAACCTAACCAGACGATAGCTCATACGATTACAGAGCAGTTGGTTGTTCCCGGTTGATCGCCCTCATCCTCGTCGGCGACCATTGCGTAACCGTCGGCGGAGGTGACGACATGCTCCAGCTTAGCAAAATCGTCTTTACTGTAGTGGTCTATTATACCCGCTCCAATGGAATCACGTTCTACGTTGATGGCAGTTCGGATGCGGTCCCTGGAATAAATAAATCACGAGAGGTACTGGTGAGAGGAAGTTAAAACAATTGCAATTGTTAAACCAATCGAGTGATCGTCGATCATCAACGACGAGGATGTTATTCGAGTGATTCACGGGAACGTAGCCCTAGTGTGAACGATCCACCGAGAAATGGATAAATCTGTGAGATACATCGCAACTGACTCTTACTTGAACCTGTTCTTTCACATCAGGCTGATTGACAACACTCTCTGAACACTTATTATAGACCTGTGGGTGTGTGTCGCATTTCAAGTGAGGAATTGAATCCTTTTTGTTTGCAAGAGGAGAATGAACTCTGGTATGCTTTGAGAGTAGCTAGCATTGTAGTTCGATGCCTGTTTAGTCCCAACGGCTGTTACCAAATAAATAAAATTATATGTGAGCAATTCAGATGAAAGGAGGAACCACAGTGCTCCGTTATTATCAAACTAGGAATTGGATCATTGATTGTCTGTGTCTTACGAAATTGAGGTGTCCTTCTACTTAAACTGCATCGGATAAGAAAAGAAATCATGACAGGAGATGGGCCAAAAAGAACTTACAGGAAACAATTTTTTTTTTTTTTTTTTTTCGATCGATAACGATGATTAGCGTGACAGATTAAGGCGGCAACCCGGACGGCATCAGAACAGTTACCAATAGTCAACGAGGCCGGCCTGGGGAACACCTGCAGCTCCGACGCTGGCTAGGGTGGCGGTGATACTGTAACATAAACAATTTACCGTGATAGTAGGGATTATGGCATAAATGGGTGAGTAACTCTACCTGACCAATATTCCGTACGAGTACCGAATTACTGACGCCGGCCTCACGAACACCTGTATTTCCTACGCTCGCTGAGTGGCTTTTAGCCTTAATGTGTGAAACACTGAAATGTTGATCTGCAACGAGAAGTAGAGTGCTAAACAACAAGACGCACGTACTCAATATGGTTTACGAGGTTTTAGGACTCGACTGCTGTCGCACCTCATTTGACCCTGGATCTGACTCCCCCCCCCCGGACCGTACCCGACCCTGATCTGACCCCGGACCCGTACCTCGGACTTGGATCTGACCTAGGGTGATCTACGCCATCATATCTATTTGTTAAGTATGAGCCCTCTTCATATTTGCGTTGCACATCACAATATTGTGTTGCAAGTTTCTTGGCCTTGCGCTGTTCATTTTAAGTGAACTTTGACTTGACAACGAAACGATTTAAATTCAAGTATGGTTAATATTCACAGCTACCGTGGTTCGATTCCAGGCATTGCCTCTGCTGACCTTAGGCCAAGAGGTAAAGAAATGATAAAAAAACGAGGAGCAGTGCCACTACCCTCAGACCTGACCCACAAACAATAGGGGAGCAATCTACCTATTCTGCTAGTCCAAGCTACATGCCCGAGTATGAGCTCTCAAAATCGTTTAGTTGAAGGTCATCATCTTCATGAAATTTCATCACCTCATAGACCTCAGGAGACCCTCGACCGTTCCCGAACCATAGGGGTATCAACTCCAACCGGCAACCATTGGTGCCAGTGTAATCCATTTTCCATGATTTTTAGGACTTTGACCTCTGTTGGCCTTAGGTGACCTGGAATCTAAACCTAAACCACTAGCGATCATGATACTCTACATTGACACCCTTCATGCGCACTCAAGCTCTCACACAATTCCACCATGAAGGTGCTCACAAGCTTCTCAGACTTTGACCTCTATTGACCTTAGGTTACCTTGAATCTAAACCTAAACCTAATAGCGACATGTACCTAATGGAAACCTTCATGCCAACAGAGCTTCTTTCACACCATTGCACCATTATTGTGCTCACAAGCTCCAGACTTTACCTCTTGTTTGACCTTAGGTGACCGTGATCTAAACCTAAACAATAGCGATCATGTACCTACATGAAACTCTTCATGCCAATCAGAGCTCTTCACACCATTCCACCATTAATTTGGCTCACAAGCTTCTCATACTTTGACCTCTGTTGACCTTAGGTGACCTGAATCTAAACCTAAACCAATAGCGATCCATTTCTCTTGATCATGGAAACCCTTCAACAATCAGAGCCTTCACACCATTCCACCATTAATTGGGCTCACAAGCTTCTCAGACTTTGACCTCTGTTGAACCTAGGTGACCTTGAATCTAAACCGAAACCAATAGCGGATCATGGTACTCTACATGTAAACCCTTCATGTCCATCAGAGCTCTTCACACAATTCCACCATAATTTGCTCACAATCCTCTCAACTTTGAACCTCTTTTTGACCTAGGTGAGTTGAATCTGAACCTAAACCAATAGCGATCATGTACTCTAACATGGAAACCCTTCATGGCCAATCATAGCTCTTCACACCAGTCCACCATTTAATTGCTCACAAGCTTCTCAGACTTTTGCTCTGTTGACCTAGGTGACTTGAATCTAAACTCAACTCAATCGCGATCATGTCTCTACAATGGAAACTCTTCATGGCCAATCAGAGCCTTCACCCCATTCCACATAATGGTCTCACAACTTCTCAGACTTTTGCACCTCTGTTGACCTTAGGTGACCTTGAATCTAAACCTAACGCCAGAGCGACGATTTACTCTAGCCTGGAACCTTCATGCCAATCATAGCTCTTCACACCATTCCCCATGATTGTGCTCACCACTTCTAAGACTTTGACCTCTGTTGACCTTAGGTGACCTTGAATCTAACCAAACCAATACGAGCATGTACTCTACATGAAACCCTTCATCCAATCAGAGCTCTCACACAATTCCACCCATTCAATTGTGCTCACAACGCTGCTCGACTTTGACCTCTTTGACCTTAGGTGACTTTGAATCTGAACCTAAACCATAGCGATCATGTACTCTACATGGAAAACCCCTTCATGCAATCAGAGCTCTTCACACCATTCCACCAGTACTTGTGCTCACACGCTGTCTCAGACTTTTAACCTCCGTTGGACCTTAGGTGACCTTGAATTCTAAACCTAAGCCATAGCGATCATGTACTCTACCTGGAAACCCGTCATGCCAATCAGATCTCTTCCACCTTCCACCATTATTGTGTCTCACAACTTCTCAGACTTTGACTCTGTTGACCTCATGTGACTTTGAATCTAACCGAAACCAATAGCGATCATGTACTCTTTATGAACACTCTTCATGCCAATTCAAGTTCTTCGTCTTCACAACAATTCCACCATTAATTGTGCTCACAAGCTTCTCAGACTTGACTCTGTTGACCTTAGGTGACCATTGAATCTAACCTAAACCAAAAGCGTCATGTGCTCAAAAAAAAAAAAAAAAAAAAAAAAAAAAAAAAAAAACTCAAAAAAAAGCAAAAAAAAAAAAAAAAAAAAAAAAAAAAAAAAAAAAAAAAAAAAAAAAAAAAAAAAAAACACAAAAAAAAAAAAAAAAAAAAAAAAAAAAAAAAAAAAAAAAAAAAAAAAAAAAAAAAAAAAAAAAAAAAAAAAAAAAAAAAAAAACAAAAAAATACATGGAAACCCTTCATGCCAATCAGACCATCGTCACACCATTCACCATTAAATTGTTCTCACCAGCTTCTCAACTTTGACCTCTGTTGACCTAGGTGACCTTGAATCTAAACCTAACCAATAGCGATCATGTACTCTACCTGGAAACCCTTCATGCCATCGAGCTCTTCACCATTCCACCATTAATTGTCTCAAAAGCTTCTCCGACTTTGAGCCGATGTTGACTCAGGTGTACTTTGAATCTCAACCGAAACTCAATACGCGATCATGTACGCTTTATGGAAACCCTTCATGCATCATAGTTCTGTCTCTTCACACAATTCACGCATTAATTGTCTCACAAGCTTCTCAGACGTTGACTCTGTTGACCTAGGTGACCTTGAATGTAAACTTGAACCAATAGCGATCATGTACTCTACATGGACAACCCTTCCATGCCATCGAGCTCTTAAACACACCATTCCACCATTAATTGTGCTCACTACTTCTAGACTTGACCTCTCTTACTTTAGGTGACCTGAATCTAAACCTAAACCAATAGCGATCCATGTACTTTACATGGAAACCCTTCATGCCATCAGAGCTCTTCACACCATTCCACCATTAATTGTGCTCCACAAGCTCTCAGCCTTTGACCTCTGTTGACCTTAGGTTACCTTGAATCTAAACCTAAACCAACAGCGATCATGTACTCTACATGGAACCCTTCAAGCCAATCAGAGCTCTTCAACACCCTTTCCACCATTAATTGTGCGCACAGCTTCTCAGACCTTTGAACCTCAGTTGACCTTCAGTTTACTTTTATTTGGCTTCTGAATTAGGGATTTCTACACTACGTAAGCAACTCTTTCTGCAAGTGGAGCTCTCGACATCGTCCCGTTGCATACATTATCAGCGCACAAGCGGTTCAGACTTTGATCTCTGTTGACACTCACATTCACATTCCATTCACACGCACGCACACTCACCAGCATGGCTGACTACATTGATTCTTTTCACGGAAAGGAACAATGGTATAATTTTTCATTCGAGTTTTTCCATGATGTAATTGTATTTTGAACAACATTCGGTGTTTCGTGCCATTCACTACCAAGAAAAAAAATCATGTTTTGTCAAATATCGCGATACTTTGAATCTGATATCGTGCCGTGCACGATCCGATTTTTTTCAGTTATGCCGAACAAGGCAAGTCATTTATAGGCTTGAAGCGCCTGCCACAATTAATACAGGACCCGATTGGATACTTACGAAACCACCTCGAAGTGGAATAGCCTTCCTTGCGTCTCGGTAATTACATATTTTCTCTTTATCGTTCAGTTAAACGATTTATCGTACTATTTTCGATAAAAGCAAGGATGTAATATTAGTTTTCGGACACCACCACACATTTTTCACCAACACCGAGGTTGCTATTACATACATTTTTTAAGAGTGTTAGGTCGATCTCTCTCTATTGAATTCGTCACACGACGTACCTTCTGCGACTTGTGTAACACCGCGCATTGTGTCGTCTTCTTTCACGTGTCAGACTAATTTCACCTTTTTGCCACAATCACGTATGTACAGTAACTTTCCCCCTAAGGAAGGCCTCGCCGCATAAGGGTATTGGAAAGACACTGTATAACTCAGCCGATCGGTTTTGAGAATCCAATCCTCGAAGTCAAAGCAAGAACAGTCCATAGATCCTATTCATTGCAAATTTTCTGTCAGTTTGGTATTGCTACTAACCGTTGTCTACTTCCTCAGTCAGTCACAGACATCACATGTCCACCTTACGATTAAATCGAAAGAATAGTAACTGCTTAAATTTGCGATGCGGGCAGATAAACGCCCCTTAGGTTTCGTGTCATTGCATAGTTTTTTTTAGTGTACATGGGCGCATATCCCGCGCATCATCCCCCACTTTTCAGATTGATATGCTCCACTGGTAGTGTATTTACCCTTGACCGAGTTTGTAGGACTAGTGTATTATATGATAGTATGCCTCGGCGAAGTGTCGTAAACTGTAGCTATTTGATCCAGGGAAATTGATAATGATAATATAATGATAATGATTATTGATGAGATGATCATAATAATAATAATAATAATAATAATAATAATAATAATAATATATAATCATATATAATACTAATAATAATACTAATACTAATAATATAATATAATAATAACAGAATGTTGATGTTAATACTTGATTTCTACGGTTCAGAAGCCAATTTACTCATCGTGAACCCTAACCGAATTTTTGATCGTGGCTGAGCACCGTCTACAAACTCGCCTCTCTCTTCTCGACTAGTGTCAGATGATATTGAGGCAGGAGTGACACCACTCCCTGCTCCGGGACCGCAATTTTACGTCCCATCCGACAGACCGATCAGAGAACTCCGGGACCTGACCACTTTCTCAAACCTGGAGGAGCGGAAGATGTTCGACGGGACTGCGCACAGCCGCCGCGAGACCTATTGGCAAGTGCCTCGAAACAATCCCCAGAAATTACCACTGCTCAACAGCAGACCAGGAACCTAAGACCAGGAACAAGCCAGTCGAACTCAAGTCCACGTTTGAAGCAGGTTATAATCATTTGATATACCTAGGATGAGTCAACTGTTTTTAGCAGCAAAATATTATTTAACCTATCTGGGAACCGATCGGTGAAAAGCTGCCGAAGCCACACGTGAGAAGGTGTAATTATCTGTACTTCAACTATCCCTATGGCTCCCATCATCGCGCTATGAGAGACAGTTGATCATCCAATTAAAACATACATACTGTAGCATGGCACCGCTCAAACTGTACGCTACAGACCGGTATTTCTCATGACCCAACGCGTCAGCCCAAATTCACTTCTAGGGTCAATAACTATTATTGTAATTGTAGAATCCTGTGCCTTCTTCGACGTCTTCTAGAGCTGCATGAGGTTGAAGCTGACAGATCTGCGATAAGCAGGCCTCAATGATCAAGCTCGTTCTAGATTACTGCATACCGTTATGGTGATAATATCCTGAAGCCCAGGTCATAATCGTTTTTACCTGTGGCATAAAGATGGCAGCCACGGCCTCGGAAAGTGCATCCCGTCCATGTTGATTGTAGCACCGACTGGCACACAAACGAGTGAACACGTGGCTCTATCTTATTATTCTCCTCCAAGCACGTGATAGTTAACAGGTTGCAGAACTGTGAATGCACAAGAGAAAGCTCTGGAATCAACCCTCTCTATATTGGAAGGATAACGAGAATACAGAACCCACCACACTTTTACTATACTCTATAAGAACATCATGGGATCGTACCATGTGGATCAGATTAGGACGATAGATGATCTGTATTTTGTTAGAAGCTACTGTAGTACGCAAGTACAATGTGCCTGTGCACACGAATATTGGATTTTTTTTTTTTTTGTATTTTCATTCATTACCATGTAATAAAACTCACTGTGCGGATAGTCGTTTTACGACACGGGGCACACGACTCGTGTAATTATAGTATGCAAGACATGGTATGCCTACTTTTGAAACTTCGTAAAAATGAACTGTTGGGGGTCTGAACGAAGGTATTGCCAAACAAAAAATCATCTTGACGGCGGATAACTTCATTTTGTCATCACTGCCACATTTCGTATTTCTACTATCTATTGCAAATTAACAACATTCACTGTTTAGGGTTATTAACCATGTCAATGAAGTTTACTCCACAACTCAACAGGCCCGGCTCATCGCCTCTCCGATGTGTGTGGGGAGTTCCGCAATCAGTTTCCCACCCGTGACAGTTCGAAGATGATGTTTCATGAACAGTTGTGTTCAACTTCCTGCATTGAGAATACTGGCGTATTATTCTAAACCTTGAATGAAGCATAATGATTGAAAGGAGCCTTAAACTTCCTATAGGCAGTGAACGTATTCGCGAAATCGAGAACGTACCTGGTAAGTGAAACTAGACGATTGCGTGCTTATTTTATTTTTTTGAGATGGGGGGGGGGGAACGGCCGCAACGCTATCGATTCTCGAAGTGGGGTCTTAGCTCGTCACCGATCGAATTCACGACTGATAGAATGATAGAATAGCATGAAGACTCGAATAAATTTTTACAGGGAAACCCCGTGTTTTATCTATAATTAAGAGATTTTCCTTGGGCTGGCATTGTTTGTGGTGCCCCCTGTCATATTTCCTACGAGTATGTACCACTGTCACCATCCGTTGCATATTTCCCCAATTCTTAACATATTGCGTACAGGGTAATCTATCACCAACTGAGCAGCGAACTTCGCATCGAGACACTGGTGACAGAATTGGCAATTGGTCGAAATACCCAGACGTAGTGATAGCCTATTTGTAGTGGATTACTCATACTCATGCTTTTTTTTTTTAACCGGTCCACCTCGCGGTAGGATCGCTATATCATATGTGGGAATAACTTTGTCTTGCTCAGCAAACACAACACGTTGCCAAAACGTTATAAAAAATTTTGGTCAATGTTTCCTTTGTTCTTTGGTGTGGTGTGTACACCTTATTGTTAGAGCAACTTTTGCAACATTCTTCTCGTCATATCGATGGTACAACATTGATAGAACGTTGAAACATGTTACGTCAATTGAAAATTTCATAAAAATGTATTCTAACACCACATTTTTTAGAATGTCATATAACGAGTTGGTTTTCTGGGTAGTGTCATCTCACGACATATGAATAATATGACAAGATATTACTTCCCTCATTTTAAGAAACATTCCTGTATCTGGAGCATATAATAATGTCATTGCGTTTGTAGGTCATGGCAACTGACACTATATAAGTATTGCAGAATATTACTTCGCTACAAACACCCGAGAACGGGTTCCAACATTTTTGGTGTTTCATTCGGAATCATTCATATTGTCATTGATTTTCCTGTTATTGTAAAATTTGAAGTTGATTGATTTCTATTTTATTTTATAAGGAAACGGTGTCGTAACATTTGTTTACTCACTGGATATTTGCTTCGAAGCATCCGACACGAACCAAAAATACTTCGAAAAAGTTTTTTGTGCTTGCCTGGTTACCTTCCTTCTTGAGGTCGAACTGATGGCTCGAATGAAACACCACCACCTCCTTGCTATATTGTACAATTTCTCCAGTCCCATGGTGTTTTTTAATTCGAGTGCAGTGGATGTCTTTCACGTTTGGGACTTCCAGGAATCATATAGTTGTATACTTTGGCGCCTGTTTATTAAGTACTGTTCATTGAGCAAGACCATTTGGTAGATGAAAGATAAGCGGTGTTGGTGATAGATTTATTCAGGCTGGTTCAAATGACGAATTCTTGCCCAACTTAACCTTGACGAAGTGGCAAAATGCTGTCACCACTGCTGGAAAAATCCCTTGTTTCAGGAAAGATCTGGATTCTTCGCGTAAGGAAGGAGATAGAGGCAGGTAGGACGATACAGCCATGGACGAGTAGTCCCATTCTGAACGTGACGAATACAATCCCACTCTGCCGGAAACCCCACCCAGTCCTTCCATCTCAAGGATACGACCGAGGACGAGACGAACACACACGATAGGCGATATCCTGGAAATGACAACAAATTGGTCATTATTCACAAAGTTGGAGACCGGAATTCCATTGTGGCATTGTTACCTGTGTTTAATTTTCGCGCCCTATCCCCTCATTTATTTGCCTTCATATCCAATGTCATTGCCTCTAGGAAAACAATATCCATCTTGCAAACTAAATAGAACATATTGAGACCCTGGCCACCGGCTCATTCACTACCTTTGGCGATTTTCCAATGCATACCGGATCTGCCTACACATAGATGAGAATGTGGTGTGTGGTATGAATGTGAAAATGATAATTTTGTTAGGGAAGTTGATATTATAGAAGGCTTGAACTGTATAATCGTTAAAAAAGGCCGAAATAATCTAGCAACTCAAACTGAGGACGTTTGAAATGCTTCTTAGGAAGATATTCTATGATTCAACTCGCCTGATCGCCATCGATTGCCGTATACGTTACATAGGTATTGTGCCCTACTCAGTGTTTTCTTCCCAATTTATTCAAGCAATTGAGTGAGTGAGTGAGTGATGCGTGAGTGAGTGATTTATTTCTCGGACACCCAATTATACATATAATTGAATGGGAGCTTTCTAAATAAAAGCGTCGATATGATCCCGTGTAAGAAGTTGTCAATTCAGGGCAACCCCAAGATTTTTAATGAGGCACGGTCACAACAGATGCCTTCTGTACGGGTGGGGCAGGCGGTGGCGTATTTATTCATCGAATATAAATTGTCCAGTTTCCTCTGTCTTTGAACCCATTGGAATGAAGAGGATATTCGAAGTCGCCTATATCAGCTGTTATCTGCAGTAATCAGCCACTCCTCAATGACCCAAACACGGCTGTATCCATCCAACTCAATGAGCGAAAACCCTGGGCTCCGAAGATGTGTATGAAGTGAACAAAACGGTGCTAAAACCGTCCCTGGTTGGCACCGTTGTCCAAATGTGTAATAATCGGAATAACAAGTCAGAGCCAATTTCGACATACTGTGATCTAACTACGCGTGAGTTATTCCTGATTCTCTAACTTTCCATAGATCTTCGCTGTGTCACGATTATTCACTGAAACGCTGGAGCGGTGATTTCCCACGGCAACAGTGTTCCAGATATCAGATAACCTCTGCTGGCGCCAACTGATATGCGAACGAAAGGTCTAAGACGGTTGCCGACGAATGGTTTAAATTGTCTAAAATTATTACGTTAGTAAACTTTCATTGGCACACTGCGAGGGCAACACACTCAGTCATTGAAACAGGATCATTGGCTCTTATTTTGTTGAAGGGTATACAACACGCTGTGAAGCATTTTTGCACATTCGGTACAAATAAATAGTAAATTGCAATCGCACATTGTTTCAAACGTCCTGGGGGTAAAGTCCTCCATGTCCCCAGCCTCTGATGAGTTGACTCATAGCAAGTTGCGGCGAACATCGCATTCATGGTTCGATCCCAGCAGTCACTGGCCTTTTTTCGCCTAGGTGGCTTTACTTGCCGTTGCCGATAGACGAGCTATCCTCCTGGTCTTCACTCCATGGTTCGCTGTAATGCCGTGGACTTTTTGGGGTTACTGTGGTTTGTTACGATATATTTGCAATTGGTCCTCGTCAGTTGGGGTGTGATCATTCACTTTGATCATGAACCTTCTGAGAGAGTTACTAGCAAGAAACCCGAGCAAAAACTAAAATAAAGGTTAAGAACTACAAGACCGTTTATATGGACAATAATTTGTCTTGCTGACGTGAATGTGATATGTTACGACTCCGAAAGGATGCTTCGGTTCAGATATCTGATGCGGACCGGTTTGGTTTAATTGTACTAATTCTTGAAAATGTTCTTCATAATCCTATATGCCTTTTCAATAACGGCAATATATGTACCTGCACAGTGTTCGTGGAGTGTAAATATTGATTAATATACCTGCATTTTCATGACGCATTTCCCTTAGCTATTTTTTCCCGATTGATCTATGGCGATTTTCAATCCTTTAATATATAGCATGCTTTGAATGAACACAATGATACACATATTGAATCAGATCCGAACACCTACATAATCTGTATGCTTGTAAACAATAATTATAATTGTCATTAATGTGATTTTTGCAATTCACCTTAGTGTGCAATTATTTCGTATTGTAAATCTTAGGATGGATACGTATTTTTGTCATCTTTATTATCAAATGTGTTAATCCCAACTTATTGTTTCGGCAATTTCCTTACACAAAAGGACACTTGGCACCATTCCAAATTTGCTGTAGTTCGGATCGATAAGTGTGCATCAGTGCAGTGTTTTTAATTCATTACAAAAAAAAAAAAAAAACAAATTTGTGTGAACCGCTCTAACTACAATTTCATCTATACCTGGCGACATCACCACCGCGGTGCCAACGTATTTACCCTTGAATTCGTTCACCGTAGCAGCGTCGCCTTTGACATCGCTCACATTGGCTTGATTACAGTCGCACATAGCGTAGTTGAACAAGCGAAATTAAAAAGGTCGATTATATTCTGTTGCGTAGAAAAGACAAACCCTAGTGACGTAGTTCTTTTTCTTGACTGAAGTTTCATATTAACCGACTGTATTAATATTGTTGTTTACCTAGTAATAGGGCCCCCTTACGTCCACGTTCAGACCATGTTTATCACTTTAAACGGATTCAATTTTTCGCACCCATGTCCGGGACACATTGCTGTCACTTGGAGGCCTATTGGTATTCTGTCACGTCCAACCTCGGGAGATTTAGAGAAGATCGCCATACACTATCACGATGGTCTTGAATTACTATCATGCGTTTGGACCACGGCTCACCCTACACCCGTCCCTTATACTATGGTCGGCGGCATCAACGCTTTCTCTTACGAGACTTATACGTGCCGTATTCTTGTCCTAGCTATCGATAACCATGACTGACAGGTATTGCTATGTTTTCATTATGGATCCGGCCTGAGTATAAATGATCTTCGCTTCGTGCATTACAGTGAGCACCCAATTCACAGACAAACATAGTAAGTTCGACAATTCCGTTAGAATCATCGCTGGGTAGGATCGAGAAAAGTACACTCTTCTGATCATCCGTGCGCGAGAAAAACATGTGAAACGACCCGACTCATTATATCGTTCTATTCCCCCCTGAATCATTCTTTTTCGAAACATTAACAATAATGAGTAAACATAATTTCTTTCTGCTTTCGTCTGCCTTCCTTATAGCTATGCTGGATGACTTGCGAACGTATGCTTGAAGTACTAAGATTTGATTTCGGAAATTGGTTGTTACTCCTTTTTCTTCTTAATGCGTTGCAATCGCATGATCTTTGATTGCACCTTCGGGGTGAAACGTGCACAACAACAACGTCTATGAATCTATAGCTTCTGGCGCTTATAGCAGTATGTCAGTGGTCATGACAGATGATAATTTCGTGACAGCACGTACCTGGGAGGTATATCCTAGTGCCATCTTAAATGCGGTTGAGCGCTAGACAAACCAATAGATACCATCGAATTACAGCACAGGTGCAACAACATTTCAACTAAGTAGGATTCATGATATACGGGATAACATATATAACCTGCAGTCGATGATATTTAGAATTATGCCAAAGAAGCGAACGATTGCGAGCGGCTGTGGATAAGGCTATATAGCTGTCGTCGAGACACGTGCCGAGAGGTAGCGAGTCTAGGCTCTAATTAAACATCTTCTTTATTATAATATTTGTAGACCGTCTCAGAACACACACTACACCATTATCATATACTGCACTCATCCACTTCAAGCTGCGTCTAAAATAGGCTTAGCTTAGTCCATCTCCGGATTATTGATCAAAAGGTCGGGGTCCATTTACTATTGAGAACTGACGGCCACTCTATTGTGCCTCGGCAGGCACGTAATCTTCCTCACTGTCCTCTATAGGCTAGGTACGATCTGGGAGGAGGGGACGGTCAGTTGTTGTCCCTGCTTTCATGGATTGGTGAATTGCGTGATTTAGTTCTAAGTCGGTAATCTCTTCTGTGAAGGCGATAATAGCACATTATGGAAGTGAAGGAGAGTTTCTATATGCAACTTAGTTATAGAGAATAGTACTCTACGTATATGCATCATTTCGCGCCTCGTAATTGGATGTAGGCCTACTAACATTCAATGGGATACAATTACGCGTTGAGCATCATCAAGAGAGTTTGAAAACACTGACATCTCACACACTTCTCATGCTAAGAAATCACGCATAAACCCAGATATCTCCTAGCTACGCGGGATAAGGGAGAAGCGAGTGAAATGTTTCTCAGAGAGAGGAGATAGGATAGAGAGCCTTTGCCCGTTTGCCCATAATTTTTTTTATGGGAGCGTTCCGAGGGTACGAGCGAGGAGGGGGGGGGGTTAGAAGGGTTGCATTGATATATATATATATATAATATATTATTAATATATATATGTATATATATAGATATATATAATATATATAATATATATATATAGAATAAATATAGAATAGATAACAGGTATATATAGAGATATATATAATATTAGAGATATATATTATGAATAGAATATCGTAAAACAACAACCCAAACTATTGCGTCCCAACAAAGGATCCCGTCCGGATTCAACAGAATTCCTCTCATGATATGATAGGGGGGGGGGGAATCAGAATAAAAAACGAAGAGTATAGTCAACTTTTGTCGTGCTAACACCAATATTCAAACCGTTTCGGTCAATTCGACCTTCTTCAGTTGAATACAGGTATAAGAAGACTGCTATACATCGGATATACCGAAAACGTATAATCACATCTTGATTCATACCACGACCGACAAATACAACTACAAGCCACCTAGGAGTTGTACGAACTCGACTTTAACGGGTCGCTACAATTTCGGTCTTTTGTTAAGGCCGTACGGTTGGAGTGTGCGTAAATTGGGCCTGTCCAGTTAGATTTCACGCTTCAGAAGATTCTTGTTTGTGTTGTCTGTACAGACGAGAACTTGCTCGAATCGGCGAGAAAGTGAAATCAATTAAATCTTCATGGGGTTCTGTTGTTGTGTGGTGGCCACCACATTTTTTTGTTTGTTACCATGCTCGATTATGGTTTACGTAAAACGAACTGTGAATTGCGTGGAAGTGGAGCCGACATACTGGACTTTCATTTAATGCAGGTGATCAAATAATGACATTATGGGCTATACAGGTAGGGCCTCCTTAATAGGATAAGAGTGATGGTTTTGTGGCTGCTAGTGAAATATCAGTTTCCTGAGAAAAATGCTGACAGAGATCCCCTTTCTTTGCATTCGAATAGCCTGGGGACACATTTTTAAGTGTGGCCCCGGTGATTTTAGCTTGGAGTGGGCCACTAAACTCTTGCGGTTCTTTTGGTCCTCCTATAACACAGGCCGGAACCCTCGGAAAGGTATCACTTACTAACTCGGGGTGGAAATGAATTAATTGAAGGTGCTTTCTGAGGACCTCTGAAATCTTGGGAGGGCGGGGGTTTGTAGTCAGGACGATAGGAAAAACTTTACCGAGACGTTTATATACCTGGCTCAAGTAACACTGCTCCTTAGTCAAGTACGAAACCTTGGCGAGAATTGCCTATGTATGAGACGGGGCTGTAGTTTTGTGTTCGCAGATAGCGCTGTACCATTATCCCGAGTTTTTGTAACTGCTTCGTCCGAGTACCTAATTCTACGTAGTCGCAAGCGACCACTGAGGGAATCGAACTCTTGGTGCTGAGGGGGTGGCACCTGCTGCGGTAAGTACAAATTACTATCAGTAGGTTTGGCATACACTCTGTATGATAGGTACCGCCTCGCTTAATAAATAGAACGTCCAATACATTAGGGTTGGTACGAGAATAAACCAATTCAAAGCGATAGTAGGGTAGAGAGACATTATGAAGTCTGTAAACTCCCATCAGCTTAGGCATACATTCGCCATATGTCCACAATGTCATCTCTATAACGCCACCAATAATTATGAATAGAACCGGACATTGGGTTTTTAGCTTTCTCGGCATAATGCCCATTGCCAAATCGGCGATCTACAGGCTTTTTGGGCCCCATACTGTTCCATGTATCTGGACAAAGTGGTCTTCTCAAACTGGCTGTTCGTGGAGGTAACAAAGCTGGGCAGCTCCACTAAACAATCAGTGGAGGGGTACTTTATTCTGTCTCGTGTCCAGATATTTGTAACGGCATAGATGCGCTAATTGTTGTCGATGTTCGGGAAACATTGCAGCAACAATCCCATGAAACAAGATGGTGTCAGGAATGAAGGGGGGCGCCCACTTGACCTGCTTGATTTTGTTCAAGAGATCAGAGGTGTCTTTAACGAAGGAAGGGGATGCCTGAGCAAGGGGCTTCAGTAGTATTCGGGGAAAGCCGAGATTCTCTCAATGCAGTGCCGCAACAGGAAGTAATAAGGCGGACAGGGTTACCATCTTTATGGGTTTAACGTTACCATAAGCACCCCGGTTTGGCTCGACCCTCAGAACCCCAGGTGTAAATATCATCAGTGATTGCTTGTTACGAAGCCATTTCTTTGCCACAATCAGGATTTTAGAATGAAAGTCGTTAGAAGGATTCTCCATAACATAGTCATAGTTCAAGGATTAGTTAATGGCGTGTTGTCTTTGATGAAATATTCAGTTCTGCTAAGACACAAACCTTGAGGCCTTTGTCCTGAACTCGTATAATCCTGTCTCTGCCCCGAGTCCTTGATAGCAGCCCGTTCGTCTCTGCTGAGGTTTGTCGGCTGGGTTCTGGGCATTTCCGGGATTTAGAATGCACTAGCTTCACAACCAATCACTCTTAGCCTATTAAGGGGCCCTCATCACCTGTACTAGCCATAATGTCCATTTCTTTGATCACCTGCATTAAATGCAAAGTCCAGTATGTCGGCTCCACTTCCACGCAAGTCAAGGTTGTTTTCCGTAACCAGAAATCGATCATGTTAACAAACAAAAAAACATGTGAAGTGGCCACAACACGACAACAGAACCCCACATGATTTAATTGATTTCCACTTTCTGCCGATCGAGCCAGTCTCGAACTAGCCAACCAAGAATCTTCTGAAGCGTGAAATCTACTGGACGGCCATTACTCACTCTCCAACCGTACGCCTACCAAAAGGAACGAAATTGTATCGCGACCCGTAAAAGTCGAGCTCTGTACAACTCCTAGGTAAGGGCTTTGTAGTTTTGTTAATTGTCGGTCTGTTGGTATGTAATCATGCATTTTTATACGTTTTCTGTATATACTGTATGTTATAGCAGTCCTTCTTATACCTTTATCAACGGGAAGAAGTCTTTGTCGAATTGACCGAACCGTTTTGAATATACTGGAGCCGCAAAGTTGAATGTACTTCTTCGTTTTTTAATATTCTTGACTATACTATATATATATATATATATATAGATATATATAATATATATATATATATATATATATATATATATATATATATATAATATATATATATATATAGTATATATATTATATATATATATATATATATATATATATATATATTATATTATATATATATATATAATATTTGGGAAATTCGTCATTGCACCCAAATAAAGATCCTAATGCGCCACGTTTTTGACGCTGTTTGCGGTCATAATTCCAACATCTCGAAGTATGGCCTCTGTTCAGATCTATAAGACGTTAATATTTATGTATGATCTACATGCTAGGCCTATAATGTCAGTGGCAATTACACGCGTAAGAAGAAACCTTCCAGAGTTAATTGTGGGTCGCTGAGAGTTTGTACGTCGGGGCACGCAGATGAATGGCCCCTTCCCAAGACATAACTGGGTAGCGAAGAGAGAGTTGAACGAACTCTCTCAGAGGGTCTCCTCCTCCCCAGCCTGCCGAGGACGACCCCGAAAGCGACAGAGAATACAACCAAACGCAATGATGTTCTTTATACTCCATAACCACCTTACCTCGAAGATTGGCTCCGGGACGAACTGGGGAAAGTGCTCGATACTCCGGGAGGGCGTAGTCTCCGACCTCTACCTGGTGTGTCTAAACTGAAAAAACAAATAACAATCAGGCTCTATCCTCAATCACTCTTCGTTGAAGGTTACATGCAGAATCAATTATGAATATGCAAGTTACAGTATATGATTAATGTGTCCAGTCCCAATCTCGCACGTTATTACGTTTTTTTCGTTACGGAGTTTTCGAATGTGTATGCGCAAGGTGGAGAACATCCCATCGTGCAGTATAAATGATGCAATACTTGCACACATCCCTGCGAATATTCTTTTGTTTTATATCAAAAACTGAGACGCTATTTCACTTTGATCACTAATCTCACATTAGAGGGGAGTGCTTCTGTTCGTATAATTTTCGTATGAGAAAGACAGTACACTTCTGCGGAATGCTGAGTTGTAAAGTCCTAATAATTCTCCTTGTTGGTCATTGTAACGTCCCTCATTTTGCGTTATAAACGGATAACGCTTCTTCCTTGATGAACCAAACTTCGAAGGTCAATGACTCTGACTCGGAACAATCGTATGAAGGGCGGTTTATAACCTGTCAATGCCTTTTTCCATTCCCACTGTATTATTTGGTTTATAACCATCTCAGCAGGTGTCCTTTAAAATAGAGGAAGATAAGGTGGCATTGTTCATCTGAACAACAATTTGGTGAAACTTATCATCCTGCACATGACATGTAAAAATAGACAGTGAAAGCGATGTAGGCAATAAATATTTAATGTATTGAATAGGATACGCGCCTGTCATCAGAATCTTTGCTGGGCATCCTGTCCTCGTCCAATACACGGATTACTGCATGATTTGATCAATCGTTTCCGCAGCCGATCGCTACCGAATGGGTGGACACACCAAAATACCACACTCGGGAGTCAATGTGATGAAATCAATGAATATATTTCGAGGTTAGTCTCATCGGGTTACATCGCTACCTTTATTGGGCAGGAAGTGAAACTAGCGAAATTCCATGTATGCACACATGGGGGCCAGGAACGCCCGATGTGGTATTATATATGCCCCTATGCGAACCACATCATATTCGCATGAATAATGTAGGACCATGGACTAACAGTATATAACATCAAGCTACTGAGGGGCTTGCATGAAGTATTTCCCCCTAAATGTTCATTCGAAGATCAGCGTATACAGCGATTACCCCGAGGAGTTTATCTGTATCGAACCAGACATAATGAATTAACAACTGTAATCGCTGCGGACAATGAACCGGGATTCAATGAATAGCCGCAGAAATGATATTGCATCAGAATCATTAGACAATGGGAGCAACTGGAATGTAATCCAATGAAAGTTATGCTAGTGTTTTTTTTTTTTTACGTATGAATGATTTAGATTTACTGACCAATCAGAAAATGGTGCGTCCTCTCCTCTCAATAAGATTCATCTTTTATGTCTGCCATACCTCAGTCCAAGACTTCCGTGTCAATTAGAAAAAAAAAAGTTTATCAAGCGCAAATCATTCACCGTCAATCGTAGGCAAATGGATATTTTATTTCGCTGTGAAACAATTACTGTCACCATACAAGATTCGGACTGAATCAAGACCTAATGCAGATTTCATATTGGACCCGTAATTTTACTGAGAATTAGGGCCAGTATAGTCTGATGACTACCCATGAATAAGATAAGTGATTGTGTGTTTTAACCCAATGGTGGGTGTTTACAAATCCCGCAATCGATAATGGATTTCCATGATTTGGCAAACTCTACCAAGATATATAGAAAAGCACAGAGAAATTGAAGATGTATTAGTTTAATCAAGTAGAACATTCTGAACACAACCCAAACCATGATTTGAAATTTGTCAGCGAGGACTAGATTGAAAGACACTGGACAGAATGTTTAAAATCCATTTGTTTTCCAGATTTAGTCGCCACCTTCCTTTTTGTATATATATAAGCACTAAGCCCTCCATACCAACTTATTCTTGCAAACGTTTATAATTATGGACGTACGTATTAAAGATGAATTCCACTAGGCCTTGGACAGGTACCAGTTGTCTCCAATTTAAAAATATTCGGGGATACCAAGACAAAATCGGTTTCACCTTTAACCGTTCCAAAAGTGCAAATTTCTGGCTCTCTTGCTATTATCTTTTATTTGTACATTTCATTCACTCCAGAGGAAATGGGCGTGCACGTAGGCAAAAACGCAAAACGTCTCTATCGGGTCGAAGCATACCCCACAGGCTTGGGTTTTCCCCAAAACCCCCGCAGAGAACTTCAGCGGTCCTTGTAGTACGTCCCTGGTCGAACTGAAGGAACCATGATAGCAGATCATCTACGCGAAATTGACCCTAGTTCCTGATATTCCGATGCTTGTTTTTCGTACCCCATTTTTAGCTTTTCATCATTATCGTATAGTATTACAATTCAGAAATTTGGTTTCATACAAAGGACACGGGCCAGCAATGCTGAATATACGTTGACACAGCAGGGGACCTCTACCTCTCTCTCTCCGCTCGCTGGAGACACAAAGCGTTCGGGCAAGCTGCTGATCTCGAGATTCACTACGAAACTGCCGTACCTTTGAATCCTTAAAATTGTGTGCACCCTCTACATTCGATATATTTTGTGATAGTTCTGGATTTTGCCCGTCACTATAAATAGAATTTCGGGTTTTCCTATTTCGTCTCATTAATCTTCCTTGTCCTTTTTTTATTACTTCACCAGCAATCCATACCTAGAAATATCGTCCACGAATCAGATGATGGTCATTGTCTGCAGGAACTGCTCCTATAGACTCTGTAATATGTCCCAGTTACTGTGAGGCATCCTCGGAAAGTGGAAGGATGAATTTTCATGACCCACGACTCTCCGTCTGGAGACACATCACAAGTCATTTTACATATATACATACATATAACCCTTGATTGAACCGCAATATTACCCATGATCCATTTTTGGCCCTCAATTCTTCTGATCATCCAATACCGTAGCTTGGATAACATTGGTCAGCGCTACATCCCCCCCCCCCACCCCCCCCCCACTCGAATGCATAACAGTTGGGTGACTCAACACATCCCATGCAATTTAATGGCCTTGAATTTTCCGATGAATATGTAGCGAGCGCGGAGAACTCACCACTCTGAAGCAAGCCTCGATGATATTTGGCGGGAACATGTTTCTGTTGAGAAAAAAAGCAGCTGCATGCATTTTTTTTTAGTTCCATAGGGTGAAAACCGAGATTTACTCATATTATACATCAACTTCAGAGAGGAAAAGAAAAGTAGAGTGGTTTTAGGATACGACAAATTGACATTAAAAATGGCTCAGCAGGTTTCGCGCAGATGTTCTGAATAAATTTAGATGCTAGGAAGACCATTGGTTTGTGGCCTCTGATGAACTTCACCACTGCTAAAATGTTCTCTCCATTATTAAAACGAATAATACAGACTACCCAATTGCCGAGGAGAATCCTTAAAAGGGCTTCGTTCATTTTACAAGGAATGTCCCGAATGAAATTAGACTTCAGAGCTATATATTATTCAGGACGGTTCATCAGCCAATTCTTGATTCTAGAAGCATGACCATGCCAGGGAATATATATATATAATATATATATATATATATTATATATATATATCTATATATAATATATATATATATATATTATATATGATATAGGCCTATATATAATTATATATATATATCTATATATTATATTACATAGGCAAACTGAAAACAACGATGCTACGTAAAGAGAGGCGGGTCCGAATGAATGCGAAATGCGATTGAGCTAGAATTTTTTAGTTTAAGAAGCCGATATATTTGGATTGCAGACTTCGTCGGACAATACCAATGTCCTTCGTCGTGCAGTGACCACAGAAGTTAGGAAGTGAGTATAATGTATATAATATTATAGATATATATATATATATATAGATATAGAATATCTATATAATATATATATCTATTATATATCTATATATAATATCTATTTAATAAATTCAAATAATAAGTATATCATATATATATAATATATATATTTAATATAAGTATATATATATTACAATACTGACACAAAGACAGATTGCCTCTATCACACGGTTTCACACGTTGATTATAATCTTGATGTTCTCGAAAGATCTCATCTGGAGAGAATTAATTGCGCTAAACAAGCACTCACCAAAACACTCATGAGTCATGGCGACCTAACATACACATCACAACATTGAAAGTGACATTCCATTGATATCTATGCGAACCATTGGATACCAAATTGCAAATCACACATGAGCACCGCTGAACCCCACTATCGTCTAGAAACTAAACTATCGGCATACAAATATGATTGACAAGCTAAATTTAGAAGTCAATTTTGGATCCCCATGGTTTGTTTTGGGAACGTACAAAAGGTCACGTTGGTGTGAAGTTACCTGGGCTGCCAAACCGGGCCTATATAATTTCATTCTTGATGCATTTCCATGAAGCGTCGGGTGAAAACGTAATCGTATAAGGGACACAGCTAGCCGGATACCGAAGCAGCAACACTGGCGGTAGGCCACCTCGGCCGTCCATGTGTGATGAGACCAAATATTATCATTAATAGCACGGCAGACTTCACACAGACTAAACATTCTAATCAGCTTTGCCGACCCCCTGTGTCATCACTAATTTTAACAAGGATAGCTGGCACACGTTTGGTTTTCACAAATGACATTACCACCTTAAGGCGTCCCCGGTAGCGGACCAAACCCCTATCCCTATCGGTAGCCTGGATTATAGTTACTAATGACTATGGGGCTACTTACTAGTAGAGGAAGTTCGAAAATGGTGGCAATGCCCTAACGTGATGCAACTCCACATTTAGTCCATCATTGATACGCTGTTTTAAACAATTACGTAACTGCGCCATCACTTGCAATGTCATCTACCATCGTACCAGTCAAAGTTCACCCTAGAGTGCACAGACATAACATCGCATAGATCTTCCCCAAAACAGGGTTATCAATTGCCGTAATTCTACTATGTCAGTTCGGTCAAGGATCGGCCTATACCGCCACGAGAAGGTCTACAAGGCGTCAACCTTCATCCAGCCATCACGTGTGTCCATAATGAACAAACATTGAGTGTTCTGCCATTTGTTCAGGTCAACCAGGGACATCAGGGTTTGAAGTCCCGTAAGAGTTGATCGATATCCTTCACACGAACAAACCTCATACATTCAATTTGATGACAATTCTTTTCAATTTATCTCCGCTGCACTATTACGGCCTTCGCATATTCCGACGAGTATGCCAAATAGAAGATCATGATCATTGAAAACTTGCATGTAGACTGTATTTCGTCATTAGCTAGGTCCTTCCGTATAATGAACACCCCTGCCGTAATATTTCGCTCTCAATTTCTCGTCTAAATCGATCCTCAATGATTTCTTGCTTTCGAGCGAGCACTCACTCCTAACGGCCTAATTTCTAACTGCATACTGTATACGTCAATTTAATGAAGTGCTATGCTTTCTTCTAACGGAAGTGAATATTATCGCAGTTATTGTACTTTGTGCAATCAGCTGGTTGCGGACTGGACGGTAATAAACAGTACATCGGACATTACTATCTCGTTGCTGTTGAATGCAGTAGCGTTTTCGAGTTGTTCTCATCGTGTCTGAGGTCCGCTGTAAGTTTTCATAAGTGGACCCATCTATTCTAATATATCTGACCGCAAATCATTTCCGTTCCATAGTCCAAGGCTGAATTGGCACCGTTGTCGTTAAGCCGATTGCTTCGGTGTGGTCCAGTAACACAAGAATAATTACAGCTGTCTTGCGATGTAATATGTTTCCTTGAATTCCTGTGTTCGCTATTAGGCTGTTAGAGCTTCGGTAAACTAGGTATATATGTCTCAACTTGACTGGATTTTGGCGATACTCTCACGCCCCAATTGAGCCGAAAGGTCAGGTATAGCAGGATCTTAACGGACTGCTGATCGTCTATCTCCCATTGGCATTAAGAAGATGGACGATCGAATGGGACAAGCGTTACGCCTGACTGTAGGATCCATGTCGTTTTCCACCTATCATCATCGACCTCAGCTCATGTCCCTAGGGTTGCTACTTCCCCGTTCGAAGAAGGGTCCGAGTCTTCATGAACGACCTTGGACCCACAACAACCCAAGCAGAAGAAACAATCGAATCTCACCAGACTCTCCCACAATTACCCGGAAACAAGTCGACTCCACACTCCTAACAAAGCACATCTGCAGCAGGCTTTCCACTCACAATCCCTCTTGCCTATACTCGCTTCCTTTCATATCGTCTATATGAACACAATACCATATTTTTGGGGTATACGTAGCCCAAAAGGGCTTCTCCTCGGCCACAACCCGTTACTGTCTATACTGTACCCGACCAACAAGATAGTTCACGTACAATCAGATGCCGCCTGATTCCGGGCCAAGACATCCCTCCTCGCTCGACTTCAAGAAGAGATTCGTTTTCGGCAGTTTTAATAAGGGAGTCAGCCCTTACTGATTTTGTCGCGGAAGGCGAATAAACGTGCACCCGCAAAGTCACCACTTAGTTCGCGAGGATCGATTGATATCGATTAACTTCAAGAGGGCCGTCCGGAGAGGCATTTGGAGCGACTTCGTACACTAAGTACTGTACACGTTGATCGATAATCGGAATTTGAGCATTTGTTACTACCACGGTATTTTCAGTGTTTGCTTTAGCAGTATACTTGGTTTCTTGAAGAGCTATATTCAGTTAGGTTGGAAAATGGGCACATGCGCTTTTTGAATCGTTGGGAATGAACTGCCTCCAAAACATAATGCTACAAAGAATCAAACACACAGTTAGTTCACTTCGTACTGGTAGCACTAGATTCGCAGACTCGTACTCTAAATGCGGATATCTATGCTGAATATATTCCGTCCTGCGAACAGCACCTGTTGGCTACGGCACCTACTGAACTACTGGTAATGACAAATAATGAGGTTACGCGGTGTACGTCCATTACGAGTTTTTTTTGGTGCCGGTAATGTCCCGTTCTTCGGCGGCCAGTCCAGATCTGAAGAAGGCTATTTGGATCTGCGTCATCTATACGAATGCCCTCAAGCATAACAACACTACTTTTCTCATTTAAGTGTGGATAGTTTTATCGATTCACTTGATGGAATTACATCGGTTGACAGGAAATGTTGAACTAATAGCTTCCTGGGTAACACAGATATGCTGTAACCCTGTCACATATATGAATTTCATTCGCTATGGGATCACGGTGGCTTCCCTATTAGAGGAAAACCACATACTCTAACAAGCAATTGGTTATGTTTGCACACACGTTTTTTGTTTTTTTTTTTTTTTTTTTTATTTTTTTTTTTTTTTTTCTTTTCTGGGTAGCCGGGTCTGTTCCTTTGAGTTCAGGAGGTTTTGACATCCTTTCCCGACCGTGTCCCGAGGGAGGTGGGAATGAACCACCGTCTCCCTCCTTCCATATCGTCAGTTCACTATATCAAAATCAGTAGCGTAGTAATTTGTCCTTGAGGATAATTTCGCCGCTGCCGCCCATCTCCAGAGTGCGGCTCACGCCGCATGAAGGTTCCTCACAAGCCCTCCGGGATCTTGCGTTTGGGAGAGAAGGCTCATGACGTTTTTGACCAATGATTGGCCTCTATGCTGGTGGTGCGAGTGTCATCCACCTCACCACACCATCCGCCCGGTAAGACCTGAGGTTAGCCTTCCGGTTTAGTGCCTTCACTTTGTCATCTTTTTTAAAAAGATGCTCGCCTGTCCGTCTCTGACGTCTCTATTGTTTCTAGGATCAGGTAGGGTTGTGAGCTGAGCTCCTATGTTTTTTTGGCGTTTGGTGTTGGTGATGGGTCAAATGTAGAGATTTATTGAGCCTCTCTCTACCCGCCAAGCCTGAGTCGTAGAATCTCGGGCTTGACATATAGGTCACTTCTGGCGATCATGGTGTTTGTGCAGAGGAACATCGCTCCGAATGTTCAACTCAGTTGTGCTTACCGTTCTAACAAGCTTGACCCTCACTGTGAAGCTGGACAACGAATGAATTCCTTTCCCCACTTTCACTATCCTTAGGACCACTGCCAGGACCGCTTGTCCAGTGGTTTAGGGGATTTTGAGGAGTGGGAATGGCGTCCGATGACCACCGACTGCGTTTCTAAGGCACGCCCTCACACGGACGATCAGATTTTGTCGCCTCGGCTCGAAAAAAGGCTGGGGCGTTGGAAAACGGAGCAGGTGGGATCAGGGTGTGGAGCTTTTCAGACATTAAAATATGGTTATATCCATACATGTTCAATATATTACGCTCCGAATGTTTAAACTCAGTTTGTTACCGTTTCTACGAAGCAGCGGACCATCACATGTGAAGCGGACAAACGAATGAATTCCTTCCTCACTGCACGATATCCTTAGTTACCACTGCCAGGACCGCTTGTCCAGTGTTTAGGTGATTAGGGAGGTGGGAATGTCTCCGATGACCACGACTGCGCTTCTAAGGCACTCCCTTCACACGACCGATCAGATTTGTTTTGTCGCTGCATCGAAAAAGCTGGGCGTTGGAAGCGGCAGGTGGATCAGGTTGGGAGCTTTTCAGACATAAATGGGTCTTCCATCCATGTTCAAATAATTACGCTCCAATGTTCAACTCTCATTTGTGCTTACAGTCTTCTAACGAAGCATTGACCCTCACTGTTAATCTGGACACGAATGAATTCCTTCCCCACTTCACTATACCTTAGTTACCACTGCCAGACCGCTTGTCCAGTGGTTAGTGTGATTGAGAGGTGGAATGGCGTCCCTATACCACCGCCTGCGCTTCTAAGGCAAGCCCTCACACGGAGATCAGATTTGTCCGCTCGCTCGAAAAAGGCTGGCGATTGGAAGCGGCAAGCTGGATCAGGTTGGAGCTTTTTCAACATAAAAGATGTATATCCAGACATGTTCAATATATTACGCCCGTGGAGAATAGTAGAGAATATTATTCAAATTCCCTAGCTTAGGCATCCTTCGGGAGGATGACAAGAGACACGCATGCGCGTATGGGAGGCATGTTGTGTTATTCGGATCGTATTACCTTACTACAAACACTTATTGACATTGTGTTCACGGACTTCACCTTTTTATGATTTGGCAAAAATACAAATTTGGAAATATATGGACATGAAAACATTTTTTTATTTCGCTTAGAATAGTGTTTTTGCCAATGCTCCTAAGTCATCCCTAACCGCCCCCCCCCCCTTTGCATATTCCTTAACACTACGACTTAAGGGAGTCTTATGTCCGACTAAGATATACCCTCGTCATTTATAATACACCAGCAGGTAGGTTGGAATACACATCAAACTCCGTACCCTATGGGGATGAAGGATTTGCATCTGAGCTCACATCCCGAGGCGTCCTTTTGTCTGCCGTGTCCATCAATGATTCCCCAACGGGGCAATCTTCATGTAGTCACAATTAAGGTGTACAGCGGGAATATACATTGGGAATCAACCATGTAGTAGAGTCACGTGGGATCTATGCTTTCTGATACCAATGGGGCCTCTGGTACAAAAGCCATTCCTCGGGAGGTCCGGGCATTTGAAGGAAGGGAAGAACTGATGGAAATATTACCCAACTGAATTCACCTGATCCCAACATACGTCTGTTTTTTAATGCAGGCATTGCGAACAAATATACAAGTTTCATAGGAGTACAATACGCTTTGGAACATTTGTTGATAGGCCTAACAGACACACACTGTATTTTACGTGCAAACGAATGCTCTCAGGAAATTCATGAACGTCCTATTGATAAGAATCATTATACAATCCATCAAAGTTTGTTGGTGATTCATTAAAAAGGTTTGGAAGGAGTTTTCAGAACCCACATTATAAAAGAACAAAATGATCGATAATGAACACGAGAAATGGAGACCGTTACAAATCTCCGAGTAATAGCTATCAACTGGTAAAATGTGGTTGTCTTTTGCAAGGATGAACAAACATACTGATTGAAAGTGCATTGATATCAATGAAAAAACACGACTAACTACATCCTTGGAGTTGGGAAATATTTGAAATGGAGTCGTTAGCATTTGAATCATTAGTTATATAGAGTCAATTCCAAAGCTCCCTCTGTTCTGAAGAACAGTAAAGACAACGGATTTGACGAATTGAAGAAACCTAAAGAACTCTTAACAATCAAACATATACTCTATACGGAGACCCGCAACCAAATGTCTGGGAGGAGACGCATTACGAGTTACGACCGAGATTGACCCGTAGGCCTGGATGACTATGTATTACAAGACAAAAACACAAAACCATTTAAATTTATCAGTTAGAAGACGAATTCACTGGGATCACAGAAGTCTCTTAATCAACATTTAATTTCTGAATCAGAAGGGATGGGGTGCGTGGGGGTTGGAAAGTGCCGGGCAACTGTTACTAGGTTTTCTTCTACCCGCGTTGTCAAGCCTCCAGATTAATTAAGGATAAACAAAACACGTTTGACATGGCGGTCAGTATGGCGTCCAGTGGGTGTTAAAATAAATATTAGTCAAGCCAAGTCAAGAAATTAAACTTGTCTATCAGCACCCTTTAGCAGTCCTGCCCAGTATAAACCATTAACGACACGTTAGTCATTGCCTATCATAGTTGCTTCACTGGTAATGGTGGAACAGGCCAATAAAACATGGCAAGTAGGCCGATAACGGCTAGCAAAGGCAGCGAATGGGCGAGCAATGACAAGGTTGTACATAGATCAGGCATTCATTATCTCTAAGAACAAGGGTAAGCTAAACACTGTGTAAATATGGGGCACACACCAAACTCGGGAATGGGAATAGGCGGTGATTGAGCAATATATCAGCCAATAAACCATCTTATGGATTTGTATGTATGTTCAAGTGGCATATTGCACAATTCACCACCAGTAATCGACTGAAACAAAACTAAGTTGCTGCATTCCGTCCATAGTACAAACGTCCTTCCATAGTACACACTCGCGTACAGAATTCGTCGCCCATTATTGGCCCCAGGTGTTTGATCCAAACCGTCTCTCGTCATCAAGACTTGGTATGCCCCAAAATGATAAGTTTTTTCAGTGCCACACGGATCTGGAACGTGCCTGGATTTGTAATACTGCGTGGTTTGTAGCGTGTGTGTACTTAATGGCTCTTAAACGGATTGTATATATGGCATGACAGGAGGTTGTACCCGTTAATAGCGCCTAGATTTTTGCGTTGTGTATCAGTTATGCAACCTTCACTTCAAGGCTTCCACGCAGCGCCTTATGAGAAATAGTTTGTTTGTCAGCTTATGATTGTCGAACTTCATGCCGCGAGAGATGTCATAACTGAGTTGGTGTACGACAAGAGCGAATGTGCATAACTATCAGATCGTCGCATTAAAAATTTAGACAGAGCACAGGATCACTCTCATAGTACGTCTCCGTTCGTTTACCACGGCGCCAATTTGACCATATGCCAAGCGCAAACTGTTCACTTCTGTGAGATGTGGATAACCGAAACACATGATCTTCTCCGTATAGTTTTGCTGGGAGGTGAAAAAAACAACGCTATGATAAAATACCGTCGATGTGGCCAGACTATTTCCAAGACTTCACGTCAACCATTATATCCCCAAGACATGAGTAGTGTTCGGAGATATTATGATTTTAAGTTCGTAGCCACCGCCGCCCTCCCAGGGCTTATGCGTTAGGCCAATAACTCTTTAACGCTTTATCCGGATTGATCTGAAACTTGGTTACCATCGATAGTGAAATCACGAGTTCGGAAGTGCGGCTATATTTTGCAGGTTTTACACGGAAATACTCAGTTTACCAGATTGAAACGAAACTGGTGGGTGGGTGAAGTTGTGTCTCGGAAAACAAGGACGGTGAATCAAGGAAAAACGAAGGTCAAATGTGTACGGTTTTTTGCGGAAAAAATACAGAGTTTGTCCGATTCACACGACGTTGATTTCAAGTCACCAGGGTCAAATTTGTGTTTTTATTCATTCCATTATCGAACTGCCTCATTATTGTAATAAACTCGGATGGATGTAGAGTGTAGACTGTTGGTTAGTCCTAACAGCATTAAAGTCAATTCAAGAGTCATGGAGATCAAATGGACAGAATGTAATGTGCTTCCTCAAAATGTATTGACATATCAGCGACGAACAGGGACTCTCCGATGGAATGACACCAGTCTTTCGTAGAACTGTTTACCTTCGATTTCCTCGTCAAATGTACTTCTACAACGTTCTATAAGTTCTCCACAAGAAACCTGAATAAACTGGCTTTGTGTTTGAAACAATCTTTCTATAATCCCTCGTTATGACTAATCCCTGAAGGCTTCACCTCCAGATCCCGAATTTTTGGTCCATATCCAACAGACAGAAGTCGGTGTCGACTCCTGATGTATTGGTCTGTCCTGATCACATTAGTGCCAGAATTCACTGTCTGAGAGTTTTGTGTCGGTCTTCAGTAGCAGCAATTTACAATCGCTAATCAGATCAGTTGCGCAGGTGACTAAGACACGAATCCGTGCTTCGCAAATGTCGTGACAACCGTTTTTATTGGGAATGCTGCGCACTAATGTATTAAGCTTCACTACGATAGGACGTTTTTTCACAAATTGGTTCGTATGTCGTAAGCCTAAGATTGCCTTCCCGCGATCACATTTGTCTTGCTAGTCACTTGATAATGCCTGACGACTCTCCTGGGCAACTACGACAATCAGTTCAGGTTGGAGATACAGCCATTTAGGATTGTTCGAACACAAACTAGTTCGGGGACGAGTTCGATCAGCCTAATAAGTTTACACTAGCACTTCTCGATTCTAGAATGTATGAATGTGTTAACCCCTGGAGAGCATGGATAAAAACCTGGCAATATCTTGATATTCTTCCAACTGATTATACCTGGGGGTACGGTAGATGTTTATAATTAAAACTTGCTCTGATTTTGTGGATTTACGGTATCTCGTTTAGCTTTAGTGCACCCGTTAACGCCAATTCATCGGGTTGTGGATTTGATCGAATTAAATAGGTCACCGAGTTCATTCAAAAGAATGGATTGTTTATTGCAACTTGATTTTTCTGAAGATCACATATGATGTTGCCCTCGGGCGTTTCTGGATAAAACATTTCATCGATTTATTCCGTCGAGTTCGGGGATTCTGTGATAGGTTATGGGATGTTAAGGCAGCCTAGTGAAAAAAAAATACGACATTGTTTCTCAAGGATCATTATTCCTGCTGCAACTGCCATCCCGTTTTGTATTGTATAGAGAGTCAGAGGAACATTTGAATAATCTGAGGTAAAAATGTTCCCACGGTAAATTCCTCCATACGTTGATTTGTACTTGAAATCCACATCTAACAGAAGAAGAAGCAACGACAGAAATGCCTCATGTCCATACTGTGAGTCAATCCTCACAAGAAATCACCAGGTCATTCGCACAAGATAACCTGGTTATTTCTGACGTGTACTTTTGTTTCCTCTCCTCACGACAATTACATGTATCAATAGCCAAGAGGGAATGTTATCTATATTGTTCGGTTGATCTTAATCTTGATGATGTTAACGACCTTGTAAATGAAAACCTTTCGCGGGTTTCGTGTTTTTGCCCCCAGTAGTGTCCTGTCAGCTACAATTGTTTTTTGGAAATTGTTGAGTGAACTATAACGAGTCTAGATAGATAATAAGGTATATAGCCTATAGCACATCGTGTCCGTAAAGCAAGGTCCTTGGCCATAGGAGTCAACCTTGGCTCAGACCAATCCAATTAACGTCAGGAATCTGGCTGGGAAGGAATACACAGTGCATGCAGTGGTATGTATTACAGATACCAGGCTCATGTAACTTGGATTTTAGGTCGTCGGTTATGGAACATGGTAAATAGTCATGAATTGCATGAATGAAGAAGCCAGTGCTACGAATGACGAAATATTCTCAGCACTCTAATTAACAATCGACACGCGTATTTTGGCATTGATTACTAGGATATTCGATATAGGCGAAACAACATCCAGGTGGAATTTGTGACGAGACAATAGTGCTGGACAAGGGAGGCAAGGAGTAACGAGTATGTATGCATTTACCACCGATGAGTATCATTTTTTTTTTGCGTATACGTTTCCTATATTGAGGGACAACAAGTGATCAATCATCGACCCGCTTCACATTATTCAGACCCCATTTAAAATACCTTCAACTGCGAAGTTTGCTTAATGACATACTTGCCAGACAAGGTATCGAAACCTATATACAATGTCCGTCGAGGGTGTGGGAGGCCCGGATTACATGTCAAATGCGAATCCTCTACCAAGAACACGGAAATTAATGCAATGCCCCAGTGGATGACTATAAAAGAAAGAAGAGGGTGATTGTATGCAGTAGAACGCTAACTGCCTATTCCTCTGAAAGACATCGAGATTGAAGGTAGTAGTGCTTGTGTCAACCTCTGGATTACAATATCGGTGGATCAGCATGCGGTATTTATCAGTCGTCGTTTGCGGTGCGATTTTCATGTGTACTCAAATAATAGATCAACTGGGCAGTAATCGCTTACGGACAGAGAATGCAGCATGGAGCACAAGCAGGTCTGTTGACATCAGTTACCTCATTGTATGTCAATGGTTCGAGTATTCACGCCACATTTGTTGCATGATCGAAACGTGAATCCTTGAAAAATGTCGGTTGTGTTAAATACCACACCAGATGCAAAAATATTGTGCGTTTCGCGAGACACCAGTCGGTACGAGAGGAGCCCTATGGCGAATGTATCAACTGTATTTAGCACAATATTACCTTCAGTTCTTAGTCCAATCTCCGTGACAAATTTGAGATTTTAGAATCATTTTGTTTTCCGACAATTCCAATTGTGGACCTCGACCTCAAGCGCCATTTTGTAAAGATTACCTTAAACATAGCAAGGTGAAGAGAGGAATACTAAAACCCACACAATGATAGATGGGCCTTGACATCAGAATTGACATAAACTTGGACTTAAAAACCGTTATATGACTATATAGTAGTGGCAGCATTAAGTATGCGATTAAGAGCAACATTCAAGCCCCTTACCAATGTGAAATATGTTTCAACTGAAATATGGTTCCAGGTTTGTTGTGTATATACGTTATTAAATATTTTGAATAAACGTACACGTCGAACACAGAAATAAGGAATATCCACGCACTACTGGAATTCCTAACAAACGTTTTAAAGGAACAATATGAACCTGCATGTCTTTCATTTGTTGTATCACTGACACGCACAGATACACGGATGACTGGTGAATTCATTCAGCCTCCGGCAAGAAAATAACATGAAATGGCATCTGATATAGAAGCTGCTTGATTTCTCTGCTAAACAGCCTCGGGGCGCTTTCCTCAAACTGATGGATACAATTTCTTTATTCTAACAAGATCGTATGTTATTGTGTTATCATGTCCAGTATTTGAGCTGCTATTGGACTGTATCTAAAACCAGTGCCGGCTTTATCGGAACTGAGTTGGTGGCAGGCGTTGAATTAATCATTTTGTAATCTATAATCTAATCAGTCATTAGCATGTCAGACGCCTCGGTGAAGAAATTTTTAGATTTTAGACAGGATTCCACAGACGGAATCATATGGAAGCCAAGTCATTTAGTAAAATGTTATGTTGTTTCTTAGACATTATTTTAAAAATTCGGGGACAATACTGTAAAATCTATGAAGAAGAACGGATAGGATTACTGTCGACGAAGTCCCATTGTCTAATGAAGGGATAAATGTTGTCCCACATTCCTATGAATGGAACACTGCCCCAGGCTGTTTAATAGTACGTCTTCAGATTTTGGGCGTTGTGACCACAAAGGGATAGTTGTCCGTCCCGAATAATAATAAATCATCATAAGATACGGCCCCCGGTAATGTGATCTATCAAAGAACATGAGGGTCAGCCACTCAATGATATTCTACTACTAAGATAAGACCTCTACGTATTCAATGCATTTTGTACCAGGATTTTTAAAATGTGACCCAGTGACTATACGGCAAGCATCTCTTGCTGTCTCTCCCGATGCACAATTTCAGTTGCCATCACATCGTGTCCCTTGGGGGACTTCCCAATAGGGTTGCCACATACGGCGCTCGCTACTGTTCGCAAGTCACCTTCACTTACCAACTTTACACGTGGGGCCTTGTCCAACAGCGGTGCAGAAAAAGTCCCGGCTTTCTAATGGGCTACGAAAAAGCGATTAATGTTTGGACTCTGAGCTCTACCGAGCTAATCTGCCTCCCCTTCTCATACTTTGACTTTGTTGACCTTGGAAGTTCTTGGATCTGACCAAACAATAGTGATCATCTACTTTTGCTTATGGCGAGGAGTAAAAACATGTTTTAATATCGGATACACATGTACGCGGAAAAACTTGTGGTGACTTTACCGACCAAATCTCGTTTCGTGAACAACTTGATTGGGTATTAGTCAAGGTTTGAGGAAGATGAAAAATAAAGATCACTACTTCGATTCATGGATTACCCAGTTCAATACATATACATGTCAATCTCTATAAATGCTCGTTGTTGAAGACGAAGAACTGCACTTGCGCAGTGATGTGATCCATTCTGGTGATCCATCTTTTATTAATTGAAATTGCTGATTTGAATACGTCCTAATCGCGGTAAAATCTTAATGGAGATTACCTAACTGTGGGGCCAATTATGAGTGGTAGCAAATTCATCATTGCATGACATCAGAGGAACCTTTCAACTAAAATTTATCTGTTTCGAGTGAGTGGTCGGCATATCTCTTTTGATTGAACACGGCTAATTTATCATTGAATGTAGTAGCCCATTACATGTGTTCACGCTCATTGAACCGGGTTATGGAACCTTTACCGCCTTTGAATAATCTGTTGCCGCTCTTCGGTTGTAGCCTTTGGAATTATCTGCTGAATATACTTTTCTTCACTACAGAAGCCAATCGCGCAGCTGATCGTTTTAGAATGTCCACCCCGCTTGTCTCTACATGGTATATTTCCAGTCCTTGGTCATTCAAATGAAACTGGATTCGTTCCGTTGAAAAGCGTTAACTGACCCCGCAGTTTAGCGAGCGAAATTTATGGCTGTTTGGAGTCGATTATTGCCAGTGTTATGACATCGGGAACCTTTCACCAAGAGTCCACTGATCGAATACCTGGTCGGAGTAGATTCTTTCTTCTTCGATTCAATACAGCCAATTTAACACTGAATATAGGCAGCCTATTACAGATGTTCACGCTCGACGACTTCGCTCCACCAATGCTCCTAATCTACATCAGTTTCCATCGAGCGCGAAAATGGCCACAGGCCTTGCACAAGTCAGCATTCATCATTGTTATCACGTGTACCAATTTCCCGACAGTCGAACTACCAAAGTAACTACTGCCTTCCTGAAGGGACGTAATACATTTGACATATCAGAAGAGAAGAAGCTATTGACTTTGTATTGAAACTTTGAACCGTTGACGGGATTTGTAAGCCACTCTTTGGTTGTTAATTGTCTTGTAAATTATCTGTTAAATAATACGACTTCGCTACAGACGGCATCTCGCAGACTGCTCGGGAGACCTACACATTACCTGCGCTCTGCACGGATGCAATTTACTCGTTCTAGTCTCTTGTGTAAATTTCGTCATGACGCCAATGGATAACTGTACAATACTGGTCGAAGCATTCCAGTGTTGGCAGAATATTTATTTGAATAATTATTGACCCTAACTTTCAATTTGGATCTACTAAATTAGAATACGCTACTACTCGGCAGCAGAGGCCGGGAAACATGCTTTTGTGTATTCGTACCTGGACGTGATGGCTTGAAGCCCTCAACAAAAAAACTGGGTTAAACATCTCGCCAGTATTCTTTTACATGTCACCAGCTTGGCCAATATTATGACGAATTCATGTACTGTTGATAATCATATGTCCAAACTAAATGTTTCTTCTTTGCTTTCAATTCACCTTATATGACCATTTCAGCGAACCGGGAAGCAGTTACATCAGTAGCCATAACTACCGAATTAATATACCACTATAGTGATGCTACTTGTATTCGTAGTTTGGCAGTCCGAGAAATTGTCTTGTTTGGGAGAATTTTGAGGTTCTCCTGTTCGGGAGATTTCTTTATGTTAATAAAGATATGAATAAACAATGTCTTCAGACCATTAGATACAAAATAGACGTTCCAGTTAATGATACCCTGTGTTGTTCGCTGTTTGAGTAATTTAATATTAGGTCGATGAGTCGGTTCCGTGTTTCCATAGCATGTGTTACCTGTAATGACGTCAATGCAAGTTCAGGTAGTTACCCTACACGTTTGCGCAGAAACAAATCCAATACCAAAGAGCTACCTCCTCAAATAGTCTATTCTCATTCAAATATCTCGAAATCTACATTGACAACTACAATCAAACCGAGCTTTTCTGCAGTTGGACTGTAGTCGGACTGGACGAATTTTTGAGAGGGGTGAAATTGAATGACTCCTATACATTTCTATATGGGTGAACGTTGCGCTGTGGGAGAAAAAAAAAAAACAAAGATGGCAATAGTTGTCTTCGAATAATTCGAATTCTCCTAAACAGGAGACAGTGATACTCTCCCGAATAGGAGAATCTCCCCGACTGTTTTGAGTAGTTCAGTACATTGTGGTGTGACGGTAAAAATCCGGGTTCTTCCCTCAGATACATGAACCATTTTAATAAGTATGATTTCGAGGGTACTTTACATTTACTCGGAAATCAGAGCTATAAAGATTACAACGAGAAAACGGTCCAATAACATGGACACTATTATACTTCAACTATCATAGATATCTGTCAGTCTGTGTAAGGGCTGTGTACCATCCTTGCGAAATTCCCGCTAAGTTACCCTGGGTATTTATGACGTACACTTTTGTTTTCATTACTGGTCCCTCCTCCTGAGACAATCACGTTGTATCATAGCCATGAGGTACCATCATAAGGTACTCGTTGTTATGGTGCTAAATCGTTAATCACAATGATATATAGTACTCGTTCCTCGCTCAGGAGCACATTTCGTGTTTATATTCGCTTCGGTCTCGGTGGGAGCGTTACTTATTGAAGTTCACTGAGTGAACTATTTAAGAGAGAAAATTTAAAACGATCAATCACATCTGGGGAAAACCAATGTCATTGGCATCTACACGAACTAGCTCAAGCCTATCTGCCTGTCAAACGAACTACATCATATAGTGGCGTACCGGGAGGAGAGGGGTGGGTAGGATCAGGACCCTCAGGAAGGACGTCCTAATAAATGATGAATAAATATAATTGATGAATAAATAAAATTAAAAGCCGCTAAACACAAACTGTGGCAACATAATAGCTGTCAAAATGGCCACTAAACAGTACAAAAGTACATTATTCTCGACAGACAATCGAAGTAAAATATAAACTTCCGGGAACGCATTATCTTCAAACTTCATCGGAAATTAAATGTATGGAAAACATGTTGGGTAAATAGACTGACATGGACACTTCCAAAATATTACTTGAATTCAGATGAAACACATGAAATACTTTTGAGGTCAAGAATCCTAGGTAAAAGTTGGCATTGCGCTAATGGAATGTTAGTTAAACTCAATGTTTTGTTTTTCCCCAATAGGCAACAAATGGGCCAAAACTCTGAACGTTTAATGATATTCTCTGGTGTTGCGTCAGAAGAACGCAGCAAGATACCCACGTACATAATATGTACGGTTCCCACACCAGGTACACTACATACAATAATTATTATTGATATACATACATCATTCGATCTGTTCTTGTTATACAGAATAATGAGTAAATTAAAAGCGTTCGACCAGTATCGCATCAAGACAGAAATTCCATAACGAAGTATATATAGCTGGTAGGCTTCAACATTGGCTGAGGGATCAGTGAGGTTTCCCTTCGGCTGGATATTATTTCATTTCTTTGACGGACCCAAATTATTGATCAATCATCGATCTGCGCTACATCACGTACCGTATGTGATGGCATTTCATGATTGTTCCCTTAGACCTCCCCTACTAGGGTTCCTCCAGAATGTGGTATGTGGTATTCACCAGTCGCTATTCGATCTGCCATTTCGAACGTGTATTCAGGGTCAGCAAGGCTATCATCACTCCAGACAGCGAATGACAACATCGGCTCACAAAACATGTTACAGTCTTCCGTCGGTCTTAAAGGAGAACCAACGTCTTCCAAATTGTTCTCCGATTCAGCTGAAGTGCAATTGTTTCAGTATAACATATCTCACCAGATGGGTGTAAATAAAGTCCAGCTTGGAATATCTGTAAACGTTACCTAGAATGAGTTAGCAGTCATTCTCATATAAACGTAACCTAACCTTTACTATCGTATGGTTACTACATTTGTCGTGCTTCGTGTTACGTATTTTATTTTTCTGTGTACACTCTGGAACCACCTGTGTAAATTGACCCATTTTGGGAGTTAAAAGGTAATTGAACCAATTTTTGCCGTCAAATTTCTCCTAATCTCCCATTCCAGCATTTTTCAGTTGTTGTTTACAATATGCTGATGTTTCTACATATTGATCATGATTGTTGTGATATAGGAGAAAATTAACTAGAAATAAATCACTAATTATATTAACTTGTCATCTTTTTCTCAGTCTACTTCGCAGCGAAGTCGATATGACATTACATGTTTATCTTACGTCAGTTCTAACAAACCTGAATGGTAGAACAGAACTGTCTATCGACAGATAGGAGTGTGCAACTGTCTATCGACAGATAGGAGTGTGCAACTGTCTATCGACAGATAGAAGTGTGCAACATGGTTCGATCGACAGGAATGAGATATGCGCAGCAAGTTACGTGAAAAGGAATATATGTGGTATGAAAAAATGCCTTGGTAGGCGCATAGAACATCCAAAGTTATGTGAAGACGATAACAGTTCTTGGTAAGGGCTACGAATGAAGTATATGCTAGCCTAGATATAACTTGGTCCATAGGATTCCATTAGCCATAGTTGACTCATGATAGGCTTAGGCTATTGAATAATACCATGCATATAAAACATACATGCGGACATTTACCTATCGATACACTGGAAAAATCTCAGATAGGTAATTCTTTGAAGATTCAATGTGGATAAACCCACACGTCATCAAGGGCGATAAGGATCATTCGCGAACTACTGCAAATTCTCAGCCAACATGACGGAACAATGCGAAATTGCGCCTTCCATGAACGAGTGATGAAGTGATTGTGTTCATCATCGTCACTAATAACGGCACGCACAGACACACGAGTGACCAGGTTATTGCATTAGCCTTCGTCAATATATATATATATATATATATATATATATATATATTATATATATATATATAATATATATATATATAATATATATATATATTATATATATATATATATATATGTTAGAATAAAAAGCATTTGGTGAGTCAACTGATCCAACCTAGGTACAGCCCTGGGCGTTTCAAGAAACTCAACTTGACATTCTCACTTACAGATCATTTCACGTTATTGTGTTATCGTGCCTCAGTTGCTATGGTTTGGACTGTTTTGGATGCCAGTCTGATCGGAGTAACCTTGGCGCAGGCAATGGATATAGAATTCTATAATCCATAAATTATTTAGTCCGTTATCAGACGGTAGCCTAGTAGAATGATCCTAGTCCGGCTCGATTATTGAGGTACTTACATTCCTGAACTTGTGTTGTAACGAGTCATTTAGTAAAACGTCATGGTTTACGCATCTCTGATGATCCGAAATTTCCTTTTCGGTATATACGCAAGGAAGAAACACACTAACGGAATCAAACGACCAAACTATCATAAATATTTTGGTCATTGCCATGTATCTGTCAATTGCCCGATACCATTTATTTATTAAATCTCACGCTCTGCCAACAGGTTCGGAACGAGCCAACGTTCCTTAGCTAAGAGTCTTAGAATAACGTTCGTCCATCTGAAAATGTGATAAGACCGATGAATTGGAAGAATTCGTCATGTCACGAGGTTCCACTTTCGAATTATTTTGAAATATCCGAAAACACTAATCAATTCAACAGTTCATAATAGCATCCGACAAAAACAAATCTTGGTGGGCTACTCGTATCGTGTAGAATATATATGATCTGTTACAAGGTAGGGATTAAGTAATGGATAAGGGTTATCTCCAGCCAATAGGGAGAATCCTTGCTCAGAGTCGCAAGTGACCAGATATCAACGAGACCTTTTATAAGGGACTGTATACACAATAGCTATTATGTCTATTGACTCCTTGCAATCCTATTGTCATAACTAATTCGCAACATAGCGGGTTTGCATTTTGGAGTGACCCCAATAATTGCGGGAGTTTCTCTTGATCTACTCTAATCTATTGCCGGGGTAGGAGCACGTTGAATCTATTCTAGGTATGAGTCAAGTGCCTTGTCTCACCATAATCCCACAGGAGATTAGACTCAAGGAGATGAGACTTATGTTCATTAGAAATTGCCTTTTAATTACGGAGCAGGTGATGGCCATGTAGCTGCTATCATTCATGACAAGCACCAGTCCTGTTTGCATTACGTGTCGCCTTATCTCCATCACATTTCGAGTTCTATATTCAGAGAATACGTGGGGCTGATGATGGGTTACTATTCGGCCCAATGTTAAAGCCGGTTCAGCGTGGTAATGTTATTCAGAGATACCATGCCAAAAACATTTATTATAGGTCGTTCGTTTATGTGATAACATACTATTCACCCGCGAAAAGGAATTATGACTGCGCGTGTTCAGTTCGACGAGAAGCAATTAGCAAGCAAAGCCGTCAACCACAACGACATGTACAATGTCAGCAGTGGCGACAATAACGGTCAATTTTCCGATAGCAATAATTTATATCTTCACGGCCTACATTTCATTCTGATAACTCATTACTGTATTGACCAGTCATTAGTTACAAAACCACATTTCTCATCTATGAGTATGCCATATATTCCGTAGAAGGAGAACATTGTCGGAATTAGAGCACGCACACATCATATAGTAACATTTCTCAATTGTTTGCCCTAGACGGACCATATCACCAGGTCAAGGAGCTACGACACCAACTTTAATATTTCGTCTCACTATTTTCTGATAAAAATGCAATCTGTTTTCCCTCTAAGAATGCAAGAAAAAACTTCCTCATGCCCAAACTTCTTCTCAGTTGACACTAATTCCTAATCTCAATTATAGTAACCCACTTCTATAAGCTTAATTATTTTGCTATGTCCGGAAATGTCCCCAGAGAACCAACTCCATAGGACTAAAACAGCAACATAGGCTGGTGTATCATGTCCGAAATATTTTCCGTGTTGTTGACTGAGATTTCTTTACTATAACATGTAACAGGCAATTCCAATTCCCACTAGACCTAAACTCTCTTTCTATAGTCTTTGGGAACTGTAATTCAACATATAATTGTGCCCTGACCTAATTAACGTTGGAAGGATATAATTTAGCGAAATCTATTTTATTAGATTTCCTGACTGACTGAAAGAAGCAATTCGTTTCACGGAAGAGAGCGACGGACTGGATGCTATTTAATTTCGTACTGCAGTTTCTGCATTGTCATTAATATAGGGTAATGTTAATATAATGTTCTCATTCAAATTACATTATGTGAAGGTAATGGATCTTTCACTCCTTTCACACCTAAAATCTGTGCTATTCTGTACGATACACATCTCAGGGAATTGTTTTCGCCCGTCTATTTTGCGCTTTGCCCCCCGACGAATGGTCCACTGCACTCTCAATAATGTGGTGTAGACTGCACTCTTGATAATGCGGTGTAGAATTTACACAACACACATCAACTAGAGCACCTATCCCGGTGTTGTGTAAGAAATTACACAACATTGTGTAATTATTGTGTGAAAAAACACAAATTGTGCACATGATTGTGTATTTCTTACACAACACCGGGATAAGTGTGCTAGGATACACAACGTTGTTGAGAGCGAATCTTGTGTTACGTACGCGAACCCTTTCCGATATGCTAACACGGTTCTGTTAGTACGTTGTATAATTTCACGTATTCTCATATAGCTAGCTGCTATTAGCATGTCATATGCGCGTACAAAAACCACTTTATCTGTCAATGTCGAGGTCAAACTAGGAGCAAAAATCACGAACAAAATTAGTTTAAATAAATGACCTGCATATTGGCATTAGACACAACCAATTAGATAGTCATTATTTTTCTGTATTTGACGGTAGACATCGTTCACGGCACTCGACCGACTAATTTACCGCAAGATTCATTATGCACGAAAATGGCCTAAGTTTAGTGCTTTATACCTTTCATTAAGAGGATGAATTAACGACCAGTGTTCATGAACAGATAAAGCCATTGAATTTTCCGAACCCATGTGCAGATTAGAAAGAAGAAAAGGTTTGGTTTTCATGATAATAACGTTTCTTATATGAACTTTCTGAGAATTCAGTGCAGTTGAGAATGATAAAGATGGTATGGGGGATGCAGTTACTGATGTAGCTAGATCTCTCAAACATGGAATTCCGTTACGAGTTCTGTTGATTAGGCGGTGGCTAAGAGGAGATAGGGGGATAATTATATGAGTAGATTATTTCATTGGGTTACACTGGGTTATTCTGAGTTGTGTAATTTAATTGCCCTGCCATACATTCAACAGATTAGCACTACAAATGATCGACGAAACAACTAGTTTTGAGCCAGGTAGGTGGTACAGCCTAGCGTAGCTACAGAGTGTTTGTGCCGTGTTTGTATAGCTTGGCAATTGTTTGGGGATAAATTCTAGTACCGATACATGGATTCATTCTCTACACTGAGATCCCGATATTTCCAATATTGTATTTATCGTTTCTGACAACTTTGATGTAACCTATTTTGTCCAATTGCCTTTCAGCTGTTTGGTACAATACCGAGTCGAAATTCCAACTTCGTATCGTACCATGTGGTGTGCGAGAAAGTGCGCAAGAATGTCCTCTTCATTCGAATGAACTGCAATGGAGTTCTGGAAACGGATCCGGACACATTTCCTCCAGCCCAGCCTCTTCCTACCAGACACAAACATGGAAGAGACTGCGCGCCTAAGCTAGCAAGGTTCAGGTTTCCCCATTCCCAAAAAATCCATACTTCCTATTTCCCGCCTAACCTTGGATTTGTAATTGTGGTTTTTTATCTAAAATTCCAGTCAGAATTATAGAGAAGAGACAGGCGATATCCCCATCATTTAATCAGAGAGTGCTATTGTTCCGCGATAGCCCATGACATTTCCAGTGTGCCTCTTCCTAATGTAGTCTCCTGATATTGATACCAGACGAACTTCCGTAGTGAAGTTAGAACAACCTAACAAGAAATATATACCACCAGGCCAAACGAGTGTCTATGAGGATGTTTATCATTGACGCATTTTAGCTGCTTGTGGTTTGTACGTTTCCCTATGAAATAACCAGCAGCCCGCTGATCCGGTTTATCTGACTGCGGTCCTCATTCTGCCGTGATATCCACATGATATAAATTGCCTCAGGGGAAAGTAGTGTCGAAAAAAATAATCTCTTGCCTAAACGACCTCACCAATTCCTCGCAGAATGTTCCTGCACATTCACACATATGCCGTACACAGGCACGACCACCGGGGTGGGCTCGGTACATAATGTGTCTTGAACACGGTTGTTCTTCACTACTTTTCCCCCAACTACGACCAAATAGCTGTGCCCTTGACGCCGTATACAATGTTTCAAAGCTTCGAATCTGCACAGGTCCCCCTTTAAAACCATGTCTTGCGAGGGTTTGATACTGTAATGGGTACCCTTACTATATTGTTCAAAATTACATGGTAGGCGACGGGATCTAGGACATGTAACTGTGAATAATATATCACAAAAACTGTTTTTTGATAAGCTCACACTCAAACGGTCTTACAAAAATACCTGGCGGACCTTTGCACTGTCTCCATCAATCATAGGAGATATATATATATATATATTAGGTTTCCCACAGCCCAACGAGATGTGTGAAAATATGTTTCTTCAGGCAAACATATTCTCGAAGGGTCGGACTGAATTCATTCTGGAGGGCGAATAAGTTAGGCGCAGATATTCTACAGGTAGGCCTATTCGTGTGATATTGACTTCCTTAGATACATCGAATAACCATATGATTGTACTCATGAGAGTATTTGTGCAACATAATGACTGCTCAGACTTACTTTTGAACATAGATTGGCTTTTCAATAAACTGGTTTTTAGCCTCAACGAAGGCACTCGGTTCAAATCAGACTTCGATAACCTACGCTGACATGTACCAGAACAATAACGCTCAAATGCCTGGCTCATGTATCTCCTGATGCCCCAGGAGTCCCTCCTTACAACACGACGATCTTCACAGAACTGCTTCTGGTTACCTCGGTTAACTTTGACCTCGACCATTACAGTGAAAATCGTCACCACTATATTCGATCTACAGCTTGCGCCTTTTCCTGATAAATCGCGCATTTGCGTATTCGAGTCATATTCACGCACATAGGAAACCATGGAACACAGACGCTATGTACCGCCCTAGCTGATCATCTTCATCATCACAACATGACCTTGTTTAAGGCGCCCCGGGGGAGGGGGGAACAGCTTCAGACCATACTCCATAAGTCGAGATTTAGCTATATCTTTTGTTGCCACGTATTATCTAATGACGGAATAGAGTGAGTGCAGATGTCCACATCACTTATGGCGTTGAAGGGGGAACTGTGCAGATTCGTGTCAGACCGTTTAAGTGAGCTTATCAAAAACAGTTTTCGTGATATATTATTCACAGTTACATGTCCTAGATCTCGACGCCTACCGTGTAAATTTGCAATAATATAGTGGGAGTACCCATTACAATATCAACTCTCGCAAGACATGATTTTAAGGGGGCCTGCGCAGATTCGAAGCTCTGAAACATGGTATACGGCGTCAAGGGCGCAGCCATTTGTTCGTAGTTGGGAACAAAGTTGTAAGCTGACTAATGCACCGGATATACCCCAACTGACTAATGCTTTGACCTGCTTCCTCGTGCACCTGGCCTGTGTCAGATGTCAGCCAAATCTTGATAGAGATAATGCTGGCCTCAGACAATAGCTAGCTGATATGACATCTGCATTTACTCCATTCCGTCATTAGATAATATGTGGCAACATGAAAGATATGGCTAATCTCCACTTAGGGCGTTTGTGGTATCTACTGAATATTTTTCATAAGGTGAGTCTGAGCTACCGTGGTAAAGTACTCATGTACAATTGCTATCTAGACCATTACGAAAAACAGAAACGTGAACATCACCAGAGACGAAACTGCTGGTGAAGTGTGTTGTCCGGTGTGCTGCCCAGTCAACCCCGTATTGCATTTCTGTTCTCTAACCTTTCTCTTCACTCAGCCCAGTCACCTGCAACACGCTTATTTAAACTACACTTAGCGTCAATGACAGTCTATCCACACCAGTTGTAGGCGATGATTTCACGGCTAAGTTAAGTTGCTTTTCTATTATGAAATCTATTTCGAAGGGATAGCGTTGTTTCAGCCCCCCCCCCCCCATGACGAATCCTATGTGGCATCCTTTCAAATTCGATGAAGTTATGATGTGCTGGAAGCGATTTATTACAAATAACATCCTGGTCATACAGAAAAGTTAGCTACAGTTATCTAGTTGACCTCACCAGTCACCACTACACGCCAACGACCCACGACACAAGACACTCATGAGACATGATTCCATTCCCACACTCGTAGAATATAAAACTCTTCACTCAACATTTATCCAAAGTCTTGTCGGAAGCGTTTTATGACCTTTATATCAGGCATCTAACAAATTGCATTTGTACATATCCGCTCAAGGATTGCCACGGTCTGACCGTAAACAAAAGCACAACTTTGAATTGGTTCGAACCAACTCGATTCTCCCCGTGGTCCATATATAAATATGTCACAAAATAAGTTGTTTCCCTCTATATTTCTCATTGATAACCAGGGTTAGAAGGCACACAGAATTATGTGCATGTCGTCTTCTATGGATCGACTCTACTAATTTGTTGGAATGTGGAGCAGAGGTGTGGCGTAGAGCCAGATTACTGCCGCTGTGATGTATATATAATCATAGTCGTCAACTCGGGACAGCCTTATGCCCTGTTTCAGCAGGATAATCCCGAAGATAAGTATTCAATCTCAAGATTCGGGATCACGTGCCTCGTTTATCGACTTTGAGTGATGAGGAGATGTGGAGACTATAATCCTGTTACATGCATCAGTCGCTGCCCCGGATATGCGGCTTAAACTCCCTCTCGGACCGCGTTCTATATTTATTGGGAACGTGGGCGGGCGGTGGGAGGAACGTCGAAAAGAACACTGTAATAGTTTCAGTATATTCAACCGGACTATAGACGTTTTGATCAACTTCATCTCGGTATATCAAAGTATTTGTCGGGCACATAATGTATATAAGAGGTAATAACAGAGGGTTGTTATAATGAGAAGGAGACAATCTCTCGTGATGCACATTTTCGCAAATATCAACGTTACTGTCACAGAGAAGTACAAACAGTAGGTTCTAGCCTATAATATCCAAAATGTTGTTAGTTCTAAGGAGCATATTTTACTTGTTATGAACATTACACCCGATTCCCGATGAATTGCATTACAAATACGGTGGGAGAAATACACCTCAAAACGAGATCCAATCGATATTTAGTAATTCCTTGCCATATTTTGAGAAATAGTAAACCAAGCTACTGCAACACCTGGAAGTCCTTGAAGTGACACATGAACAGTTGCAATCATATAGTTTTTTCTTTATATCTGCCGCCATTGTCTTGTGTGAAGTGGTCTGTAATGCTTGTAATATCTTCATATCGAGCTCACAACCGGTATCGTTTGCCGTTTGTAATATCTAATGACCTTGAATGACTTTCAACCAGTATACGAAATAGATCTTCTTCTTCATATTTGTGATCAACGTGCTTAGTTTGAACCTTAATGACGGTGCTTAACACCCTCCAGGTACGCAATTGCCTTTGCACGTGTAGTCTACATATTGATAGCTTACAAAACAGAGGAATGAGCAACACTGTAGGAGGGAGGGAGTAAGCTAGAAACTCTTGAGGGCCTATCAATTAAGAAGTTTACTACCTGAATATGTGATCATCAATGTGTTATATTATTATTGAAGGAACGGAAAATAGGGATGACCCCCCCTCCCCCCCCCCCCCGAACAACCGGAAACATCTGGTCATATCGTTTATGACTTGCTGTCACAGCCAGGATTAATCGTTCGAGGCGGGAACTTCTCACATCCGTGAACACCTTCGATACACTGTTCGACCGAGTTGAAACCTGAGTTGATTTTCAGTACGGCGCTGTCGATTCTACCATATGTGCGCCGCTACTTACCCGATGTTGAGCATGTTCGACATGATTAATCAGGCGTGTTTGACTCCACTCCTTCATTAACGGGGTTTTACCTCGATGTCTGGTACATGTATTAGACAATTCCTCAATCCAGTGCAAATCAGGCACAGAATAGCTTGATATCTCCATAGTACGGTACTGTGCGAGAAAGTTAGCACACAAACTACCAATTACATAAAAGAACCGTTTGAAGCCGTAATTAAAGACTTATCTGCTTTAGGAGTATTCAGCGATGTTGGCTTTTAATCAACGAAGATTGCACATTTAATCACTTTTATGAACCGATAAAAACCATCATGAAAGGCTCAATTACCTACTTCAGTGGTGTTCAAGGATGTTGTCCTCTCGACCACAAAGATTGACTGCATTTTATTCCTATTCCAGCGGAAGTCAATAGATACTCATAAACCTATCTCTGGCCCTGATTCATTCAAGACACAGTTGATTGACCAGGCTGATTCGCCCCGTGTTGAATATGTCTGTTATCGTTTGCACGCTTGGATCATAAACTATATACTGATTCAAAATGACTGAGTCCGCGGACTGCTCCGATTTCAATTTGGGAGCCCTCGATCGTCAAATGACTGTCTAGTCATGTAAATCATGTCTGCAAAAAGGCAACTTGGGATTCACCGAAAAGATAATGGTGCACAGTTATTTAAATAATCACATTGCAGAGTTCTTTCTACATTTTTCATTACTTCACTCTTGATTACAGTAATAGCCTATGATATATCGCTAACGGTATTGAATACGCCTCAGAGAAAGTAATACTCTGCTTAAGATTCTATTATTTCCATCCTTGTCAGATTCCGCATCGAATTGAAAATGATCCTGCACACTTCCAAATGTCTTATTGACCTATTTTCTTGTCTCTCCTCTAGATCCTCGCCGTGCTTTTCACAACATTTTATCGTTACTAGGAGTAGTAGGAATAAACTGTATGGTGAACAAGCTTCTCTCTCTGTATAGGGCTGAGTGTATATACCATCAGAGTGTAGTATTGCCATTTTTTGCTGCATTTTGATTGTGCAATGCGCTCCTCTGATATTACTTCTGTGATGAGGATGAGTATTTGAAGAGAAAAAAAAGCAATATTGAAAATGATTGTTATACACATGATACGGGTCTCCGCGGTGAACGCATAGAGGTCTGAATTATGTTTAAGGTAAGCACCGTCCTCTGCAGTCTCAACTATATATCTTGATCAGATACACTCAATTGAACACTCAATGTATCCATGGCATAGCCACGGTAGACGAAGCTCACTCGATACGCCTAATCACCACAGTTTGCATCGTACTTCAATCCTATCTCTTCCAGGTAAGACGATCGATGCACCACTAACATGTGGGAGATGCTATTTATATACATGCTTTCATAAAGTGTGTGCCAGGTTATTTGACCAACACGGATATGCGATCGGTATCGTAAAAATAATACTCCAGTCTTAGTATATTGACAGTCGTAGGGAGGATGGGTATACGATTACCATATATTCGTGAAAACAGGTGAAGCACTGTTATAACTGCCAATAAATGGATCAGATTGTCGTGATTACATTAGATAGTTTAGTTGCCACAAATTTTCTAACTAGTTTCCCTAAGAACCTGTTGCAAGAAAAAACAAAAGTTGTCATACATCCTGTAAAAGACGATGCGACTATGGGCTACACGCAGATGGTGTTTTGTCAGGAACGTAAATGGTTGATAAAACCTGAGCCAACGTCTCACGATTTGTGAATGAGATTGCTCATTGTTTTTCGACAAATGAGTTTCAACCAGCTGTCAACAGTGCCAGATACCTCTGCAAAATACTGACCGTGGTATAAAGTGAACAAAATGTAAATAGGCTTCCTCTTTCCTCGCTCTATTGATACCAGTTACTATATCTCTCTCTGCCAGAATTTCGCTTGTTATCTTTTCGCTTGTTTTGGCCAAAAATGTTTAGAGACCATACTGCGCCCTTCCTCCCGCATGAACGATTGCTTCACTGGAAGCAATACTATTTGGACAGTTATTATCCGTTCGGGTTAGATTATATTAGGAGTCACGGAGCGTGGAATACATATCTCTTGGTCCCTCCCTCTGCTAGAAATGCGCCTTGACACTCACCTTGAGGAATGTTCCGTGTGCAGAGGTATCAGCCCTAAAACAAATTCAATTCCCCGGTGAACAAAGTGGGTGAAAATTTGACAATTCTACTTAATTTGCAAACCAGTTTAATGTATTCTATGGCGACTTTACATTGCCACCATGATATCTCAAGGGTATATGTTAGCTGTTGCCATGTCAAATGAATTCTGGAACATTTTGACTGTCATTCGTAGTCAATTTCGTAATCAGTACTGAGTCTTACCTGACGATACGGTTGTACGATACCTTCAAGGTGTACTGTGTATTTATCACGTGGTTGTTCGAGGAAACGAAAGTACCCTTCACTATCCTAGTTTCATAACTCGACATACCTCCCCATCTATATTGAGAGTATGTAATTGCCCGGTATGGGTTCAATTCCTATTTATTCTTATCTGAAATTGTATACGGAAAATTATACGAATTTAATGCGTATACTGGATGTGATATCGATTTATCCTGGCATTCGTTGCCCAGGGTTTTCCTAGAAAGACATCACAGTATGTATTTCAGAATAATTTACACTAGATTGGATTCCATTTGTACTTTTTTTACTCTGAAATTTGAGCCACGGAGGAGGCCACCACCTAGGAACTACGCCTAATTTAATGGGGTTCCTATGCACATTCATCCTGTTGTTGTACACAATGTATGTAGGAATGGTTTCCTGCAGCACACGGCAAAATCTCGTTGATTTCCAAAGTTGTCTTGATACGGTTTCTCGCTTCGTGCAACAACCCTGTACTTTAGCAAGCATCGAATAGTCCAGAGTTCAAATATTCATCAACAGTTACATACCTTATCATATACACACCGTATATATCGTGAATAGAAGTTGGTCTAGGAAACTATTCAATGAAGGTTGGCGATGAAAAACGCAATGACGAATTAATTTCCAGCGTTTTCATTCAATAAAACCAAACGTGGAGAAGTATAGGCTAGTATTTTACATGCACTGTTACTGTTGACATACATCGTTCTCTACACATATGATGCTGGAATTACGGAATTACTGGACTTATATAGGTAGGTATAGGTTGTTGTAGGCAATTCGTCAGTACATTGAATTGTCAGGGTAGACATTTGGCCAAACGTGGAGAGGTATACGGTACGATTGTGGGTTTCACTGTTGGCAGAGATATAATTCTCATGTACGAACCTGGAATTCTGGAAATGTAGGTGTATTTGTCAGTACTAAATCACAGCCAATGGAGGAGAAAATTCCGGTGAAATTCCGACGATACGGTTTCTCTCGAATTACATTTAAGCACATGATGAGCATTTTAATAACAGGGCATTATCTATCACAAGCTGCCAATGGTGATCAGACGGTTGGCAAGTTCTATCTCGGGAGCAGCGTCATGATAGCGGATGTATCGGAGCTAAGGTAACCGCGGCAAGACTATGTCATCCAGCTGTTTACTAAGACGCGGTGTGAAAAACTGCAGTCCTGAGTGCACTTCACCATTGCTGCGAGACTTGAATGATCTATTGCAACCACATTAGGCACCCAGTCTTGTCCATCTAAAAAAACATACAGCGTCACTGTAGGTGATGGAAACATACCAAGGGCAAGGCAGTCGTCTGTCGAGGAGGACCCGTCAACTGTGAACTGGTGGGAAACATTGGTCCAAAACATCCGAGGCGCAAAGGCTTGACTGGCTCATGTAGATGCATCACTGTGTACCTTCTGTGTGGGCAGTCATGTAGATCACGACTTACTGTTTGGTTCCACACGAGGACGCACGTCGTTAATTAACCCACTGTGTCACGACAGGAAAGTACATCATCATCTATTATATATTTATTATTTCAACACGAATAAAAGCCTGTCAAAATAGCGCTTCCACAAAAGTTCTCTCACATGTACGGTCATGTAAGGTGATATTCACACGGGGAAATCGTGCTTAGGCAAACTTCATGAATAGAGAATTGTCTTCATCTTCATCTAGTGGACGATTTATCGAGAATGGAAAGTTAGGGCTTGGAAATGGAATGAGGCAAGACACTAACCGATTTACCTCTGAACAAGAACTTTCCTCATTGGCAAACGCAACGCTAATTCTAACCTCTAATCCCTCACACTGACAAAGAACAAAGGCACTTTTGTACACTACGAAAACCATCAGAAACATTTGCTGAACGTCCGCTTCAACTACTTTGTGAATCACCAACACGCGCTCATTGTTATTATTTGAAGTAGACAGCAGGAATAACTGAACAAACAAGGCTTACTCTGAAAGAGGCTCGCTCTAAATACTCTTAACTTTGCCATGGACGCTCTGGTCATATTGACCAGAAATCGAATCAAATGGGCAAACTACCATAATCTGGTCGAATTTTTGACCAGATTCCGATTCAAACCAGACCATTTTCTGTTCTGAATGAACGAAATATGATTAAAAAAAAGCTGACCCGATTTTTGGTAGTGCCCATTTGATTCCTGGACAATTTGACCAGGACTTTCCTAGAGTGAACGATTTGAGCATAAACGTACCCCAATGTTTTATCATCAGTTAATATGACTGTAACCCACTCGCATGATCCATAAACCGCAATTACATTCTGATGAGCATTTTAAGTGTCTAAGTGATAATAACCTGATGGTGGGGAAGTTACTTTATAGGATAGTGAGTAGACGACGAAGACTTCTGCGACCTTGACTAGTATATTCGCTGCAAGGGCGTCTGGTGACCTTTCATGTAGGTCAATGGGTTCACTCTACAACGAACATAACACGATCAATAGTCGAACCACGGTACACAACCTACGGCACGAAATGTCACACAGCTTCTCAGCGCCTTTCCCCCAGGCCGCCGACTTCGCTTCAATTGTGAGTTTGGTATGCGGTATTTACCGGCCGTGACTATCTCTGCAATTTCATATGTACATCGAGGGTCACTTGGGCAATCGTCTCTTCAGACGAACACATACAACATGAGACCAAACATGAGACATGCATTCCACTCTTAAAGAAGAACCTCTTTTTAGCATTATATGACCGACGAGTATTATGAGGGTAAAAAGTCATGCGAGAAAAAGTAAGAAAAGCTGAGTCCACAGACATGAAGAACCGTAAATCCGACAGGTTAGTAATATTTATATTCACGTGGCAAGCAATCATATACGCCGTTTATACTCTCAAAGCTCGAAAAAATAAAAATGGCATTTTTTACTTCGATAAATGCAAAAACGTGCCAATAACGCTCGGATGATATACGGTGACATCGTGACCAAGGCAAAATGTGACTCAAAATGGGCATATTTTACCCTGAAGATAAATATGGAAATAGTCAAATAACGCTCGGATGGCGTACAGTGACATCTTGATCAAACTGCTTTGCGACTACTAAGATGTTCCACGAACACAAAACCATATTGTTTACTGGAACATATTCTCGATTGAATATTCTAGAGAGGTGAATTGAGCAAAATACATTTAGGTGAGTTCAACTAATAAATTTTTGAAACGATGCTTTAGATGTTGTTCGATGTTTCGCTTCTGGTTTTTTATCTTTTCTTTAATACTCCGAGAATGGGCCCGCCTGTATCACCGCAGACTAGATATAGGCTCCACTCTGCAGGACTCTCTCATATATTATCTAAAGACGACAGTGCATGTCAGAGTATGAGCCGTCACAATGTTTACTCAGACTACATTGGCCTCTAGAATTCCAGGGGCCAAGACGAAAGACAAATCCCGCATATCAAGGTCGCCTATCTAGGTCAGAAAGGTAGTATAGATTTATGTTCAACGCCCGTCGTCTACATTGGTCAATAGAATTATTGGCACACCATTCTACAAAGTCTTGAAGAATCTAAGTAATATATTTTCCCCTGCCAAGAAAGAATATCGCTAATCTGAGAAGCAGTTACAGCTTCGGTTATAATGTTAAGTGTTTATCATCCCATTATCCGAATTTATACGCTAGTCACAACATCGATCAGGCATTTGCCATACTCCACAGTCTGCCCATATACAATAACGCAACTAGTTGGTTTTAAATGATACGCTAAATACAATTCGGTCCCTACAAAATTGTACCTATATGAGTAACATTGAACTCTATGAGAGGGCCAATCGACACCTACGTACGTGAGAGGGCCAATTGACACCTACGTACGTGTGACCAACTTATCTAAACTGTTGCAGGTTGGGTCTTTACTGTTAAGTATATGCCACATTACTGCCGTCGTGATGTATACTGTGAACTTACTCTATGGAATGAGTGATTTTTGTCAGTCAAAGATCACCATGAAAGGTCAATGGTCATGTAACATAGTCGCTTTAGACTAGCACAGGTGAAAAAAGGACATATCACCCCCCATATCCCAAATTTGGAGGTTGCCTTGTTGAGATATTTCGGTTACCTTTTGAGGAATTCCATAAATCTATGACATCACGCGGGGAACATTACAAAGGCTGCCTATGGACCGTGCCCGGTAAATGCTGCGATTATGATGATGATGATGATAATAATAATAATAATAATAATCAATAATAATAATAATATAATAATAATAATAAAATAATAATAATAATAAGAATAATAATAATAATATAATAATATATAAAGCATGAGTGAAACTTAAACACACCCGATGCAGTCCTCTGTACTGGTAGGTTCGGAACTACGCGTCACGGGCATCCACTCGTTTGTATGCATATCATGACCTGTGACAGTTTTTGGGGAATGTTGAAGGCACTGAGCTCGAACAAACTAATTTCCCCGCTGGACCACCTGGCTGAATAATTCAAAGCCTTTGCTAAATATGCAAATTATGTTCATATATGGTATGGTGCATTCGGTTTTTCATCATGATTTCTCGCGGGTAATAGGTAGATTCATGTCAAATACACCTTGGATTGTCAATGGTGGTTAAAAGTGAAGTAGTTTCTACAGTAATTTCCGCATTCCAGAGAGACCAAGACTGGTGCTCTCCTTACTCTATCAGGTTACCTACGACTGGTTCAGCCCCTATATGGTTCCTCCAACATCTTCTGTTACCACGGACGCTTAGTGGAACGGTACAGCTACATAAGGTCTCATATGATATCACAGCCTGAATTATATAGACGAAAAAATACACTTTAGCAAGACTGAATTAGAACTCAATGTGTACCGGGCGTAATATCGATTGATCTATCCACGCGTTATTAGTACTGTATCGATGTTCTGGTAAACTACTATTTCCAGAGTCTCGTTATCGAGTGAAATTCAGAAGAAATAGATACCAGATTGAATTTCATTTTTACTTTTTACGCTGAAATTCGAGCTACTAGAGAGGCCATCACCGGTAGGCTGTGTATATGCGATAGCTTCAACACAGATAAACAATCTGGGATTGTAGATTTATGTATAGTTATGTCTGCGTTCGGAGCATGTCAGAGCCCTTGGCTTCTGTAACGATGTCTCAACTCGGTTCATCTCTCCCAGCGGCATACTACAGTACTATCGGGCACGTTCTGTAGCTTACGAAAATAGAGGCTTTATCGTGCCCATTTATCGCATGTACATCTGGAGTCGCTTGTATTATACGGATCAGACGGTATTTACACTAGCGAATAATACTGAAGCTGATATCGCGAATCAAATGAAGATTCGCCTGCTGTTGTCAACAGTTCAACTATGATAGACTGTCAGAGTCCGTCAACTTCTTAACCGAGGATATGAGGCTGGGGGAGGGGGGGGGGTCAGATGAAGTGATGTGACATGACACACCTGCACAGGGAAGGTTACTGACACTTACCAGACCTCATTATTTGACATACCTAGTATTGGATACCGCTAATGACGACCAGCAGTTTACAACCCGGGTGATGGGCATAACTACGGAGATTGTCGCTACCAGTGACGTAGCCATTGAGGGCTGGGCGACGGGGTGGGTCGGAGGTTCTTGTGGTGGCAAATGGTCCCCTACATAATTGGATATACTAGCCAACCTAAGTATACCTTCAACTCAATTGCAAGTGCTCGTTTGTAGCCACACACCAACTAATACGACTACCCTGATTAGTGTAATGATACCGTTCGGAGATTTGCAGAAAACCTGCTCTATAGCACGTTTTGCTCCCGTCAGTTAGTGGAGGTTCCCGAAGTTCGACGGAGTGAGAGCCGATGTTCTTTAGTTGGATCACCTCTAATTATTTTCCACAAATTTGACTTGAATTCCTTGACGTGAGTTCTACGGGTTCAGGCTTATTAGGGAGCCTTGCGGTATTGTTCGTGGAAGGGAACCGGCGATAACTGGGCTCCTCTTCCGACTAGGGCTCAGAGGATCCCCCCCCCCATCCCTTCCCCGTGAACATCTGATGTGGGTGATGGTCATTTTAAATCGTCGGTTAATGATTGTCTCGGGGTCTACGGCTGTCACATTGATATGTTCAATATGTGACATTAGGACATTAAATGTTCGTGTCTGTATGGTTACACAATTCGTCACGTTCCTAATTTGAACGTGGTTAATTGTCAGGTAAAGGATTATAAGTCGTTGAGACATGTACGCACATGGTATGTCTTTCCTGAGAGGAATGACCTGGATATTTGGTTAGCTGGCCGGCGTTTTTAAAAACAAAATTTTTCCTCGACCTGCCCCCACATACGCCGTCCATCACTAGCATTACGATGAGTAAATGAACTGTTTATTGAAGTTCATCACTAAGGTAGGTCGAAAATACATTTGATTTGCGGAAGAGGCAATTTTCAATAACCTTTCGAGATGTAAATAATTCACCCAACTTATTAATGTGGTAAGAGGAGAATATTTTTTGGTTGAAAGACTTCACTCTTCAATATGTTGTGTAGAATTTACCCAACACTATGTTACAGGCACATCGTCCCGGTGTGTGAAAACTACACAACATGTGGTGAAGGTATGAAACAAACTGACACAAATTGTGCAGATTAACACAATGATATTGTATTTGTTACACAACACCGGGGATATAGGTTTCTACACAGCATTTTAACAGTGGTTGTGAACTATGAGGGAAACGGGTTTGGAATAGAGGAATTTTATTAGAATCATTGTAGTGAAACGAGATTTCACCTATAATTCTCGAAGTTCATTACACCACGTGTTAGAACCGAACACATGAATGGTTCGTTCTATATAACACCTTAGTATTAAGTCGGAAAAATTACCTGACAAGATCCAAGAATGCGTCTACGGTGTTGACCTCGTTCAGCCTCTTCCAACCCGCTCGATTTATACGGGTCCCTGTTCATCCTGTCGTATAGAGGTAACCAGAATGATACCCAGTATAACGGCTAGGAGGGTAGTACTGAAGTAATAGATGATCGTCCTCATCCCTAGCTTTCCGGAGGCCTGAAAATGAGCAGAAAATTTCTGACGTCAAAACAGCAATAACAATGGTGGCGGAACAGATGGGGTTTTGAAAGTTTTCTAAAGTTTTCTAGAGGGTGATCAGCTTTATTCCATTATGAAATGATTATGATGCCCAAGAAAACCCCGGAATAATTTATATAAAACATATTGCGGTTATGATTACACCAACAGTGCAGTATCACGTCGCTCCATCCTGAATAAAGAGAAGTAGTAACCACTGGGTGAATGGAATAATTTATCATTCGAATAACAAGATCCTTTTGACTCATTGATCTCAGCTACGTGACAGGTTTTCTTAAAGCTATATGGTCAATTTGAATTGAGCAGTCAATACTTTTTCCTCATACCAATCGAGAAGTTATCAGAATGTTTCAGATTTTTTTTTATTCTACCTGTTTACTGGAACCGCCTACGTTTACTTCACTCGACCAGTTAATAAAACTAGATCTACCTCTATAGGTAAAGGGGATTGAAACTGGCTTGGGAGTATTTAGGTATAGTTTATAATGAATTAACAATTCTCAGGAGAGCATATTTTGTTCACAGTTAGGTCCATAGGACCAGCGTCCGGTAGTTCAAAATGTTATAATTGAGAATACCCACTTTGGAAGGCAGCTTAATCTACCAGTAATAAATCGGAATATTTCATTTGAAAAAATTGTTTCACTTTATCGTTCAATAAATTACACATTACATTACTGACTAAGCAGACAGGATAACTCATTCCATTATTTACGTGTTTTAAATCGACCCCGAAATGCTTCCACGCATACCCGCTCAGTCAATCACATTAGAGCCTTGAAATCCGGCTGGTTCTTGCTACCATCGTGCTGTCAATCATGTCAATAATAATCTATCACAGCGGCTGTCACCTGTCCGAGATGGCGTGTCTTGGGAATGATCACCCGCAGCCGATTAATGAAGTAGAACCAATTAACCACCGTATGATTGAACTCAACTTACGATATATGCATGACAACAGGAAGGAGAGGATGGACGACGGTTGGCTGCGTCAATTGCATCGGTATATACCTATTTACTAACGAGTGGTTACTTTCGAGAAAATTGCACTGACTTTAAAGTGAAGTAACGTTATGAGAAGTACTCACGCCAGTGAATTCAAAATCATGTTAGTCACTGCATTTCATTTGATATGTCAGTTCCATTGAATATTTTAGTATATAATATGTGTGTTTGACAGGTACAACAATTTATAATATGATGTAGGCTGTGAGGAGATCTATCCCTTGAAACCGCTGTAGAGACAGATCAGCAAACAGAATGTTGCAGTGATGTGCCTTTGAGCACCCGGTGCACTGAACGATTGGTCATTCAACTTGGTTCCAAGCGCCAGTGCTAGAAGATACTATCCTAAACAATGATTTCATTCTTCGTCATGCCATTTAACAGGTTGTTTTTACATTCCCTAACTCGAAACGGCCCAAATGCACCTACATTGAGGTCCCGATTGGAATGAGACGTTTCTGACGTTTTTTTGCCAACTTTGTGTAACGATTGCCAACAAAAATAAAACTCCACATAATGAAATGAGGCTCTGCGTTCCTGGCGACTTAATCTCTTCTTTTGCTTTCCCCATATCATACCATTCAGAAATTGCCCCCCCCTTCGTAGCCTAATATTTATCCGCAAAAAAAAACACACCTCGCTCCCCATGTTTCATTTCATTAGCATCTCCATCCTTTTCAATGTAAGATAACACAAGTTTTTGTTACAGGTTTTCACTGCCATATACATGCCCTATACTCCCAATGACAAACCCCTTCACCTCCATTCAAAGTCGATAGTTTTATTTTATGTGATTTTTTAATTCATATTTTGCGCTTCTAGTTACTTCAGATATGTACTATATTCTAAATTAGTGTGAAATGTAATCCATCTTTTTTTTTTATTATTTTCTCCATCTTCGAAAACGACACTGGTTAAAAACCTTCAAGATCAACCTTCCGTCCGCTTCACGGCACGTGTTCAGATAACATCTCCTCAAGTGGCGGCCGGTAATAGTACGCGAACGGCGCCGATATTCGAGCGAGATTCGAGTGTACTTCTAATAGCGAGGCGACTACCAGGAGTTTAATCGTTTAATACCGTTCCGAGACGGTCATAGGGAGCTAATATTTGCACTCGAGTATTAAAATGTATTACGGTCACGGATTAAAGCTAACCACCTTCTCCTTGAAAACATCAGAAGCATGGTCACTTGAAGAAATACTACACTACATATATTATCAATCAATGGTAATATCATTAAAAAGCACTGTGTTTCTTAATTGAAGTTCTGTTGTGTTTCACGACACCTAGCAACCTACTAAATGGCGCACGATAGTAGATTAGGCTAGGACTAATTCATTTGCCCTGTAAAGGGCTTCCATGACGTAATCTCAGCAGTAAATTAGTAGTCCGTGTCCTACCACATCAAGCTGGGAATCAGTTTTTCCCCACAAGAGTGAAGGCTATTGGACACGGGAAATGGGGAATGAGTCACACTGCAACGGTTTATTTCCAATTCAGACATAACCTAATGAGGACATTCTCAACAGTTATCAATTTAATGGGTTATGCCAAGGAGTGACATTTTAAACAAGTGCGAAAAATGATCATTTGCACCACCAGTAACGTATACTTGACTGTACGGAGCATTCTATATACATGGTGCGTTAATAATACCGAACGGCATTCAAATGTTCCAATCAGCTAAGTTGAGAAACAAGACGTGTCGACGTCACAAGTGTAGCTCACGGCGCATAGAAACCTCCTATGTGATGATATAACGTAACATTATAAACTAGCCTGTATTTTGTGTTTAATTCTTGCCAATAGACGCAAATACGGTGTTTATCGATTGATTGATTAGGTAGCCTGATATGTTACAATACACAACATTACCAAACAAGGAAATGTTTAAACAGGAAAGAAAGTTGTAAAACAATGTTTTTGGTGTACTATTCGACGGGGCTGGCTTCGCATAGATTGAGAAGCAGTCATTAGTGGCCCCTTTACAGTAACTATTGATGTCAGGGCGGCGTTATAGAACTAATGTTTGCACTGACCCAAGTATTCAACGGCGCAAAATGAACTAACACACGTTTTTCCCTTACAAATACATTAATATTATCAATATCGAGCGATCGCTCGCTCCAGTGAATCGAAATAGACCATATCTATCCAATCAGCTATATACATATTTATTATTATACTTAATTCAGTGAAATACAGAGTATTTGTTGTTCCAATCTTCTTTTGTGGTGTAAGCTATCCTATGTCTGCCATAAACGGTACGCGCAAATGGTATATCGATTACCAAAATGGCGCTTCGAGATCAGGCTTAAAGGTAGTTAGAGCATTCCCCCAAAATTACATCTTCACAATAAACAAAAACAAAGAGGACCCTCAAACTCATTTGAATTTGTCATGTATGAATTCCAATCACACAGGTCTGGCTGAGTTACTCCGGAAACGCGTATATATACAAGCACGCGCGGCGACGCACGTACACTATCGGCAGTGACCTAACTACATTCTTTACTCGAAACAAGAACACAATATGTGTAGTGATTCCCCGCCATCTTGAAAACAATCTTAAACTGGCAACTAGGTGAATAATCGGGGCTCCTTTTTTTTTTCCTTGCCAACCAATACCTAAACATACTTTATGTTTTAGTGGGTTTTTCATTCACAATTTTTGACCTTAACCTGGTCGTAGATGAAATAGGGCTTACTTGTAACCTGCATCATACTGACTTTGAAGGTGACGCTTGCAATGTCCTGATAACGTTTCCACACACATTTTGGATTTTTGGCCTCTCCCTTAATATGAGGGACCTCTAACCGCAATTTCCCGATACCGGACCGGTGTTTCAAAGCCTGTGACCTTGACCTGGTACCAAGAACAACAACAGGTTATCCCTCTTTATATATGCAAACCCGCCCCATCCTCTTTCAGGGGTAATTAATGTTCGAAATTTCTTGATATCGTAGACACAAAGCTTTTTTTTCGTTTCTGACCTCTTTGTGACCTTGAATGACTCTACCACCTTGGTAACCAGAAACAAAATCATATATTCTAGGGGCAATCAATGCCTACTCTGGAGGTAATCAATGGGATCATAATCTCCTGATATTGTGCTTTTTCGTTCTTTATATACTTTTTCTTCTGACCTTGAATGACCTCGGGAACAAACTTGGGGTTTTAACCAAAAAAACACCGATGGTTCTCCCTCTCCACACTATGTCACACCCCCCCGTGCCTAATGTAGATTCAGGACATTGTGTTTGGAGATATCGGCTACAGGCAGCGTCACAACCATCTTCACAGTATTTTGCGAAGGCGTCGGTCTCGACAAAAACACAGATTCGTTTTCAGGTGCTCGGTTTGGTAATGGTAACTCGAAGAATAGTGTGTCATAGGCTCACGTCCTCGCAAGTATACAATTCGCTAGTCAATCAAAACACAGAAAGGGTAGAATGAGGGCCGTTCATTACTTTGCAAGGCATTTTTGCTGGCCGAGGACCCTTTCCTCGGATAAACATCCTTGCAAGAACTGAAGGCGTGTTGTTTTATCATGATCTCCGCAAATATAACAAGCCCTACAGGTTACAACACACACACGCCACTACACAGACACACGTATATACACACGTCAGCGTGGCTGCATTGATTCCTTTTGCCTCGGGAAATGCTGAATAATTTAGGAAATTACTCCAGTCCTTGCACCCTCTCCTCCCCATTGTAAGTTTGGTGTAAGCAATTCCGAACTTAACAAGTGCGCATGCCCCGGAGTACAAAGGAACGGAGCAGTAATATTTGCAGTCACGTTTCCCCCCCTCAAACCGTCAGTACTCTTGGAGAAACTGAACTAATTCGCTCTCGATTTCTTTTGATGGTCCGTTTGCTCAAGTTTTGGGGTAATATATACCTCATTCTCGGTCTGGTTTACCACAACCACAAATATGGGGCCAAAATATAATGTGACTGGTTCGACTCGTTCTCTTCCTATCACTTTCAAAGATAGAAGACATGGTATTCTTCTATCTTCTTGTGTTATATCATTGGTATATAGCCGATGGTGATCGGCCGACGACAGAGGCAATGATTCTGGTTGGCCTCTGCCAGATATTACAGCGCAACAGAGAAACCAAGATGCTAGAATATACCGAGTAGGTTCTACATTGAATGTCTAATCCTTTATGCCAAAGTACTTTTCCTGTAGTGGAATTTATGCATGCAACAATTCATAGATTACCTATTGTTAGTCACCCATCGTTGACATGTGAAAAAGTGAAAGGGATGACGATTTCCACAGCATAAGGGAATTCAAACCACTGGTGATTTCCTCGAAGCGTCGTTACTAACCAATATAAGTAAAATGTGAAACACCAATCTTCACTCAACATCAATTAATTTATTCGCCACTCGGTCATAGTATAGTTCGACTTGATCAGTGAAAGGGTTATTACACGTGTAATATATGAACTATTTTTGTAACACATTAATAACAGTATTTTTTCAGTGGTTACACCTGAAATAACTCAGATTGTTCCCCTGTTACGTTCCATGTAAGAACCTAGCTACATGAACATGTTCTCAGCAATACTCACATGATGTGTAACGAGACGAAACAGCAAATTTGCCTTTCTCCGTTATTTTGAAAATTAATAATTTATTTGGTAACGGTCATAATCATATCAGTGTAAACGGCCTTTTTTCATTTCAGTACTGGGGAATACATCTATTATTAGACAGAGGCTTTTCAATATAGGCATAATATATATAGTCTCTTTTATTCACCGTGTAAACACGGACAAACCAAACATTTTTCTCCGTAATATGTTTCCTTCCAGTTGGTAGCGAAGGGTTTGGCATTTTCACGATGGAGGCTATAAGTCGCGGGCACCTGGCACACTCGACCCAATATTTTTTTTTGTATTCCTTGCCGAAGGCAAAAGGATCTATGTGCAGACATCAGCGTGCACATGTGTGTGTGTGTGTGTCTGTGTAATGTTGTGTGACACCCCTTGTCAGCACGTGTAATCTCTGGCAACGCAAGCATGTATGAGTTCAAATGATATTTGGGTTGGACATATAGAGAGGATGAACACATATTGTTTTGTTGCCATTCAGGTCAGTCGACGTCACGACGAGGGGGCAAACTTTAGAAAGTCTTGTCAGCACGAATATCTAACGAACGCAAGCATGCAATCAAGTTCTAATTAGGTATGTGGGTTGCCCGTATGGTGATGATGACCCTATTGTTTTTTGGTGTTAGGTCGAGGTCCTTAAGGTCACCATAGGACATCCTTATATATCTTGGCAACGAAACATTTCAGATGGTGTCGTAATGGAAGTTTTTGTTCGTTTTGGGCGAACTACATCTGAAAGACCTACTTTGACCTCATGTGACCTTTCGACCTTTTATCTTTCAACCTTGTGACATTGAGTGCTAGTTTATTTTGTGATGACCAGTTTCCTCTTGTTGAGACAACCCATAAAGTGAATTAGAATAATTTAATCAACACAAGCTATCTCAAGGAATGCACATGTGTGAAAAGGTCAAGACAGCCTAAAACACTGGAATGCTTGTGAAATTGACGTTGACATGACAATCTGGGCAACAAAACATTTTTGGTTTTAAGGTTTGAATGGAAGTTTGGGTCGTTCTAGGCAAGCTGCATATAGTGTAGCTATGCATGGAAACCTACATGTCGTTTTGAACTTTTGCCACCTCCCACTCAGCCAAATTTAAGATGCTTGGGTCAGGACTACAAAAAACTTTTACATAAAGTGCCCAGCCCCCCGTATCCCTCATGCAGGGGTATGTGATTACCCTATTTAGAAAACCATGCTGCACCTTCAGAATGGCCCACCCAAACCCCATAATAGTGTGTAGAAATTACTTCTCTAAATACACATGTATGACTCCCAATGATCCACCTTTTCAATTATACAATACACACAAGTTCCCTTCCTCCTGGATCGACTGATATTGTCTTGTGGCAATGGTAATGAGCATAATAGCCAGAAAAAAAAAACGCACCCATGCTGTCCTATATTAACAGTGGTTTCTGTGTTCTCACTGGTCCAGTCTCAAACACACACCTATAAACTTGCAATGTTAACTTGTGTATTAAGCTTTCAGTGTAGCCATGCCATACCCTATTCCCAGTGGCCCGATGGCAAATTTTTTTATGATTTATTTATGGGCATTCTACAAAGTAAGCCAATCTAAAGGTAATTAAACCGGGTTACCACCAGTAGTGGCATATGGCAGAGGGTTGTGGATGAGTGCCCCGCGTACAGGTTTCACTGGGAACTTAAAAGCCTGAAATACCGGGAGTTAAGGTGCAGGCCGAACATCCTGTTTGATACCCTGTTTCCAACCATAGCGGTACATGTTAGGCCCCCTCACCGCGGGGTGACCAGATCTCTCACAAATCAAACCACACAACCGGGAACATACCCGTATACCACCCCACCAACCCCACTACCACCGCCCACCACACCCCCTCCCCCTCCTCCATCCGAAGTCTCGCACGCAAACACTTGATTTGACTGAGATGAAACCATCTGAAGAGGCCTCAGTAAATTTGGCATTTTAGATATCTCCAAAACAACCTGTTTCTGTTAAAAAAAAATCAACTTTATTAGACTAGAGAATAGATATCTTTTAACATCCGGGTCACTGCAGAATGACCCGTATTTACCTAGCTCTGATCGAGAATAATACGGTTGTCCTCGTGGGAAACCTCTAATCAGGACCATAGTGGCATAACTGACTATGGGCCCTGCTTTGCAAACTGCCCTACTTCCTCTGCCTTGTTGCCTTCACGCCCACCCCCCTTCATTCACCCCCCCCCCCCTCTGTTGTTGTGTGGTCTGGTTAAAACAAAACTCATCTGAGGTCACAGAGGAGATCGATGTTCTGAATAGGCCTATCCACCTACCCAACAAGCAGGGAGTCCATATATGTGGAAGTCGTTGCAAGCCGATCTGGCACGGACCACTTACTCGTGTTGCGTTCCTTTTTAACCTACTTGGTCAATTAGCGATCTCATTAGGCAACACAAAATCCCCGTTTAACATATTCATAAAACCACACACCTCTATAAATGACGTTCTTTCACATCATGTGTTTCATTATTCCTTGTTTCTTTCTTCTTTTTCCCCATATGCAGCTATGCTAAACAGAACTGTAGACTGACATACATTTTTGCATGTATCCGTTCATCAATCTCCAGTGTTTAGAATTATATATGGCCCTAAGGGATGTTCTTGGAGAACTCTCGAGCTTCGAGATACGAACCGTTTGTTTACACGGTGATGTTCCGCGAATCAATGCTCGAAAGCAAAACAACTGACAGGCATGCAAATGGTCAGTCACGATTGCCTCCCATCATGTATATTTGTTACTTAGCTTACAGTTGCGTACCCCCGGAGGGAGGGAGGAGGGAGAGGGGGGGGGGGGTGTTGCGGGTCGACCCCCTCTCCCCGCCCCATGACACAGGGTCGTAATTTCCATATTTCCATACACAAAAACTGTATTTATTTTGCGGTTCAGTAGAGGTTTGGCAGCAGTTATTTAGCAAATACTGGCAGCAGCATTTGTCTAGGGGCCCTTACATTGTACTTATGTTGCCATTAGGGAGGGGGAGGCCACTAATGAAGCGCGTCGCTTTATTCCCTTGCGGTTTCCGACCTACCCACATACCCCCGCCCGCCGCCACCACCCCCCCCCCCCCCCCCAAGACAAGGTTCTCGGTACGCGCCTGTTTAGCTGCTCAATTATCCAAGGTTAAGTTTAACTATACCTAATTTCAACTGTTGTTTCACAAAATCATGGATATGATGCAGTTTGTGTCACACTTTGATAATCCCCCTAAAAGTAAATGAGGAACCAAGCCCAGAATTTTGGCTCGGAACAACAGACAACTCCTCCCCGTGGTCGAGGATTTCTTCAGCAAAAAAAAACCCTCTTTGTGTGTGTTCCCATCAAAATCTTATCCAAAGTAATATGACCGAAGAAGAAATACTTCATGACAGATGACTAAGAATGTCCCATTAGAGACTTACATCTGGACACCCTCTTCAGCTATTCCCATGAAACCACTCATAGAGTAATTTTTTTAGTTTCTAATCCCTTTGTTCTCAATCCAGACGGCAATCTTTCAACTGAAATTGAACACTACTCATCGGCCCACATAGTAGAAAGTCTATATAGCGCCCTCCGGGTCCCCCGCCCCGTCGTCTTTAATGACCCGTCACGTCCAACTTAAATATTTAAATCCGACATAGGTCAGTGTAACAAAGTGTGTTTACGATGACGACCATGCTTCCCGAGGCTACGAATTGACTCTTATACCGGTCTTCCCAGGTTAGGATCATAAGCCAGTGTGCATCGAAGCCGATCTGTTGTGTGTGAGAACATCTTGACTACAGTTTGATACGGGAGGGCTTTTTTGTTGGCATAACTACAAAGGCTGAGAGGGTAAGGAGGGGGTATACGTGTTGGCTGATTGGGTCATCGATCGGTAGGATTAATCAGATCATCATATTTTCTACCATGCATCACCAGTGTCATCGAATTGTAGTATTTATGTTTTTCCTGCTAGGGGGGCTATGGGGGGTTGTTGGTTCACGAGGAACGAACGTCCCGAGCTACATTAGACCCTCTCTATAGAGGACATGCGCCGATCAAGAAACACTTTGTTAGCTTTTCTTCGAATTTCTACGGGTTCCTGGAGGGCCAAGTAATGCTCATCAAGAAACTACTGGTCGTATTGATCATGATGAGTACCCGCGAATAAATCGCCTCCTCTTTTCGCGTGTGCTCAGACAATATTGAGGCAGGGTCGAGTGTGCATTCCCGAGTAACCGTCAATTTACGCCCCCCCCCCCCCCCCCCCCTCGATAGGACGATCAGTGAAAACTACAGGACCCGACTATTTTCTCGTTTCTCGGAATCTGGGATGCCGGCCGAAGTTCAGGTCCAGCTTGATTGGCACACATCCGACCAGATGAGACTTATTTGTAAATCTCCCAGCAAGTGACGACAGTCCTTGACGCATCGCAACTGCACGTCCACACAACCACCTACTGGAAGACGTCCGGTGACTATTGAATTCGGACCTCTATTTTTTGTTGCGAAGCGTCACTGACTACTACTCTTCCACTAGAGGATGGCTTTAAAACTGGAATAAGGTACATCACTATCAATCCCTTTTCAGAACGAAAACGCCCTCAAAAGCTGGCAATGGTAAGTTATCGATAATTAATGCTAACGATCAGCAATGGTGATGATGTGAAACGAGCGTATCCATACAAAGTCGTAGTATTCTGGGCCGACCGACAGGTATAGAAGACAACGACAGCTGTGCAGAATCACCTGTGATTCTAAGCCGGCTAACACATAAGCGCAACCAACACCGCCCACGAATTCCAATGATACGGACATCCGAACAGAAGTCACACAAAAATAGCAGAGGCTGATGGAGACGCTTTGATTATGGACACTTGGAGTCTCAGGGATGTAGAGAAGCATTGTAATTAGCAAACTCATAGAAGCATAGTTCCCGGCAGAACACAAAGCACGGTGATCCTACTGAACCTACCAACTGTTATGGACAAGGTCAGGATATCTGGGGGAAAATGGCTCCAGCGAGCCTCCCCATTGCATGATTCCGGAGCAGTTTTACACTTTTCTTTATAAGAAAGAAGGCATTTGGGGATGTATTATCTAGCTGGTAATCTACCGTGAACTATAGTACTCCTATTTGTTGACAGGACAGCGAGTGCCAGTCACTCAACTAATAAGAATAATAGGATTGATCGACTTCTCACCAGAGGGCTTGACAAATTGCGACAGCGGAGGGTCTTGATGCCATTGAGTCGTCGAACCCAGGATGTGTCAATGGAGGCGTTAAAGCGGCATAGATATAGAGTACGTCCACTAACATCACGGCGGCTCGTAATCAGAGCCATGTCACATCGCTGAGGAGTTTGGTGATACTTTATTAATTACACACACAGAGAACGAAGTCTGCAGAGATTGGTTCATCCGCTGAGGAAAACAAAGGTACATCAGTCAGGTCCGTAAACCGCAAAACTATAAGCGCGATCTGAGGAGGAGGAAGATGGAGGGAGAAGAGGGGTGGGGGGTGTTGAAGGAGTAGGTGTGCCAGGATAACTGGAATTTGCTATAATCGCTACGCATTCATATTGGAATACAGATATGGATTTGAGGTCCGGAATACAGAAGTACGAAACGGTCATTACATTCTGTTATGGACAAAATCGGATCTGTAACATCTACTGGACTCCATATCAGTCAACATATTTTCTCTAGGTTTCCATGCCTAAGTCGCATTTGAGTTGTGGATTCAATAACAAGGACCGCCCCCAGTGTATCGCTGGTTACGCGATCAGTGTGTTCATCTATTATCATCATGCGAACAATTGACAAGGCATTTAATGAGTGCTTTATGATTCTGGTAATTAGCCATTTGACCGAAAACCCTACTAATCAGTGACCAATTCCAAATCCGTAAGGACTGATATTGACAATGTCCTACCATTATAAGTTTTGTGGAAATGTGACTAAGATTGCCCCCACGTATGCAATTTAGACAATAATCACTTTCTGTTGACCCATTTTCTCACTTCACTTCAGGACCAATTGTGAACCACACTTAATCCATTTCATTGGAATTCAACAAAACTCGAACATTGGCATGAATCAAGCAATGAAATAACACTGGCAGAACCACATAGTGAACCGATTCAATGTTAAACATTTTGGCGCGAACTAAAGGTAGACCACAGATCATAGTGAACAACTGTCCTATCTTATAAAGTTTGTCTGTATATCTCAGTGTCACCATAAGATTCCATTTAACACCAGCCCTCCCAAGGGAGTTACGCCCCCACCCCAACCCGCACCTGCTATCTCACAACACCAGAGCTACTGCAGGTGTAACCGACAAAGTGACCACTATGCCTCTCCTTGAGCAAAGTTCAGGCGAGACAAAAATCAGTTTTCGACCTTAAATTGAACCTTCAATGACATGGCGTTTTTTATAAAAAATTGTTACTCTCCATGTGATGCATCCACTCCTAGAAGCCATATTGCATTCCAATAACAACGGCCCAATGTTATTGCGAGAAAGCTATTAATTAAACTTTGAACCCTTGCAACTACCAAAGGTAGTGCCCTGCTCGAAGCGGGAGTTGGTCTCCTTCCTAAAGCACACAAAGGTCTATCACATACCAGAAAATAAACCAGTTCTATTGTTTTTTTTTGCCCGTAACTTACTGCCCTTAAATAAGCACATTTATTCAAGACTCAACCTTTAACCCATTGACCATCGCCAGAGGGTCAAATTGAGGTCAGAGGTCACAACACACATGCAGGTCCACAATTATAAATCACAATGTAAACCCCTTTTTTCCATCCTCCAGCCTCCACAGATATCCAATTCTCCGATAATGGCTCAGAACACATTTTTTTTGGACCCCTAAGTGACGCCTCTACTGACATGGGCAGGTTTTATTACAATTGTAACTCTCCATGGATACATCCACTCCTATGAGCATTTTTGGCATTCCTGATAACATGCCCGAGTGCTATTGCATAAAAAGTACTAAAATCAGATTTTGACCCCTACGTGACCTTGATGACCTTCAAGCATTGCGGTTTTTTATCAAAATTGTTACTCTCCATGGATGCATCCACTCCTAGAAGCATTGCATTCCACTGAACAACGCCCCAATGTTTATTTGCGAAAAAGGTTTATTAAATTAAGAAACGTTGACGGCCCTTGTAACTACCAAGTAAGTGTCCGATCGAAGCGGGAGGTGACGTCTCCTCCATAAAGCACACAAAGGTCTATCACATATCCGAAATAACCATTTCCTATTTTTTTTTTTGCCCGTAACTCCTTAAATAAAATAAGCACATTTATTCAAGACTCAACCTTTAACCCATTGACCATCGCCAGAGGGTCAAATTGAGGTCAGAGGTCACAACACACATGCAGGTCCACAATTATAAATCACAATGTAAACCCCTTTTTTCCATCCTCCAGCCTCCACAGATATCCAATTCTCCGATAATGGCTCAGAACACATTTTTTTTGGACCCCTAAGTGACGCCTCTACTGACATGGGCAGGTTTTATTACAATTGTAACTCTCCATGGATACATCCACTCCTATGAGCATTTTTGGCATTCCTGATAACATGCCCGAGTGCTATTGCATAAAAAGTACTAAAATCAGATTTTGACCCTACGTGACCTTGATGACCTTCAAGCATTGCGGTTTTTTATCAAAATTGTTACTCTCCATGGATGCATCCACTCCTAGAAGCATTGCATTCCACTGAACAACGCCCCAATGTTTATTTGCGAAAAAGGTTTATTAAATTAAGAAACGTTGACGGCCCTTGTAACTACCAAAGTAAGAAACCGATCGAAGCGGGAGTTGGTCTCCTTCCATAAGCCACAAAGGTCTATCACAATCCAAAAATAACCAAGTTCTATTTTTTTGCCCGTACTCCTTAAATAAGCACATTTCTTCAGGACTCACTTCAAAACCCATGATCACCGCCCTGACAGAGGTCAATTGATCAAGTTCCGACCTGCAGGTCAACAATTATATCACACAATGTTGAAACTTCCAGCCTTCACAGATATTCAATTCTCCGATTATGGCCAGGAAACAAGTTTTTGATTCCCTAGTGACCTTGATACGTTTTAATGACATGGCAGTTTTTAGTAAATTGGGTAACTCTCCATGTGATCCTCCAGCTCCTCGACCTGTGCATTCTGATGAACATGCCCAGTTCTTATTTGCCAAAAGTACTAAATCATTTTTGACCTCCCTACGTGACCTTTGATGACTTCAATGACCATGGCGTTTTTTATCAAAATTGTTACTCTCCATGTGATGCATCCACTCCTCGGAAGCCATTTGCATTCCAATGAACACTCACGCCCAACTGTTATTGCTAAAAGCTATTAAATTAAACTGACTCCTTGTAACTACCAAAGTAAGTGTCGAACGAAGCGGGAGTTGTCTCCTCCTAAGCACACAAAGGTCTAATCACATATCCAAAAATAATCAGTTTCTATTTTTTTTGCCCGTACTCCTTAAATAAGCAACTTTATTCTAGACTCACTCTAACCACATGACCACCCGACATGGTCAATGAGGTCAGAGGTCAACACATGCAGGTCAAAATGATATCACAATGGTGAACCTTCTCCAGCCTCACAGATATTCACCAGTTTCATGAAGGTTCAACCAACTTTAAAATATGCATAATTATGCAATTCGAACTCAGTTAATGCAAATAGTTAACATTAAATTGACCTCTGGTCCCTCGTCCCCTACTGTTAAATTCATTGGGACTATAGATAAACCATCTCCACGAGTTTTTCGGTCAAATCCACACAAACTTCAAAATATCGCAAATTTCATGCATTAGACTATTAATTAGCATATATCATGCCAGGAATCTAATCCATTCGTGTACTCTTCATAGGTGTTATATACTCGCACACCAATGCATCTACCGATCAAGAGATATCCTTGTACACAGCTTCCGGGCCAATTTTCATTAATATGCAATTTAATGCAAATGAGTATGATCTTTCGGGACGGAAAGTGAGATGCACATCGGCAACTCTTCACCGCGCACCTCCACAAAAGTTCCCAGCATGAATTGCTTTCATTTCAGTTTCAGGAGATCTCGAACCGCACATACGGACAGACGGACAATGACAGACAGACAGACAGACAGACGGACGCCAGACAGACCGATCGACAGACAGACAGACAGACAGACAGACACACACACAACAAGTTGACCACTATGTCTCTCCCTTAACAAAGTTCAGTCGAGACAAAACGTAAAGATTTTTTAACCTAAACTTGGATCGCCATACTGAATTGTTATGCTGGAGCTTGTTCTATAGCTTACCCTGCCCTATATTAACAATTGCTAATTCAATCTAAGCAGATTCAGGATGGTATGAGCAATTTGGTGAGGTTTCGAACATGCTGCTAATATGCCTTTACGTATCCACTCTCACTTACCCTTGTTCCAAATTAACCTATCCAACTTCATTTTGAGTATCACAGGATCGTCAATCATCCTTCGCGTAGGGGTATATGGGTGATCCTGGCGAGACCACGTTCATTAGCAACGACAGCGAAAGCGTATACCATTTTAAAGTTTATTAATGGTCCAAGCTTTGAAATGTTACTAATAACTAGGTCACTAAATGGTGATGAAGCTGACAGTGACACTGATCAAATTCATGCGCTGATCTTCGTCACGTACGCAAGTTCAACCCCGGTTTATGAACTTCAAGCCAGTGGCCATAAACCTTTCTTTGATTACGACTCGATAATTATTAGTAGAATATAGTGGGGTACCCGAGGGTTGTATGTGATGAGTCTTTCTGATGATCTTCAGTTTCGTATATGACGGCTTAGTAAAATATTCGAGGTATGGCACCCCATTGTGTCTCAATAATTTATCATCAATGTGAAGTAACTGTCGGCAACCAGACAGGCCCCGACAGGGGAACAAAGCGTGCATGCTACCAGCTGCGGCGAGACTGTTAGGTGCAATCCCCCAAGACGTCTCCAAGTTTGCAATATTTTTTTTTTTTTATCAGAGCATCAAGGAAATCCACAGCTTGTTCTGATTAGCTCGATTGGTGTAATGCTAGACTGGACAATGCAGTACCAGACTAGTTAGGATACCAATCTGATAGGGTAATCAGGGGTGAGGGGAAGGGGAGGATACCAATCTGATAGGGTAATCAGGGGTGAGGGGAAGGGGAGAATACCAATCTGATAGGGTAATCAGGGGTGAGGGGAAGGGGAGGATACCAATCTGATAGGGTAATCAGGGGTGAGGGGAAGGGGAGAATACCAATCTGATAGGGTAATCAGGGGTGAGGGGGAAGTGCACGGGTGAGACGCCCAATGACACACCGATCCGGAGGGCGTCCTTGGCAGTCCCGACGACTGATCCCGACGTGGGCATTACTTCCAACCCTCGTCCACTCCATCGATTCTCAACTGCAGTTCCCGAAAACGTGAATGTGGAGCACTCTCCGACCTTCGGGTGAACAGAGCGGACGCAGAAAGAATGACGGACGGATTACAGTAGCTTAGCCCCGCTGTCGGCAGGTTATGATTGTCTGAAATGAAATATCGTTTCCGACGCTCATACAAGACTAGAGCAACCAATGTGATGTAGCTCAAACCGCACAATGTACCAAGACAATTGTACATTTGTTGTAATGTTCAAGATCATGAGGCCAAGAAGGCAGTTCCAAACAATGGCCTATTATGCCCCAGTACTACTTTTGACCTCAATCTTCATATGGCCACAAAGATTTGTCGTAGCCCAGTCAATAAAAACATTCCACATGATGGGCACCAGGGCCCAGGGCTTTGGCAGCCCTAAATCTCAGGGCTCTGAAGGTATGGCTACTAGACCATCATTATGATTGAACATCAGCACTGTGCAACAAAATTTGGATGCGATCAAGATTTCTCATATTTCCATATGGGACCTAGGGGCCCAAATTGGATCCTGGGCCAAAATCCTGAACACCCCCAATGGCCCTCTACCAAGGAGCATTACATGTAATTTGAGGAAAATCAATTGAAGCTTGTCGGATGGGATGACTTTCAACTCCATTGTGTGAAATGTCAAAATGGGCCCGCAAGCCCAAGTGTGATCTTGAACCAAAAATTTCGAAACAACTCAAAAGTACGGCTGTTGGACCATCATTAACCGCAGTGAGGCACGTGCACCCAAAAGTCATAAGAGGAGGACATTTTCGTACTCCGCATGAATGGGCCCCCAGGCCCACACTAAGGTACGGCCATTAGACCATTATTATGACCGAGCATCAGCAATGTGCAACAAATTTTTAGTAGATACTAGATTTTGAAGTATTTCATTTCATATAATGGGCCTTAGGGCCCACCGGGCGTAAAGTTCCCCGCGAACACCGCCACGGCCCTCTACTCAAGGAGCATTACATGTAATTTGAGGAAAATCAATTGAAGCTTGTGGGAGGAGAATCATTTCAAGTACCATTGTGCGAAACTATCATAAGAGGGCCCTTAGGCCCGACGTACTTGGACCAAAAATCCTGAAAACCCCGAAAATAGAGTTATGGTACCATCATTATGACTGAGCAACAGCACTGTGCAACTAAATTCGTAGGAGATACAAGATTTTGCATTATTTCATATAATGGGCCCTATGGCCCAACGGTGCCCTGGGCCCAAAATTTGCTGACGTCGATACATCAGCACTGGTCATCAAAATTTGTAAGGAGGTAGATACATTTTGAATTTTAACACATAACATGCCTATGATGCCCTTTTTATGACCTTTGACCTTGACCTCCACAAGGTCAAACATGTCCCATGGGTCAGGACTCAGTAAATATTGTGTCCAAGGTCTGATGACATCGTCACAGGATGATGTTTGGGGGCCAAAAAGGTCAATTGTTACACACGGCTCGATAGATAGATAGAATGGATGAATAGTCTAGATAGATAGATAGATAGATAGTAGATAGATAGTTAGATAGATAGATAGTAGATAGTAGCTCGATAATAGATAGATAGTAGAGTGACATGCAGATTCCAATAGCTCACCAGCTTAGATGGTTTGAGCTAACAAATGAGAATTCCTTGCACGACCACCCATTCAAAGTTTGTCATCCAAGCCAATTTTGTATGGCACAGAAACATCAAGCGCAATCGTATTTATAAACTGGCGTTACCTGAAAAAACAATTTAAATATGTAGAACTACACGGCAGGCTCTACATATATTTGCCGACACCACCAATGTATGTATTCAGCTATATCGCAGTTCGAGTTGTAGGCATCCATATTGAAAGGCAGAGGAGGACCAAGTGGAACTAGAATTTCAAGATAATATCTCCACGGATGCCCCGGGGAAATCCGGGGAATATGCCTGTGTCAAGTAGGGGATTGTTCACGGTGTTTGTAATTAACAATGTCCTTTTCGTTCTTGCGGGCAATCAAATCAACAGATTCCTTTGCAGTGCGCTCGCCGCCCCTCTCCGGCCCGAAACTCATTGATATTTGAGCGACAGTACCAGATTAGCCATCGACAGGAGACAAGGACGGTCTTCTCTAGGACTGTGTGAGACTAGAGACCGATTAAAAGACAACCCCATTCGACCGACGAAAACGGCGACGTTGAGGGGAACTAATGGAGGCCGCCCTTCCCTCCTTTTACCTGTACAGCTGTGATAACTTTTGGGCATATTACATTCTAGATTTCAATAAACTGCAACTCTGCTTTACGCCTCATTTTACGATTCTTCGGTTTGTTGTCTACATGCAGATGGACAGTAGGGTGCTAAAAGAGGGTGAGGGTGTCCCCTGGAGTCCCACTGATGGCAGTGGTATAGACCTAATACCATATTCATAACTCGCATTGCCTGTAAGGATACCACCAACCGAAGGTAAATGATCGAGTTTGGAACCTGACGAGCAGTAAATCACGGAGGTCGAACCGTGACTCCGCCACCAGCCCTCGTCACTTCATGGGGACGAGAATACATTTTCCAGATGAGAACCGAAATTCGACGCCTTATATCATACTTTTTTTAATTGACATTTACAGACTCCATCGACAGTCCTGATCTTTTTCGATGATAATCGAAAGTGTCAACGAACGACACTGTTCAACCACAGACTCATGGACGACCGACATTAACATCTTTCAAGCGATTTAGATGTTTATAACAAAACGAGTATCAGAGTTAGCGTGTCAATAAAACACAAGTCAAGTTGAAAGTCGTATTGTAATTGACATGATACAACTTCGGCAGAATTATGATGTTCCAATTCTCGTGGGGGGGGGGGGTACTTTTCTAACAAGTATCCTTCAGCCACCTCATGCTGCAAGTTGTCGATTTATCACCTCTGTAGGCTTCTAATTAATCCCTCGATTAATGTATTGGTCTATACGCGGGTTCATATGTGGGAAATTAGAGGATAAGTGGACAATGAGGGGCCGCTGGTCGATCTCGAAATCATTCGCCGGAATTTAAATCCAGACTGAACTGATTTCACTAAATAGCGTGCAAATATCGGTTCCGAGATAATATCTTATCAGAGAACAGTAGGTACAATATCCAGACGATTCTATCAGCGTGTGTCTTTAGGCCCACTCATGCTAAGCGAATCTGTCAGTAAGATTACATTGACGCATGCAAAGGCCGCGACATTGCACGCCTGAAACCTAACGCAAGCTCTAATTTCAAATTAGCACAAAAGGGGCAATTAGAGTCAATTTGCACGGAACATCTTGAATTACGTCTCCTCTCAGCAGCACTGGCGTCCCTGCGAAAACCGCCAATGTTTAGAAAATACCCGCTTTCTTGTTTGTACTATAGTAATTTGACATACAGCCTATGACCTGGTATGTAAAAAGGCGATAGCTACGTCTTCGTATTTTGAAACTAGGCTAGACATATCAAAATGACCCTGCGTTACAGAAATGTAGCACAATGGTGATATATGCACTAATGCAAGGTACCGCGTTGCCTGCTAGACAGATTGCGTCAATCATAACAAGTTCCATGATCTCAGTGTATAGGTCAATTCGAGAATCGATGCGACTTCAGTAAGTTCACCAATACGTGAGATGGTAGGTGTACGTTTACGTAGAACTTCAGTTTACCTCTACGAATTACATTGCTGGGCGTTGGAGGGATCACTATATATCACTTTTTTATTATCAGATTCTAGTGTCGAATCTCCATCTATGACCTCAAATAACCTTGGGTCGAAGTTATGTGCACAAACTAGAGTGAGCACTTTTCAAGTAAAATGACTTGGTTCAATTAGAAACTGTTGTTTTTGTAGAACGGAAACATGGTGTACAACTCATACACCACCGATTAATTGTTATATACACCGCAAACTAACGTATCAACATCTCGCGTGCGCAACCTATTCCGGAATCATCATTGTTAAACAGCCGATCAATGACACCAGTAGACTCAGTGATCATATACTAGTTAAAATCGATTGCATGATGAAATAGTAAATGATCAAGCAGGGACATGTCGAGAATAATTAGCTTGAAGATACTGAATTGTTTAATTAATTCCCGTAAGTAATCACTCACAGTTCACATTTCTTTCTCTCTCCACCCGAGATAGACAGGCCCATTTGGTTCATCTGCGGAATCCAATTCTTCATGCTGGGCGCAGGTTCTTGATCAAGAGAGCGCATACAATGTAACATATCTAATGTTTAAAAAAATGTACACAACCAGTGACATCTTCACAGTCAATTTGACTCCTTTCGTATACGGGTGTACCAGTGACTTGTGTATTCAGTTTTATGTGTGTAATGGCCTATTAAATGACCCTTTGACATGGTAGTGAATGACGTTGCTCAGCAGTCAGTGAACATTGTATCCGCATTCAAGTGAAAATCCACCGAGGAGTGTCATTTAGGGCGATATAAGCAATTGTAAATGGGTTGGATAGATAGAAGGGAACAGAGGCCCACTATGAAGGCCACTGGCAACAGCTGATGTTATCTGAGAATCAATTACACAATTAGGAAATTATATTCATGATCAGGCGCGAATGAAAGAAATATCAGGGCGGGAAGGATCTCCGGGGCAGAGAAGCACAGAGGGTCCACGGCTGTTAAGAAATGCGCATAGCTATAAGGCCTATCTAACTCCCCCATGCTTGGATTTACTTGAAGCGCATGAGATTACCAGATTGAATGAAGTACACGTTTATTCATCATACAATCTAGTAAAATACTCGTCGTCGCTAGGCAAGCCAGGGGGCGCTAGAAGTACTTGGGCTCCTAACGAATCCTCATTAGATTAGCATGGGATAGGTCAGCAATTTGGATAAAGCACCTTGACTTTGTGCCTACAAACAAGCTTTTTAATGCGGATTCGCGCTCAAAACGTTCAGTTTCAAACGTTCTGAACTCCACCGAAGTTACTTCAATCATTGTCACCCAACAACGACAGTGGTTTCACTATGGATAGTTAACACCAACCCATGCATCATCGGACCGCCACGGACCAGCAAAAAGAATTATTTTCCGTCGGGCCCGATTCAATTTCTCACATTTCTGACCGCTGCCGTATTAATGACGTGGATTTCTTTTCGTTACGTGGCCACTGTACTTTGTAGATCTATGACTTTAAATAAAGTCCTCAGCTTTATTGGGCGAGGCTGGTGTGTGTGGTAGTGCAATTAATCTGAAACACTGACAGTCACGGGCCCTTCGGTTTGGGCGTAACTTCTGAAATGGTCGTTTCGAGTGTGGGGGGGGGGTAAGAGGGGGGGGCGGGGGGGTGATGAAACTTCGCCAGCATTGTAGTCAAATAATAACGCACATGCAGAGTCACCATTTCTTGCCTTTGAGGATTCGCGAAACTTGTATGTAATCATCGATTATTATAAAAGAAAGTGGGCGTTCTAAATCGTGTTGGAATTGTAGGGAAAACAAGATAGCACCGTAGCCTATTAGTATGCCCCTAGCAGTCGTGTAACTTCGATTCCCACTGTAATTTAGAGTTCAGTTCTCTGGAGCAGTCTTTAACCGTGTTCATACTTCTTCATTTCTCACGTTCTATGTATCGATTTCAACTACTGATTCACGCGGGGGGGGCAATGAACGCTCCACTCCTATCTACTCAAGCCCCGACACGCGCCAAATGTTATCTTTATTGGTACTATGATCGATATTTACTGATCACGGCAAGAAATTGGATCGATTGACACAACTGGAACTATTGTTCAATCAATGATGGTTGTCCAATGAATGTTCCCATTCTTAGATGTTTTCTCGAAATCGTTTTTTTTTTTTTTTTTTTTGGGGCCTGTGCTGCAGTAGTGAAGTAGACTTGAAGGATCTACGCTTGTTATAAACTATTTGCCAGCAGAGAATCGAACAAGGACCGATGTAGGCGCAGACCTGGATACTGGCACGAATAGAATTATCAACTGTGAATCCTCACATCATTCTACATCCTTGTATCTAATCCTTGTAGTTTATCCTTGTTGTCTAATCCTTGTAGTCTAATCTTTGGCTAAGATTTGAACTTTGAATAATGACGTTTCATGATGCTTTGGTCACCTCCGGGCCGAGTAATTGAACCTTCACATCTCGCAAAGGCGCAGACCTTGATAGTTGGTTGCATACTCCCATATTGTCATGCTGAAGACCTTTATACGTGCACGGATTGGCAATGATTTGTATCGTCTCAATCACCCATTTGTAGGTGGCAATATCGTTGGTTTTCTTCGGTTTTTCTGGGTTCCCCTCGTTTGTGGAATGAACCCCTGTTCTGGTGAAGTTTGTCGGCAGTGTAAATATTTTAGGTAGGATAAATAACTATTTATTCTAAGCTAATTTAAGCGTGCATTGATCAATTCTGGAATTATTAATTAAGAACTGTTATTATTATTATTATTATTATTAATTATTACTTATTATTATTATTATTTTATTTTATTATAATGGTAACATATTTCACTAATATTCTAGTGCAGGTGTTGCCTATTGAAGCCATTCAGTTTACTCTAGCAAATTTGAGGGATTTATGACGTCACAATCACAGGGCCTGACGGGGCCAGACAATGCAAGACCGACCAAAACTTCTGCACTATTATAACTCCGCATTCAACTAGAAATTATTGAATGAAAAGTCCTTTTGGTACAATTTATATCTATTTATCCAGATCCTTCTATAGTCCGTTCTTTGACGAGGGCTTTCACAAATATATTTTTTGACGTTGTAATTCAGGGGTTCCGGCAGTCTCCCGTGACGTCACGAGGGACTTTTCTTTGCATCTTCGATTCACTTGATGGTTTTTTGTTTTTCATCTCGATCGGCTGAAATTCGGACTGGGGGTTCGGCTTACGTAACGTGACGAATAGACATTACAAGAAATGAATTGGATATTGTTACATGGCCATTGGACTTTAGGGATATGCCTAATTGGCGTTACCACCTCATGAAGGGGGAGGGGGGGTGGACACAACGAACGACACATAAGTCACTACCTCACTTCTCGTTCCCGGTTCGCAGTCTCTACATTGTAGAACGGCTAGTAGGTAGAATAAAAGGCCTATTTCATGTAGCGTCGAGGCAATGTAGACGTACATAGCTTGTAGCGACTGATGTCTGTTGATAGGCTAATCATAGAATGGAGTTTAGACGTAGAACATGAATTGATGGGCCATTGGGTGAGTGACAGAGGTTTTATGACTATGAAATATTGTTTTGTTGGAAAGAATAACAGATCAAAATCGGCTTGAACGGAACGTAATAGCAGACTGGTTTCGATCTAACGGATAGTGGCATGTTGTCTAGGCCTAGTCTAGACCGAGCAAATTCGAGGTCGAGACTGATGACAATACATTGTGCTTTCTTTACGACTCTGTGGGGGATCTCTTAACTGTCCCGATTTACAACTCTAACAAAATTTACAGAGTACAGACCTAATAACTAGACTGAATGGCACGAACCCAAGCAAGATTCCCATTTAATGTTTATAGTGTGATTAGGATAGCATTGGTAAACCTTGTGGCCACGATGATATTTTACTTTAAATAATGAGGAATTTCAAGTTCAATGTCTTTACATGCCCGAACAGTACGTTTTTATATATTGATTAAGCATAGCATTTTAACAATTCGCCTTGTACTCCAGTGCAACTACATTCGTAGGTGTTATCCCTCGTTCACGAATTAGGAAGTACTGGGGGCGGGGAAGGCGATGGAGGGGGGGGGGGCATAAACGTAAGACGGAATTGCTCAGTCGGCAGAGCCCATACTTGTGGTCCGAAGATCGTGAGTTCTATTACACAAACCCGGGGGCTTTTCCGTAGTGCCCCTTAGACAAGGCATGTCTCCTCAACTGTCTCACGTTACCCACTTGTAAAATGGGGACCTTGTGAGGCGACTTGTAAGTAGTAGGCGTGAGTCGTATGTGGCTGCCCCCTGTTGGGATGTCCCCCGTGAACACGATGGATGGCGTACTATATATAGTACAGGTGTGACAAGTCACAATGATCAGGGTAATATCTGTGAAGGCGCTTGATCACGGTTCGAAAATCGCTATATAAGCACTAGATATTATTATTATATGTTTATTAGTTATTAATTATATTATAATAATAACCACTGCCTCTACCCGGCTCGTGGCGCTGAACGTTACGGTGACCCTTTGAAATCAATGCCTTTATCGTCTCGGACCGACAGGAGACTACATTCACCGCGGGTCGACCATGGGTGGGGGGGGCGGTAAGAATGTGGGCAGGGCGTTTGGAAGCGAAATTAACTCAAACCCTACCTGTTTGTCGAGGGAGGCCATTCCGACGATGAGGCGGAGACGATGAGGGTAGATTAGCATACTCAGCCAAAAAAAATGTTTGAGAAACTCGTTCCGGGAAGAGTATGTACGCTTAATCTCGCTCTTGGTGGTAGACCGATCGAGGCCAATTTGACGCCGAATCCTACCGTGATCCCAAGAAGCAGGGACGACATCAATAATACCAGCAGTAGATTGGTGCGGAGGAACCAGAAGGCGCTAATAATGGCTGACGCTCCCCGACCCATCTTGTTCCTCCACATCTGAAGATTCTTCTATGTGGTCCATTGGTACTTTGTCCACCCTGATCTCTCCCCTTCGGCTCTGGTTGATTTCTCCGCCATGTTGAAATTATTAGTCTGTGGATAGGACCATGAATTTATTATAGCTTCATCTCCCCGCTTCCGCGAGGAAAAAACAACTCTAATTTTTCCGATAAACTGAATCAAACGCGGATTCCCGAATATGTTGAAATGGTTGAACTGGGTCGAAGTAAATTATAGAGATGAACTGGAAAAGTGAAAACCTCTTGTTACGCATGTGACTAATCCACAAGTTTCCGAGCGGTAATACGTTTAAGTATTAATTAAGTGGAACAACAACCGTTATTAGTTTATCTAAAAGCAACAATTGACCAAAGTCTCTATTCAGTGAACAATTGATAATACTTCGTGTACAAGAAAACTTTTAACAGTGGAATGATGATAATAGAAACCGATTATTTACGAGCAACAATAACGTAGCGTGATCTGTCGGTCACCAGTGCCAAATGATATAGACAGATGGATAAAAAAAATACCAGCGTCATCGCCAGTAGTTCACATTACAACTGGGTCCCTATATGTAGAATAAGAATGAGAGTTCTTTCTTCCTCAACAGAACGTCCCCTGAGATGAAAACCGAGAATGGGAAATGAGTTGAAGCGTCTCAAAGCCTGAGCAATCTACAACTCCGTCCGTTTAGATCCCAGCAACCCCTCGCGTGATAACGTTAGTATGAGACCAGTCTCCATTGTTGTATTGATGACGATGATGGGTGATTAAAGCGCGAGAAAAAAAAAAATTCTCACTCTGCATGACGCTGCATGATCGCCGGAGTTAGTAACGCGTAGAACTATCAACGGCCCTTTCGGGTAAGGCGATACTAATCTACGTCGCCAGTAGGGAGTTGTGTCAGATCAAGAACCTACGGTAGTTAATATTACGTCTGAGCGTCAACTCATAACGGAGAGGCATGTTTATACCGAGGCCTGTTTATGTAACATGCACTCCTTCGGTGATAAAAAGTCGCTCTTCTCATAATTCATTTCTTTCTCAGATATAATAGTTTCTACGGCGGGGGTCCGTCTTTCACGGATGCGTGATTAGGCTGCCCGATGTGTTTATTACTGAAGACTTTGTCCAAGTTGACGTTACCCCCGTCATTGCTCCAAGGATATAGAGGGGTTTGCGGTGGGAAGGGGCGTGTCGTCGTTTATTCGCAGTATGGGAGGGGAAATGACCCTATTTTTCGTATAAGTTACTGGTGGAGAAATGAAAAAAAAACAATAAAAATAATCAATTGACATTTCATCACACATTAAGGAGAATCCGGTCTCCCCCCTCCTGGACAGCCCGCACTCGGAGGTTTATCTTAATGGGCGGTTGGCTACGGTGGAGACAAGAAGGGTTTGATAATTCATAAAATGGTGCCCTGCCTCTCAGTGGCTTCATCACCAATTGTCTCATTCCTATGTTTTACCCTCTTAGGGTAAGCTGATGGATTGATTGATTTATTGGATCATCGCTTAAACGACAAAGGCTCAACGCCAGTGTTTGCAAGGAAAGGGCTGGGGAGGAGAATATCACCCTCACACCACCCTAAGGAAACACTTTTCCCCTATGCATATCCCAGACAGAACGTTAGGATTGTCTTTTTGCCTCTCTGAAGAGGTGGGCCGCTACTTTGGCATATAGCAGGCCACTGCCCATATGCGTCATCATGCAGTTGTTTAACAACATAACGAGGCAATACCAACCCCCGCGCGTGGCCTGTTTATGTGCAATAGCTATCATGCACCCTATTTGATTACTTGAGCACACTATTTGATTAGTTTACTCTTCGCTTGAGGCACTTTTCCTCTACTCCCCCTACGTCCTTAGGTTACCTTTAGATTTTGTTTGGTTTGAGAAATCGAGAGCCAGATAGAACATAATATTTAGGGCTGATTCACTGTCAAAAACATGAAGATTTCCATGAGATGAGGTTTATTGATTATAATGCCAAGCTACTTTTAGGTTAGGCCTATTTATACTATAATGCCGCCATTTTGAAGAAAGAACCAAATCCGATTTTAACCATAAGTCATGAAAAAACACAATTGTAATTACGAACGTTACATTTCATATCAATCGAATCAGGGGCGGCTGCCAGGATTTCCGACGACTGGGGCCGGAGTTCCTCAACGAGGGGGTCAGATCCCCGACGAAAGTTCAGCAGTTTCGTTCGCCATAGTGCACCTTACCTTACCCTAATACACCAAACATTATTTTTGCATGTTTTTAATTTTTCAATTCCTCTTTTTCTCTCTCTTCTCTCCTTTTTCTCGCATCTGCTCGATTTTCTCCTCCTCCTCTGCCCGACCCCCCTCATCGATCCCCCCGACGGTGGAGGGATGTGGGGGCTGCTCCCGACGGGGGCCCGTCCCCCGGCCCCTCACTGGCGCCGCCCTGTATCGTAATATGGATTTCGTAAAAACTGGACCTCAGATGGTCTCTCACATTTTGACACTGTCTTTGATTATTAGATGGTTATTACTGATGATACACACAACGTGCTTTCCTAACCGCGGAGTGGAGAGTCGGGGTAGGTCGCAACGTGACGGTGGCTGTTTGATCCCGGCCTTGGCCTACTAGAAAAGTTTTAGTGTGCTGGCGGTTAGAGGAGGCCGTTCAGGGGGGTCAGTCGGATGATGTGCCGGCGAGTGAGAGTGCATGGGAATAAGAGGCAGCTAGAGCCGGAGGTTCAAGCAGAGTGGTGGTAGGTAACGGTGGACTGTGGGGGAAGGATAAGGTAAGGGAAGTATTTGCTAGGTTTGGGGACTCGATTTTCCCAGTATGTTGAGCGTGATTTCATCGCG